>JBAMMX010000019.1:19857353-20245191 GCA_037126225.1 Dillenia turbinata
TCAAAAAAAAAAAAAAAAAAAAAAAAAAAAAAAAAAACCCCCCCCCTTTTTTCCCCCTCCCTTTTTTTCCAAATTTTTCTTTTTTAAAAAACTCCTCACTCTGAATTCTCTCTCACTTTGAGCTCTACTTCTTGATTTCTTTCTGTCCATTGCTGTTACTCAACTCTGAACATAACAAACTGTAGGAAATGTACAGTGAGAAAGAGAGCATCTGATCTTCGGAGAAAAGAGAGAAGAAGAGCATCTGATCATCGAAGAAGAGAGAGATTGTCACATCTGAGGTCTGATCCTCTTCTAGGATAAGAGAGAGACGTGAAAACTGTTAGAAATATTTGGTTAGTCTCTTAGTGGTCCATGTGAATAGGAGTTTGTTCTTTAGTGGGTTTTTAGTTTGTTTTTTGGTTACCCAGTCTTAGGTGTTAGTAGCAGCATTAGGTGATGGTAGCTGCATTTCCTATTTTTATGTATTTATGGGTTGGGTTTAGCTTTATAAATAGAATAACTTCTTGGTGAAAATGTATCAGACTTTCAGAAGAAATAGAAGTTCATTTCTTTGCTTTTGTCCTCTCTTTCTCCTTTTATTGAACAGTGGTATCAGAGGAATAAGAAAGGCTAAATATAAGAGAGAGAGAGTTTGTGAGATAGACAATAGCACAGCAGTAGTATTGTTCTACTTTTCTTGCAGCAGAACTCAGATGGCATCTGAAAACTTTGTGCAACCCTCAATTCCACACTTTGATGGTCATTATGCTCATTGGAGCATGCTGATGGAGAATTTCTTGAGATCTAAAGAGTATTGGCAAGTTGTTTCAAATGGAATACTAGAAGCAGCCGCTGGTGCAGCAGACGCAGAAGTAGAAGCACTGAAGTTAAAGGATCTTAAGGCAAAGAATTATTCATTCCAAGCCATTGATCGTTCAATCTTGGAGACAATTCTTTGCAAGGTTAACTTCAAAGCAAATCTGGGATTCCATGAAAAAAATATCAAGGTTCAGCAAGAGCAAGAAGGCAGCAGCTTCAAGCACTTCGTACAGAATTTGAAACACTTTGAATGAAGTCTGGGGAGCCAGTTACAGGCTACTTCTTGCGAGTTATGTCCATTGCCAACAAGATGCAGATGCATGGAGACAAGTCAAAAGACGTAACCATCATTGAGAAGATCCTTCAATCCATGACACCAAAATTGAATTTTGTTGTCTGTGCCATAGAGTAGTTGAAGAATATTGATGAACTCTCACTTGATGAACTGAAGAGTTCTTTGCTGGTTCATGAATAGAAGTTCAATCAGCAAGACAAAGATGAACAAGCATTACAAGTCTCCAGCAACAATCAGTCTTCAACTTCCAATAAAGCAGATGGAGGCAAAGGCAAAGGACCTAAGGATCACAAGAATCAGCAGCAGCAATCAGATTCTCAAGGAAAAGGAAAGGGACGTAGTCGATCTCATACAAGTACTCACAGCCCAAGGTCAAGAGACAAGTCTCATATTGAGTGCTATCGTTGTCACAGGTATGGACATTACAAGCCTGAATGTCGTCTAACCTGTCCAAGAACTATGGAGAAAAATCAAATTTTGCAGAAAAGGAGGAGATAACCCATTTGATGGCCTATCATGCAAGAGAAGAAACCAACAAGAACATGTGGTATTTGGACACTGGCTGCAGCAATCATATGTGTGGAGACAAAACAATTTTTTCAACTCTAGATGAATCACATCGTGATGATGTGAAATTTGTAGATAACTCCAAAGTTTCAGTCATGGGAAAAGGACAGGTATTGATCCAAACCAAAGATAATTCCACTCAAACAATTTCAAATGTTCTTTTTGTTCCAAAATTAAAGACCCATCTTCTAAGCATTGGTCAGTTGCAAGAGAAGGGTTATGAGATTACTATCAAAAATGGAGTGTGCCAAATTCAAGATGCTAAATTGGGCTTAATTGCTCAAGCCAGAATGACTGCCAACAGAATGTTCCCTCTCTATCTTAATACCCCTACTCAATCATGCTTCTCTGCAAAATTGAAAGATGTGGCGTGGCTATGGCATTATCGCTATGGTCATTTGAATTTCGGTGGTCTAAGGATGTTGCAGCAGAAAACCATGGTAGTCGGTCTTCCAAGTTTTACAAGATCCTCAAATGTTTTGTGAAGAATATGTTGTTAGAACAATCAACATCGAGATCCATTTCTGAAAAGAAAAACTCACAGAGCGAAAAAGCTGTTGGAGATTGTACATTCCGACATTTGTGGACCTATCAGCCCTACATCTAATGGAGGTAAATGTTATATCATTACTTTCATTGATGACTTTAGTCGGAAGACTTGGGTTTTCTTCTTACAGGAGAAGTCTGAAGCTCTGATAGCTTTCAAAAGTTATAAGGCAATGGTTGAGAAAGAAGCAGGAGGTTCAATACAAGTGCTGCGTACAGATCGTGGAGGGGAGTACAATTCACAAGAATTTTCAGATTTTTGCGAAAAACATGGCATCAAAAGACAAATGACAGCAGCCTACACTCCTCAGCAAAACAGTGTATGCAAAAGAAAAAATCGCACAATTCTAATCATGGTGAGAAGCCTGTTGACGAGGAGTAATCTTCCAAAGAACTTCTGGCTGGAGGCTGTCAATTGGAGTGTCCATATTTTGAACAAAAGTCCAACTTTATCAGTTCAAAATATGACACCAAGCAAAGCATGGAGTGGACGAAAACTGGCGGTTGATCATTTTAGAATCTTTGGTTACGTTGCTTATGCCCATGTTCCAGATCAGAAGAGGAAAAAGCTAGATGACAAGGGAGAAAAATGCATTTTTCTTGGTGTTAGTGATCAGTCACACGCTTATAAGCTTTATAATCCAAATACCAAGAAAATTGTTATTAGTCGGCACGTGGTCTTCGATGAAGAGCAAACCTGGTCATGGAGCAAGAACGATGGTGGAGAACACATTCCAGCAAACTCTGACGATGAAAATGATGAGAAAATGCAGCAAACATTGGAGAATGTACAGCAGCCATCATCCACTCAAAATGAAGAAGTTGCAGCCGAAAGGCCACGTTGACTCTGAACAAGACCTGTGTGGATGTCTGAGTATGAGGTAACAGGAATCAATCAATCTGAAGACCCACTTACCCATTTTGCTTTGTTTTCAGATTGTGATCCTGTAACCTTTGAAGAAGTTGTCAAACAACTGAAGTGGAGGAAGGCAATGGATGATGAAATAGTAGCTATCGAAAGAAATCATACTTGGGAGTTAATTGAACTACCAAAAGGGCAGAAGACGATTGATGTGAAATGGGTCTACAAGACAAAATTGAAAGAAAACGGTGAAGTCGATAAGTACAAAGCACGCTTAGTCGCAAAAGGGTCTGAGCAAGAGTTTGGTGTCGATTATAAGGAAGTTTTTGCTCCAGTTGTAAGGCTTGACACAATCAAATTGGTGATTGCATTGGCGGCACAAAACTCATGGCCTATCTTCTAGTTAGACGTCAAGTCAGCATTCTTACATGGAGACTTGGAGGAACAAGTATTCATTTCTGAACCTCCTGGTTATGTTAAGCTTGGCGAAGAGTATAAAGTGTATAAATTAAAAAAGGCTTTATATGGACTAAAACAAGCTTCACGAGCTTGGTATAGCCGTATTAAAACCTATTTTCTAAAAGAAAGTTTTCTGAAATGTCCCTATGAACATACACTTTTCATAAAATCAGAAGATAATGGCAAGTTGCTTCTGGTTTGCTTGTGCATAGATGACCTTATTTTTATTGGAAATGATAGTGCCATGTTTGATAAATTTAAGGAGTCTATGATGGTGGAATTTGATATGTCTAATCTTGGTATAATGTATTATTTCTTGGGCATTCAAGTAGTGCAATCCAAAGATGAGATTTTTCTTGGAGAAATTTTGGACAGATTTCAGATGAAAAATTGCAATTCCATGAGTACACCAACTGATTTTGGCTTGAAGTTTTCTAAAGATGTTGATGGAAAAAAAAAATAGACAGTATTCTATACAAACAGATTGTGGGAAGCCTAATGTATTTGACTACAACATGACCTGATATAATGCATGTTGTAAGTCTTATTAGCAGGTACATGGAATGTCCAAAAGAGCTACATCTTTGGACTGCAAAAAGAATCCTCGGGTACTTGCAGGGTACTACAAATTATGGATTGTTTTACAAAAGGGGAGAAATATCAGATTTATTTGGCTTCAGTGACAGGGATTATGTAGGAGATCAAGATGATAGAAGAAGCACTTCAGGGTATGTCTTCATGTTGGGTTCAGGAGCTGTCTCATGGTCCTCAAAGAAACAATTGATTGTGACCTTGTCCACCACAGAATCTGAGTTCGTCGCAGCAGCAGCATGTGCTTGTCAAGCAATATGGCTAAGGAAGATTCTTAAGGAGATTCATTTTAAGCAAGAAGGACCTACTCTTATATATTTTGACAATAGCTCATCAATAAAGATATCAAAAAATCCTGTGCTTCATGAGAGAAGCAAACACATCGATATAAGGTTTCATTTTCTATGAGATCTCATGAAAGAAGAAACTATTGATTTTGTTGATTGCAGAAGTGAGGATTAGGTTGCTGATATATTTACAAAGGCTCTCAAGCTGACAGCATTTTAGAAGCTTAGGAAGTTGCTGGGAGTCTGCACAAATGAAAGTTCAGTTTAAGGGAGGGTTCTTTATGCTGTCATTAAACTGATGTTATAAACACAGTTTAAGGGAGGCATTGTTAGAAATATTTGGTTAGTCTCTTACAGCTCGTTTGGATGGAAAAATTTGGAGAGAATAGAAAGGATTTCGAGATAAAGTTATAACTACTCTTTCCTCTGGGAGTTTAGATAAGAGAGAAAAGGAGAGATTTAGATGAATTTGAAATCCCTCCAAATTTAAAATTTTTTCTCTCCCAAAAGTGGAAAGAAATGGAGGGGAGAGAAAATGTTAAAGTTAAATATTTTTTATATTCCAAAAATGCCCTTTAAAAGCCGAAAGCAAAACTTTTAATTCCCGATGAGTCCCATTTCTTTTTTTTCTTTTCTTTTCATAAAACTCACTAACAAGATGTAAAGAAAGTTATAACTTTTCTTTTCTTTTATTTTCTCCTAATCAATCTTTTCTTTTTTCTCTAAAACTCCCAAACATACTGTTAGTGGTCCATGTTAATAGGAGTTTGTTCTTTAATGAGTTTTTAGTTTGTTTTTTAGTTACCTGGTCTTTAGATGTTAGTGGCAGCATTAGGTGATAGTGGCTGTATTTCCTATTTTTATGCATTTATAGGTTGGGTTTAGCTTTATAAATAAAACAACTTCTTAGTGAAAATGTATCAGACTTTCAGAAAAAATAGAAGTTTATTTCATTGCTTTTGTCCTCTCTTTCTCCTTTTATTGATCAAAAACCCTAGAGGTAAGATTGTCTAATCAAGGAGAAGAGAGACAAGGAGAGCATTTATGTATAAGAAGAGAGGATAGAAGAGCTTTTGATTGTCGGAGAAGAGTCTGATTGTTAAAGAAGAGAGAGATCTGTCATGAATCCCACATTGGTTTCCAACAAAATCATAAAATTGTACTTAAATCCAATAGGCTCTCTCACTCAATAGGTTGGCTTTTTGGGTTGAATTCTCTATTGGGTTTGAGTCCATCAAGTGAGTCCATGACAAATTGATATCAGAATCAGGCTAAAATGGAAAAGAGCTACTTGGAAGAGGGCTACATGATACTTGATAAGGTCTGGAGCCATCCAAAGGGAAAAGGGCTACCTGCTGCCAGATTGAGAGCCATCCAAAAAAAAAAATGGGCTACCTGATATCAGAGTAAGAACCATCCAAAGAGGAATAGGGCTACCTGGTGTCAGAGTGAGAGCCGTCAAAAGGAAAAGAGCTACCTGGTGTTAGAGTGAGAGCCGTCCAAAGAGGAAAGGTCTTCCTGGTACCAAAGTGAAAGCCGTCCAAAAAAAATGGAAAAGGACTATCTGGTGTTATAAAGAGTTCAAACTGAGAGACGTCCAAAGTGAAAGCCGTCTGTAAACGTCCAGCTTCTCAAGGGGCAAGTAAAGTCATGAATCCCACATTGGTTTCAAACAAAATCATAAAATGATAATTAAGTCCAATAGATTCTATCACCCGATAGGTTGACCTTTTGGGTTGAGTTCTCTATTGAATTTGAATCAATCAAGTGGGTCCATGACAAGATCATAGTCATAAACTCTAATCATCTTTGAGGAGAAGAGAGAGGAGAGAGGAAGGGGGAGAGAGAGGGTGTCCCTAAAAATGATTTTTCCCGGTGAACTTCCACAACAGGGGAGACAAGGCCAATCTTCGAGCATCAGTCAAAAAAACTCTAGAGTTCGAAGAAGAGAGAGTAGAAGAGCGCCTGATTGTCAGAGAAGAATTTGATCATTGGAGATGAGTGTGATCATTGCTATCTGATGTCTAATCGCCTTTGAGGAGAAGAGAGAGACACGAAAACCCTAGTAGTTAGTTCATCCGATTGAGGAAAAGAGAGAGAAAGAGAGCATGTGATCATCGAGAAAAGAGGAAGAAAGAGAGAGCATCTGATCATCATAGAAGAGAGAGATCATCCCCTCTTATGTTTGATCGTCTTTGAGAAGAAGAGAAAGATGTGAAAACCCTAAAGGTAAGATTGTATGATCAAGGAGAAGAAAGAGAAGGAGAGCACCGAGAGAAAAGTACGGATATGACTCAAAAGAAAAAAAAATCTTAAAATAACCCCACGGGAAAGAAATTCGGGAAATGATCTAGATTAGTCGAATGCTGAACACTCGATCAACTTTTTGACAACCACTCAACCAACAGTATTTTTCAATTGTTGAACACTGAACTAACCTTCAATGTGAATAGTGTTGGTCGAGTGTTAAACATTCGATTAATCTAGGTTAATTTCGGAAATTGTTTGCCTTACATGTTATTTTAAGATTTTTTTTTTTTTTGGAGTCAAAACCATACTTGACTCGGAGCACTTGATTGTTAGAGAAGAGAGAGATTGTCGTATCTGAGACTGATTGTCTAAGACATATACAAAAATAACCTTAAAAAATAAAATAAAAAAAAAAATTAAAAAAATCTACCGCAAAAAAAAAAAAAAATTCCAATATGACCTAGGTTTGTCAGGTGTAACACTCGACCAACATAGTCAAGTCTTCAACACTCACAAATAGATTGTTGAGTCTTCAACACTTGACCAACTCTTTTTATTGAGTTTTCAAGATTCGACAAACTTCTTTCTCTATTCTCTCTTCAATGGCAGAAATGAGCTCGATAGATTCCAAAAATGGCCACTACCCACAGACGAAGATCTTCCATTGTATTAGACCTTCAATCCCTCTACCACTAGAAAACCTATCTCTCTCTCTAACCCAATACGTTTTCTCTCTCCTCGGTAGCACCACCATTTCCTTAAACAAAACAACCGTCATCATCGACGCAACATTGAACACCTCTATCCTATTCTACCTTTCTTAATCCGTGGTTAGGGTTAGGGTTTCAGCTGCAGGAGAAGAGAAAAGAAAATGGGAAAAGAAGAGGGTGGGCAAAAGCTAAAGCCATGAATTTGACGAGAGTTCAATATTCGACAAGTGTTGAAAACTCGACAAATGTCAAAAGTTTGTCAAGTGTTCAACACTAGACAAACATGGGTTAGATTTGAAAATTTTTCTTTTGCAATGGGTTTTCTTAGAAATTTTTTATTTTTTTAGGGCAATTCTGTACATTACTCATGATTGTCTTCAAGGAAAAAAGGGAGACGCAAAACCCCAGAGTTCAGATCGTCTGATCAATGAGAAGAGAGGGAAGGAGAACATTTGATCGTTAGAGAAGAGAGGAAAGGAGAGCTTCTGATCATTGAAGAAGAGTCCGATTGTCAAAGAAGAGAGAGATCATAACCCTAAGTTCTAATTGTCTTTGAGGATAAGAGAGAGAGAGAGAGAGAGAGAGCATGTCCCTGAAAATGATTTTTCTCCATGATCTCCCACAAGATGGGAGACAATGCCAATTTTCAGGCATTGGTCATGAAAATCCAAACAAGTCCAAAATTTTAAAAGTCAAGTTTCTGTAAATATCAAAAAACCATTAGTATTCTAGGAACATCCGTATCACTATTTTATAATAAAAGGATCTAAGTATGGAGGTTGTCAGTTTGGAGTCATATTGCAAGGAATGAAAATCTTAGAGGGGATGATTAGGCTTATGGCTAATGAGGTTAATCATTAGAATGGGAATAGGAACACCAGTGTAAGACTTGGGATGCTTTTCTGTATATTAATTTTGTGTTAGGAAGGGCAGGCCTGCAAGAAATTTGTTTATGTTAGCTGACCACCAAGATCCCTCAATTACTGATCTCTGTTTGCCTTCTAACCAAAACCTTGTTCCTCGGCAAGAAATTCGACAGCTAAACTCATTCCCTAAGGCCTTAAACTAACATACATTCAACATAACTCATGCATCCAAGCCATTGAACAGAAATTAATCTATACGTCTGCTGGGCTTTGTAACACAAACCATAACAATAACAACTAAATGCTATACAATTAATCAAATTCAACAGCATACCCTTGTCCCTTGAGATTCGTCTACCCATCACTGGTAGCCCCACCTGCACAGCATCCATATGATCCATCCTCCGCCGTCTGCCAAACCGACTGCCACGCCTGCGAAGGCGGCTGAACATACACCCCAGGATCAACCCTAGGCTTTGCAGGACGATCATAACCCAGGTGGTGCAGGCCGTCCCATCGGGGGATAATAGTACGGAACCCCACTCGCCGTGCTACCCACAAGCCCTAATCTAGCCGCCTCATCCTTGATCTCATACCTCGGCAAAATATCCACCAGAAAATAAAAAATATCCGTACGAGTAATGGCGGCAGCAGTATCGTTCTTCTGAAGTCCTCTTGTTCTCTCAAGCCTTGGCGAACAGAATTGGGGCTTTGGCGGAGATCATGCGAAAGTCTTCGTTGACCTTCATGATCTTCTTGATTCGAGCGAGATGGAGTTGGTGGTTCTTGGAATCGTTCACTTGCTCGATTTCTTGGCAATGGGTAGGTCCAGAACATCTGCAGCGGTTGCTGTTGCTGTTGAAGGAGATGGTGACATGAAGGCTGTGCAGGATTGTGCTTCTTGATTGTTGTTCTCCGTTTTTAGGTTTTCTACGGTTTGGAAGACACGGTGGGGAGAGAGAGAGAAGCTTTTTGTGATTTCTCTGAAAAAAGCAAAAATTTAGAAACTTCTTTTTTGAGCTTAATCCGAATTATAACGTTAAAATCGAAATAGCCGTTGTTTTCAAATTATTTTCAATTTTAGATATTTGGTCTTATTATTTTCAAATTTAGATATTTTGAGCTAATTCCGAATTATTTTCAAATTATCGAGAACCCATATTTAAAGGGAGATTAGTGCCGCGAGGGATGTCAAGGAAAGGTGGAAGCGCTCTTCATCCGACAACTTATTCGTCGTCACCGTAAAATCAAAAGAGACCGAAATCACTCATCTTCAAATAGGACATTGATTGGTTCGTCCCGAAGGTCGTGGTTTCCAACATTGCAGACCTGCTTGTGCGTTTTCTTTTCTCTTTTTCTTTCTCTCATATTTTCTCCCCATATTTTTCGATATTAGTTCCTTCTTTCACTTAATCTTGTGCATTTTTGATTCATCTCGTCCACTTATCTAATTGAGAAACAACTCTCTCTTTCTCTCTCTCCAAAAGTCCAAACTCTCTCTCTTTCCCTCTCCCTCCCTCCGTTTTCTTCTTTGTCTTCTCTCCGGGGACAATTTCTCGACTCTTCACACAATTTCAAACCTTCAACGACCAATCTTGTCAAGCCTAAAAAGAAAATGCAAGAAACGTGAATTCTTGATTCAGTCCCCCAATTCGGTCATTAAGGTTTCGGTGAATCCTGATTTGGTACTTGCTATCATCTCGTGGCCACATTTTCTATGCTCGTTTTTTTTTTTTATCCTCACATGGACTATTATTTTTTAGGGAGAAAAAAAAATTGTCTTAGATAATGTACATGATAGCGAATTACGAACTGGTTGTGGGAAGTCCAAATTCTGAGTCGTTTCATCTGATTAACCCCGAAGATAACCCGAGTCAAGAACTTAGCATTTTCTTGCTCAGATTTTGTTAAACCAAACCGGTTCAAGATTATGCTGAGTCGACTGATTTTTGTTGAGTCATTTTTTATGAGGGTGTATTTTGTTGATAAAATTGAAGATTTTGAAGAGATGAGTGTTTTATTTTTTTCAAGAGGTATATTTTTTGCTTCTACAATTGGAGATAACAATTGATGGTCGAGGCATGACAAGAGCTGCACTTGCAAGGTATGCAACTTTCATCGATAATGTCTTGAGTGTTTCAAAATATGAATTTCTGTTATATGGTTTTAAAAGATAGGGATAGGTTACGGTATAAGGTTGGTATTTCTGGGTTACAACATTCATCACTTTAACAAAAAAGATGAATTTTAATACAACGGTTGAGTTATTTCTTTGGTGATCTCGAGATTACAGGTTCGAGACGTGAAAATAGTATTTTTGCAAAAATGTAAGAAAAAGTTTGTGTAGGTATATAAATACGCTTACATTAAAATCGACCAAATTGTTGAGACTAAATCTCTGATTATTGTTGTTTTGTTGTTGGTCTTTTTTTTTTTCCATTTTAAATGACTTATTTTTTTTTTTTTCAATTTTGAAAAATTTTAAATGCCAAAAATCAAATGAAAAGAATAGTATTTTTCCCCAACATAATATTTTAAATTTCTTACACCTAAAATAATTTTTAGAAATCCAAAAAATGAATTACTCTAATTTTTAATTCAATAATTAGAATTTCTTCAATTTAATCAAATTTGAATAAGTAAAATTACGTAAATCTAGGGACTAATTTATAATAAATTTTTCTTTAATTTAAAAAAACAATCCTAGCAACACATCTACTTAATATTATCTATTCTAAATAAATTACGACAAATTACATAAAAATTTTACTTTGTAAATTTTGTTAGCCAAAAATAGAATCTTAATTTTTTTTATTGCCTTTGGTTACCTTTTCTTGAAATTTTTAATTTGTGCAGTTCCATTTTAAATTTTTAAATTCATTAATTTTGTGCACCCTCAATTTATAATAAAGAATCCAAAATTTTCTATTTACAAATAATTTATGATGCAGATAGTAGTACCAACAAATTTTAAATTATTTGAAATAAGTACAAAAAATAGGAATAGTATTTATAATGTGCCCAAAAAAAAAAAATCTTTAATGGGGATTTTGTAAAATGTCCAATTAAACTAGTCAAAATCACTCATTCAGAGTTCAATGATCCAACTATGATTGAATCGCTTGAGAATTAAAATATTACATAATATAAAATAATAATTATTTTTATTTATGAGTATATATATATATAGAATATATAAAAAATAAATAAAATATTTAAAAATTAAATCTTATAACATCTTAAATAAATTAAATAACTTTAATTTCAATTTCAATTGAAAATACGTTATCATAAAATAAGTTTTATATTATTCTTCTTGCACCAAACATTCCATAATTCATACTCTTAACAACATTCTAAATTTATTTGATAACATTCTTAAATAAAACTTAGAAAGGAGAAAGAGTTCGGAAGCCATTGCAAACTACAGCACCAACATCTCTTTCTCCCATCGGCAAGTGCAAACAAGTTGCCTCAAAGTACAAAATCATCAGAGTTCAGAGGCCTCTTCGCGTTCCTTTTGGGCCTTTCTCCATGCTTCCCTTCGTTGGTTCTGACCTTCCTTGGCGTCGAGTACCTCGTATCATGAGCCTTGGAAGTTGTTCCATTGTCTTGTAGAACCCGATAAACTCCCCACATGAAGAAACTACCTTCTAATCCTATTTTAACAATCAGAATCATCAGGATCAGATCATCACAAAACCTATCAAATGTACTATCAGAAACTACTGCAGGACAAATGGTAAGGATAACTCCAGGATTAACTAATCAAGTTTATGCATCAAATAAAGAAGCTGCTGCACCATCTTACTTTCAAACCAAATGCCCGGATATCTTATTCAATCCTGATGATTGCTTTGCAGAAAGCACTTAGTGCTCAGTTAGTGACATATTACTTTCTACTTCGCTCGAAAGCAAATATGGTAAGGGCCGAAGGATTTGTGGACGAATGACCCCAAGTGACATGTATGCACGGATACATTTTACTATGGAAAATAACAGTAAAAGCCACTGAAGATCACCAGGAGGGAACCAACAGAAATCAAAAGAAAAGGAAGAAAGTGTAAGACATTAACGAGGTCTAGGTGTTGATGATAACAAATTTGGTCCAGCAGAAGCTTTTTTCTTGTAGCCAATATAATGTTCCTAATAACACTAAAAGAAATCCTTAAAACCAGCTGTTGCCAAAAGCAAATATTATTTGGCATCATGCTGGTGCCGGCAATGCTGTCTAATTGGTGAACGATAGGAAATACAAGAGACGAAGTATAAGATGATGCAAAAGATAGATAACAACAACAAACTGAGCTTTATTCCCAAATTTTGAGTTGACTGTTTAAGACCAATATAGGAGAAGAGAGTGGGGGGAAAACCATTTATAAAACTTACAAATAAAAATAATAACAAAAACAAGAAGAATAGATTCAAGTATAAGTGGAAGTAAAATATAGGGCCACAACTTCAATTATCAACACAGTGCAAAAATGTATATGATCAACCTATAACATGAAATCAACACCAGATATCGCTAAACTTTAGTAAGATTTAGTATGCAAGAAAGCAGAAACAAGATTTGTTTCGATATCAATAGGGTCTTACGCTGAAAATCTGCAGGAAAAAGTTTGGCAGCATAGACCAGTAACTCCACATGGCCCATGCAGCTCCTTAATACAAAATCATTCTTCTCAAGCAACAGCAGGAGGACAGAGTACTGCTTTTTGGATCTGCAGCAACAGAAGCCCTTCTAAAATGAGGAGGACATATTTGCAAGGAGAGTCTTATTCAAATATTTCAGAAGTAAATGAGTTAAACAGACCTCTCAGATCTTTCAGGATAGAAATAAAAAGCAACGTCATTCCATGTGGGACATTCCAACTCAAATGTCTCCGGCCAAAAGTTGTGACGAGGATGCAAATTAAATTGCAAAACTTCGCCAATCTGTTTAGAAAAGGCATAGGCCTTATGAGAAACCTTTTCTGGGTGATGAGCCAGAAATCTTTCACATGTTCTGCAGATACTAGCCTTAGGTTCAATATTAAGAGCAATAGCTTCAATATTAAGAACCTTAAATGCACCCCTACAAGAAACAATATAAACGAGTGCAGCCTCACAATTAGCTTTCTTCTCAAGTGACCAGAGTGGTTACTAAAATCAAAAGTAATAATACAGTTCAAATAATCACATGCATAAGCACTGAAATGGGAAAAATAAAATGCTGGAAACCAAGAACTATGACTGATACAAGTAGACTGCTTGAAATCCATGTCTAGTCAGATATCAGAGATAAAGTGGAAAAGATCTTGGCATGTAAAAATCCCTTTTGTTTTGCATTTCAAACAAGCAAATCTTAATCACAAGAGAGTCTGAGGAGGTTGCAGTAAAAGTACAGAAAAGGTTGCCTGAGGGAGTACACAAAACTTTGAAATCTTCAAGGATAAATACCCGGAGTCCATAATATTTCAAAAAAGGATATGGTTATATATTAGACACCAGATTCAGTGGAGCATTTAATAATCAACACTACAATATCACTTACAACACTTCTTCCCCAACCACCAACTCACAACCCCTCCCCCCCCCCCCCCCAAAAAAAAAAAGAGAGAAAAAAATGCCTCCATCAAGAGTATAATTTAGAGGGAGGAGAGCACAAAGAGATCAATGTGCAGCATTGTTCCAGAGACGATTGAAGCACCAGTGAGATCCAACATGTAAATGGGACCAAAATGAGTAGATAAAAACTCTCGGAATACAACACAGCTTGGTGTATATTTCTGTATGAAATTTTGTTGTCAATCATGTATTGCACACACTCACCATAGGATAAAATAGCCATTGATTGTCCCGAAGGGGACAGCTTACTGGTCACACCCTCTCCCCCAACCCCATGATCCGGGGTTCAAATCTCGTGTAACAAAAAAAAAAAAAAAAGCCATTGATATCTAGTACTCGTAAGAGAAACTTTGAGTAATTGCAAAATCATTACTCTTGTCTTTCTGTTTAATCCATTATATACATGGACACCCGAGAAACACCACTCAACCCATCTAGCAACATTAAATCATCAGAAAGAACACAAGTTGCTCTAGATTCTCTCTCTTGCTGATGGATTAAGCTTGTGAATTTTAAGGTCAAATAGATGAATACCGTATCATGAACAAAGATGGTAGCAGTACTTACTTCCAGTTAACCATTTTGGCAGGGCCATTCGAAGGACTCCTCTCAGCTTCAGGCAGTAACCTTGGACGATTTTCGTCTTGAACCTCATTATTGTTATGTCTAACACCCGTACCATGGGTGCCACCTAGGTAAACAGAAATAAATAAACTGATGATGTCAATAAACAAAATTAATGTCAAAGAGTCATAACATCATTTATTAAAATATGCATGTTATTGTCAAAAAGTAGAGATGTCAGGATATCATAACACTGTCTATTATTGCAAGCAGTATTATTTTCAGAGAATTACTGTCATAAAAGATGTTTATAAGCATCCAGAGGAGACAATCCTTCAAGAGCACTTTCGCTTTTATAAAAGGGTCAAGGGATATCTTGTATAAAATTTTCAGAAGTTTCATTAAGATGAGAATGAGATGCGAATCATCCACTTCCTGCAGATAATGTAAAATATGTACTCGGTTGAAACATACATACAACAAGACTATACCTTCCTTCTGAGATTGCACTCCAGTCTCGACCCCCTGATTAAACTTGCCATCTGCACCATACTTTGTCTTGGTACCCTTTACAAGGCCAGAATGACATGACCTGGCATTTATCTCAGACTCAACTAAGAATGAATTAGGCCTTTTGGAGCAATTATTCCATTTGAGTGCTTCTTCAGCATGATGAGGTTTCACCTTGGCATTTTCAGAAACTTTCTGGGATTTTGAAGGAGGTTGCATCTTGGTACCAGGAAATTTGTGTGGCCTTCAAAAATGGTAGACTACAACGTGTCTCAGCTGGGAGTGTTTGAATGTAGGTCTCTCCAATTACTGTAGACTGTTTGGACCGGCTAAGTTGTTCTTTGTAAGCAATCATTGAATCAGATATTGAAACAACTTTCATATGGATTCTCACTATTTAACGTTTCGAATTGTACGGAGAAACAATTCAAAAACAAACAAATAAGCATATGAAACAGGTACTCCAAGTCTATATCAGAACCATTTCTTTCAAACCAAACAAAATTTTTATCATGTACATTATACATAATGTTATATGCAAAAGTAGCTTCTTTTAGTCATATTTGATATTTCTAGCATCCCATATAGCATGACCAACTCAAAACTAATTTAGACATTAATGTTAAAAACAAAAGCTAAAAATGAAAGCAGCAAAGCAAGCAAACAGAGAGGAAAAGGACAAAAAAAACACAGGTAGCTCAGTTTAGAAGCCTACATCCACAAGCATTAGGGGAAAGAAGAGAAAAATCCACTACAATCAGCGAGAGATACAAAATAGTGGAAAATCACCACAAACAAGCTCTGCCTACCCAAAATGAACACACCAAGAGAACAGATGAAACAACTACTAAACCCTAAACTATATATATTGAACCACATTAAAATTTGGTTCCGTTCAGGCCACCCCTCCACCCATACAAGATCTGTCCTTCAAAACTGAGCTTCACAAAAACCTGGCAGTGGTCTGAATTCAACACAAGCATAATGGTTAGATATTTAGACATCGTATAAATAATATTTAGCCTTCTGTATGTCGATTTTTGAGAATAAAATTCTTATTTTCCTATTTAAAAAAAAAAAATGGAAGTAGAATATGCAAAAGGAGTAACCCAAAAACATGATCTTCGTTATCATTTCTTCAAGCTAAAAAGCTGTTTTCACTTCAAGTTGGCGATATGATTCCAAAAGTGCAAAGTCCAAAAATGCTGAATCTTATGGGTCAAAATGTCAGAAAAATTAATTGGAAAACTGGAAAAAGAATGTTTAGGAATTCAATATTTAAATATGGCATCTAAAGAATATATAAGTTCAATAAACACTCATTCAATTGTTCAACAATGTCATAGCTAGGTGAATCTACTGGGAAGCTAGACATAGGACAATAACTATTCCTGAAAACATTCTTGCAAAGACCAGAAAATAATTGGTTTGGCATGGCTATTTGAGAATGATCTGTGGTAGTATAAGTGCAAAGCAAAGCGAGCTCCCCCTGCTCTCATCATTGTTCCAACCAGAAACCTAACATACAAACAGCACCCCTCATGAATCCTTACCCAAAACATGCTAGGGGACTGCTAAGTTCCCAACCTAGCGTTCTCAGAGATCTTGCTTTAGCATGAACTAATGCTAAAGGCTTGTTTTAAACAAAACCAATATGGTAATGTTGTCAGATTTTGTAATAGATCTTTCCATCTGCTCTCCTGTGCATTGATATGAATGGAACCTTCCTTTCATGAGAGGCCAATCAAGAAAGTTCAATCATATGCGACAACACAATCAAAATTTAGTAGGATTACATACTGTAGAATCCACTAGGATAAAGCAGAATGTATTAACTAATCTGTCTTATAGCTTAGGGAACCAGGATGCATACAAAGCCAACTTTTCATAATCATCCTTTTCTGGCAATGAACTTCAAACAAAGAAAGCAGGGAAAAAGAGCTGTCTATGATCGCAAGTAATATGGTACAAATTGGCTCAAATGAGAGAAATAATGTTAAGTGACAACAAATGCAGCCTGTATATGCTCCCTCTATCAGTCCTGCTGTTGAAAGCCAGGAAGGAAAATCTTACACCTATTAAAGTTGTGAGCTATTAAAGATGTACAGAAATAAATAACTTGCAATCATTATGGTCATAACAAAGGTGGAATTTGTTCTTATGCTTTGGGCAATAACTCATGATGGCCTATGGACTAAATAAAGTAATACCTATATGGAGAGAGACCATTATTTTGACCTTTTCTTCTATTTTAAAAGGAGCAGTTAAGATTGGATTCAATTTATTAGCTCTAATACACTTCTAGTCTTTCAGAATTCTCAAGTTGTTTGGTAGAATGGTTTTTAGATACCTCAATCCCTTAAACCACGAAGAAATGGTCAGAAAAGGGCTCAAGAGACAACATGCTAGTAGGAGGCATCCAAAATGTAAGGCTTCAATCAATCTACTTAGTGGACTATCTTAATTGTCCTTGTAGAGAATTGAGATTCAATTAGAAGTTAAGAAGCAAGTCACAAGGATTCACAGCTTAGCAGGAACAATGGTGAAAACAAGGTCTGCCAATGGCAGACAAGCCATCGGCATGCTCGCCTACCACTATCATGCTGCAACCTAATTACAACAATGTCTTACATTCTTTATCCAGAAGAAAGAAATTATGAAATTCAAGATTTCTCTCAGAATAAATTCAAATTGGCCTTGTTCTTCTAATGCAGAGGAAGTACAATTTCTTGTCACTTTCCTTAAGCATATTCCCATGTCTATCTGCAGCTTATTGTTTCTACCACTCCATTGGCATCTGAACATGATAAAATACCGTGAATATGCACTTCAAAGCAGAATTACTCCACACCACATACAAAAAATTGACAGCATACTAGCATGGCACCACCCCTTTATTATGCCATAAGGCCCGACATATGTGGCCAAACTCTTTTCCATAAACACAGTTGCATCTATCAGGACGATATCCACCATCTTCCCAAAATAAGAGCATGGTATGAAAGGCATAAAAAAATGGAATGATATTGTGACCTTGCATATGGAGTCCCAACCCTCAGAAGCACATGCAATCCCCATGATACCATCCAAGGTGTCTATTGCATCTTAAAGACTCTAGAGCGCTCACAGGAGACATCATTAACAAAAATTAGGTGCCCTATGAGAAGCACCATGCATCATCCATGACAGAAAAAAGCAATCATTTGGTACTTGAGCCATCAAATTATACTCTTAAGCTTTTGGAACTTACAATATACTTGAGTCTGATTGACGACGAATTTATATCCAAAGTTTTCATTTCCCATGCTCAATTTGTTTAAATCCCTCATGAGAAAGCAAATTTGATAAATAAAATATGGAAAAATACGAACATGTATTTTGCAAGCAGGAGCAGATAAAATTTACAGGTCCTAATAGGATTTTAAGCTAGTTATGGAAACTACAATCACACAAAAACAAAAACAAACATAATCAGAATGCATATGTTAAAAGTATTTTATTCATTTTTATAAACCCCGACAATCTTTCTATTGCGTATTGCCTGTAAACACACAAGTATCAACTCCCATAACCATAACCTTAGCCATGATTTCAACCTAATTAGGGACTACTATGGGTGTTGACTGCCATGCCTATACATGCATGTAAAGTTGAATTCTCAAGCATTATCATGCCAACAGACCTTGTCTTCTTCACATTCCCTGCCATAGAATTCCCATTAATGCTCCCATCGAGTGGACCTGTAGAGCAACTCACTTCGCCCTTTAGGGATCCATGTTTCATAGCTACTCATTCCAAGTAGTAAGCACAAGCCAAATTTCCTTAAGAAAGTCCTTTCAACTAGCATTCAGCTGTCTCGACTCGTGATTATATTCAATACCTTACCAACTCTATGAGCTGACATTTTACATGTTAGACACAGGTCAATACAAAGAAAGCAAGTTTAGTTTTGGCTACGAGGGTTCTTTTATGTTATCACTATATTAGCTACTTATTTCCGTATATAATATTGTGTAGTTATACAATGTCCATACCAATTCAGGCTTATATTCTTTGGACTTTACCAAGTCTCATTATCCATATTGATTCCTAGATTCCAAAGTTCATGCTTAAGTCCCGGCTTCATATAATCAGGTGAAGATGAAAACAAAAACAGAGAAAAAGGCCAAATTATTGGACAAGGCTAACCTCGGTCTAGTGATGATGAAATTATGCTTTTTGTAGCTGTGTGCTCACTAGTCCTGATGAAATTATGCTTTTGTAGGTGTGTGCTCACTAGTCCTAATGAAATTATGCTTAGGACAAAGACCAAATAATGCGTGGAAACGGTCTCTTTGTAAAAATGTAAGAGGAAGGCTGTATTTATATACGCTAACCCTCCCCCTAACCCTACACTAAGTCGGGGAGTACTTTGTGTATCGGGTGAGTCCTTTTTTACAAAGCCCAAATAACCCACTTAGCCACCACTTCATTCAATGTTTCTTCATAACTTTATGACACTATATACACAATAACCAATGCAATCCAACTCCCAGCCCTAAGGGTGGTAAGACTATCTCATAGGACTCATCTTAATCCAACCATGTCTTATGCAATTTGCAAACCATACCAAGACTAGTCAAGTTCTTAGAATTTAACATGTTGCCCAAACCCACCCAAGTGGTGGCCTGAGCAAATCAAGCCAAAAGGGATGCTAAGCCAAAGAGAAGAATAAGCAGAAGAAAGGGTAATCAAAACTTGGTAACAGGGCATACTATCATAATTGAACACAAGGAATTCAATAATCATAAAATAGATAGAAATACACTAAACTTATAAGCACTATGGAATATTCATTAGGCCAATACAGGGGTGGTCCCTCTTAAAGATGAGATGACATTGAATTCAAAAAAATGATGACCGTCACTGCAAACTCCTTTCAAAGACCAAGACTTCCAACTTCCAATTCCACTAGCCTTACAGTATTTTAGATCATTTAAACCAAATGCAACTGTATTTTAATTATCTTTCATTTTCACACTTTACACCATTGACCATTCCCCCAAAAAGGGTTTTATGAAGACAATAATGCCAGCATATTTAATGACAATTCTTAGATTTGATTCTCAATAAGAAAATCAATCAAGCACATGCACACAACCATAATCTCTCAATCTACACCAATTTATACTTTTCATATGCATTTCCAGATACGATGCAACTGCATTCACTAGGCTTTAACTATAAAATTAATTAATATATGCAAAATAATACTAATTCATGTTCAACAAGTGAAGGAAAGGAAAACCCACAAGAACGTTGTGTCAGTCATTGTTATATCCGAACTATTGTCAGTGGAACAGAGAGACCGCAGCCACTTTAAAATTAATTGATCAAGTAAACAAGCCCAACATGTACCAAATACTAATGGCCCACTTGACCCAATTTCATTATTTAGTCCCCTTCACCTGTTCCAGATAATCTGAACACCAAATGGGAAGAATATTATATTCCAAAACCCCAACAAAACCGTAGAGGTTCGAATGACTTGTAATGCACCAAAACCCATGTTTCAAAATTCGTGATTAAGTAAAAGATTGGAACCCGATGAAAATCCAGATAAAGACGAAGGAATAAAATAAGATAAAAACTTCATAGCAGATGGAGAAATAAAGCCATATGCAAAAGGTAAAAGATACAAATGAGTATTTTTTTTTTTTTTTAGAGTTAACGTTGAGGGTTTACCGAATCAGAAAATGGGATCCTGAATTCCACTCTTTTTTAATGCTTTGATGATGAAAAAATTGAAACCTTGGAGAGCTTTTTTCCTGGATATTGTTCTGCAGTGGTTTAAGCAGAGACCTTGTATATATAATGCATGTCCAAGTCCAATGCGTGACGCGTGACGGTCTGTGTTCTAACATTCGACCACGTGCGAAGCCCTCTCTCCCTCTCTATCTCTCATGTCTTTTCCAATCTTTTACTTCCTAATGAATAGCCAACGTTCCATATTAATTTTCTTATCATTATGGTTATTTTAGGAAATTTTAAGAAAAAGAAGTACATATCTCCAAGATGAATTCTTTCACTGCAAAAGTATTTTGGTTTTGCCGGACAAAAAAGGAGAAATACATGGTTATAGGTTTTAATTCTGTAAACATTATATTTTCTGTTGGCGCATAATATAAAATTCATTATTATTTATTTTGTATAATATAAACTTTAACTATTTCGTATAATTTTTTACTAATAGACTATTTTGTACAAATTATAAATATATAATATTAGCACAACTACATTATAATTGTGATGAAGCCTGAACCGTATAACCATTTGCACCCTGTCGATTTCAAGATGCAGTGCATGTGTGTTTTGAAAAAACTAAGTAAATCATTTTTTGATATTTTTTGAGATAAGATACTGACGTTGGATAAATAGTTAAATCTGATACAATTTAATTCTAATACTTATATTTTTATATATAAAGCTTATCTATTTCTAAAGAGACAGCTTAACAGATATAATTTTTTTTAAACCCTATGATCTAAAATTTAAATTTTACTATAAATTAAAAATACAAAGTTCATCCAAAAACTTATTTAAAAATATAAGTCATTTGATCAAATACATGTTAATAAAAACAAGTAAATCATAAAAGAGTAGGTAGGTGTTGAGAAAAAGAAAGGAGAAATCTCTTTTATGGATTTCAAAAGAAGATTAAAGAGCTTTATACGGATATAACGTTATTAAAAACAAAAATTAAAACAGTACAGTTGACAAAAGAATTCCAAAGATGGCATGGATACGAAAAGTGTTAAAAATTAGAATACATGTCGAGTTTTTAATACTCTCGACGTATTGCTGCACAAACCCCTTTCCCTTTCTTCCCGCACAAACCCTCCCACACCTTGAACTTACTCGATTCCTGAAAGCAACAGAACATTTCCTGCAGCCAACTTAGTCCACTGTGGCCTCTCCAACCTAGTCCAACTTACCGAATTATCGATTCTATTCAGAGGGCAAAAGAACAGCTTCCATTGACTTGTCCATGGTGAACCCACATCGCAGAGAGCGAAAATTGAGTCGAAGACCAAAATCGGACTTTGAGGTTTTGACGGCAAATTCGAGAACTTGAGCCACTGATTTGAGCCGAAAAAGAAGAGAGCGGCAACTTTCGGGTGTTCGTCGCGTGCGAAGAGGAGGTTTGTCCGGGAATAAGTCGGGTTCAAGACTTGAAATATACTGCATATATCAGACTCGATATATCACAGTATACTTTCGGTCAGCAACAACCCTATATTCCTCTTCCTTCTCTCCCTTCCATCCTTTGTCTATCTCTCTCCCTTATCTCTCCTCCATTTTTCTCTCTCCTCGATCAATTATTTTCTCTGTTAATTCGTTGATTTGTTGAGATGAAAGAGAATAAATCGAGAAAAAGAAAAGAGAGAGAAGAAAGAAAGACAATAGAGCTAAAGAGGGAAAAAAATTGATTGAGAAAACGAAAGAAGAGAGAGAAGATAGACAGGCCAACAAAAGAATAGAAAGAAAGAGGACATGTGAGATCGATACAGAAGAGTAGAAGAGAAGAGAGAGAAAAACAGGAGATAAACATGAGAGAAAGATAGAAAATAATTTTCACATTAATAAATGATTAAAAAAAATTCCAAATTGAAGCACACCTTTGAAGGATCGGAAATGGCGAACTCTGCGTTTCTTGGCAAAAGCGAAGAGGAGAGGGAAGGGAAAAAGAGGAGAGAGGAGATAAGATATTAATATTTTTTAAGGAAATTATAGTCATTCTGCAAAAGACTTGAACCTTAAAGATTGAAATTGATTTTTTATTTTTTATTTAATCCTAAAAGTGAAAATATCAGAATAACCCGAATCTTAAATAGTATTTTCTTTTCACCTAAATTTTTTAATTCCACGTATTACTATTTGGACAAAGATTCGGGAGGATGAGAAGCATAGTTGGGGAGTTTAAAGTCTTCTTTTGTCATTTTGTCACCATGTTTCCCAGCTGCTTGTAAGTGTCCGACTTCGAAAACTTGATGAGTCTTGCCATTAATCCAAAAACAAAAAATGGGGACAAATTCTTTTTTTTTTCTTTATTTTTAAGAATGAGACGTAAAAAAATGAAATTGAATTCAAAAAAAAAAAATAAAAATAAAGAGATTTTATCATTTGAACAGTTTTTGAGAAATTAATTATATTATTTCTTGAGACATGTACGTACAAACTTAAATATAGATTTATTTAAAACAAAAATTTAATATTAAACTTAATCAAAATCTCCGAGACAACCTAATAAATTATTTCGTGAGTTTGATGTTTAAATTAAATGACTTACTCGTTAAAACTACGAAATGAATTATATTTCCATAATATAATCAGATTATAGTTAATGTACTTAGTTATTTCAACTAAATTAGTTGATATCTATCTTTACATTACCTCTCACGGAGTTTATTTTGTTTTTGGGCCTGTTGTCATTGTAGAATGGATTCGATAATATCTTTTCGAAAAAGGAATTGCATTTGCCAGAACTTTAAGAACTGAAAGGCCCCTGCCCTAATCTTCACTAGTAGTGACTCTAATATTGAGCCCGGAACAAGAATGATTTCAAAGAGAAAGCTATCTTATGATGACTGAGACCTCTTCTTATTGGAGGTGAATTTCGATTCTACAATTTTTGATTCTTTTAACTCAAACGGGTACTCCGAATGATAAAGTGGAACCTATAAAAGACTGTCGGAGAGTACTCCGACAAGGACAATTCCGACGCTCAATTCAGAAAGAGCAATTTTGGAAAGAAATGAAATAGACTGACTAAAGAGTGCTGAGGATGAGAGTTCTATGATTAGTGTGTCGAGTGTATGGTGTTAAGAGAGCGTACATAGGATATGGCATGCAAAATATTTTTATAGGTCGGTCGCCTGTGGGTCATATGTGTTCGAGATGTTACAATCCTAGTTCCTTTGTGGGTATGCCCGAAAATCTCTGGACACCATAGTCAAATATTCTCAAGAGATTTAGGATTTTTATGTTTTGGAAAGTCTATCGTGTCGAAAAGATTCATTTCTTATCGATTAGATTTCAAAAATTTTATTCATTATCTAGGAGATATATCTTGTAACTAAATAGGAAAAAGTGCTAACGCGATTCTTAATTGAATATTACCCTTAGCCGGCTAGGGTAAACAATCCGCTCCTTATCAAAATAGTTGATCGCCAATCAAAGAGAAAAGCGTTGTTTTGAGCTTACTGAATGCCTCGGAAGGCCACGAATTGACTAGGCTGCTACTGATAACAGTTAATCGAAGAGTTATTTTACGTTTGCCATTTGGGGGAATAAATCCTTTATTATTGACATGCTTAAGTGTGAAATACTCGTTAGATCAGGGGCTTTCCAGACTTTGGACACTTACCTAATAGGTCTTTGAACTATATCCCATTATGTACTTCTGACTCATGGTGTCATTTCTTAAGAAAGGAGCCATGAGTAATAGCCGTCGAAAAGGTGTAGAATTTTTAATGCGGCACGTGCCACTTTGAACCCTGTGAATCGTCTCCAATACGCTTTATAATGCGTGACATTAGAATGGACTGAGAATTGTTGTATTTTTCTCTTAATCGTTTTATCTTCCAAGAGTATTAATACATTTAACTCTTAAATAAATGCTCAATGAAAAGTTGGAGAGATTAAAACCTTTTATTTATTGCACGCGTTTCTCATTAAACTGTTTTGTCTACCCAAGATTGCAAAGATCACATATCATCGACTATAAATACACATCGCATGATTCAGTACTGTCTCAGATAAACTTTGTGTGTTTTCACTTCTATGAGTTCTCTTTCTGTGAGTCTACTATTCTGAGAGATTTTTTTGTGATGGGTTTTAAGCCTCAATGTTTTGAAAAGTTGGAGGGATTAAAACCCTTTATTTATTGCTCATGTTTCTCGTTAAACTGTTTTGTTTACCCAAGATTGCAAAAATCACATATCTTCGGCTATAAAAACACATTGCATGATTCAGTAC
Organism: Dillenia turbinata; assembly: GCA_037126225.1. NCBI lineage: Eukaryota > Viridiplantae > Streptophyta > Magnoliopsida > Dilleniales > Dilleniaceae > Dillenia > Dillenia turbinata. Next base: position 19,882,289 of record JBAMMX010000019.1, read on the forward strand.
TGTCTCAGATAAACTTTGTGTGTTTTCACTTCTATGAGTTCTCTTTCTGTGAGTCTGCTATTCTGAGAGATTTTTTTGTGATGGGTTTTGAGCCGCAAGGCTTTGCAATTTAGAACATTTCTACTGATGCGAGGTTCCGTCAAAGATAGGGCTGCTGATGCAAGGTCCTGTCATGTCATTTTGTCAAAGTTAAAATCCATTCACCGGAAGGTGTCCCAAGTAAGGAAATCGCAATCTGCTCCTTGATCGATTAGCACCCTTTTAACAAGGTTAGATTCTATCTTGACGGTGATGACCAAAGGATCATCATAATTAAGATCGACTTTAACTAGATCGTCGTCATCGAAGCCAATGAATGACATTTTTTTTTGGCGATTGTCATGTTTAAAGTAAGTAGCGAGGGACTAAGGATACATTTTTGCCAAAGAATTAGTCTGTTTCCCACCGAATGTGCTAATCTGTTGAAGGAGAGTTTCGACTTCACAGATTTCGGTTCCTTTGACTCGAACGGATGCTCCAAATGATGAAGTGAAGCCTGCAAAAAACCGTTAAATGATGTTTTAATTGGGAAGACTCCAACGCTCAATTCAGAAATAGCGGTTTTCGAGAGGAATAAAATAGACTAAGCCAGAAAGGGTTGAGGATGAGAGTTCTATGATTTGTGTATTGAGTATATAGTATTAAGAGTGTACCTGGGATGTGGCATGCAGAATATTTTTATAGATCAACCGTCTATGAGTCATGTGCATTCGACATGTTACAACTCTAGTTTTCTTGTGTGCATTTCGGAAATCTTGAGACTTCATAATCAAATATGTTTAAGAGATTTAGGATTTTATCCTTTGGAAAGTCCATCATGACGAGAAGATTCATTCCTTATCAATTGATTTCAAAAATTTCTTTTCTTATTTAGAAGATATATCTCATAACCGAATAGCAAACAAGCGTTAATACAAATCTTAATTGAATATTAAATTTAATCGACGAGGGCAAACGATCAACTCTTTACCAAAACGGTTGATCACCAACCAAAGAGAAAAATATCGTTTTGAGTTTACCCAATGCCTCTTAAGGCCACAAATCGACTAGGCCGATACCAATAGTAGTTAATCAAAGAGTTGGTTTTGGGAAATAAATCCCTTATCGCTGACACCGTAAAATCTTCATTGGGTCATGGATTTTCTAAATTTTGGTTTAGATTATGTCCCATCACTCCCCATGTATTCATGGAATTTCTAAATTTTGGTTTAGATTATGTCCCATCACTCCCCATGTATAATTTCGTTCCCATGAGATGATGAATGTGCCCTATTTGGATGATATTCATATCGGTGCAAATTTTCACTCTAATAGAAATGAAGTAGTTTTTGTTGTGACTTTTTTTTTTTTTTTTTTGTTAGATCAAGCGGTATCAGATCATCCTCCCGCATCCGTGTGGTAGTGCTGAGAGTTCATTGTTGAGATAACACAGAGAAGAATCTCTTTCACCATTTTTTAGTGTGACATTATAACCCCAGAAGTAAATTAAAGTTTGGAATTTTAAGATAAATAAATTTATTAATTTGTTGGTATTTTCTCTTGTAATTATTTGCTCTTAATTTTGATTTTATATTTATTCTTTACTTCGCTCTCCCAGATCCCGCACAGTCTTCTTCCTCTTATCCGCCACGTTTCATCTCAGCCTCTGTCTTCCTCACTATCTCTCTATTTTCGGAGGATCCCTTCTCTCTCCAATGCCCAATCGCTCACTCTCTCTGTTTAAGAGACAAAAAAAGCTTCTCCACACGCGGCCCGTTTTACTTGGTACCAGTTTCAGGCCGACAAAAACACCACGTATTGTAGCTAACTTCTCTACTGTAGCTAACTTCGCCAATTCAAGCCACCTTGTTCTTTTATTGTATGTGTAATCAGTAAGTCACGGAAATCGCTTTAGCGCTTCGATTTTGTCACAATGAGGCCAAGCCGAATTCAAAATTCTTGGGGTTCTCTCTCTCTCTCTCTCTCTCTCTATTTGCAGGTTTCTTTGTTCCTGAGCATGTCAACTGAGGAAGGTAACGCCAACACTAACATCATCGAGTACACTCTTCCCGTTGTCCTGGAGGAATCGTCTGCTGGGTATCACGAAGTTCCTTCTGATGCTGAGAAGCAACAGAAGAACAATGAGTCTTTGAAGGGGTTGCAGAAACTTGGGGTCAATGCGGGCCGGTTCACGTTGCAGAACATCAATGCTTGCTGGCTGATGTCCACCGATTTTCTCAAGCGGGCTAGGATCATGTCTCAGTATAACAATGTTTCCACTCTCAAGGGTACTCTGCACCCGGGTATCAAGAATACTATCTTTCTCTCCGGGTCTTACCCTCAAGGAATATATCAGATTTCTGGATTTTCTGAAGAAGCCGGCTGGGGTGGGGGCTGTGCGCTATTTTCACGGGCAGAATAAGTTGATGAAGAAGGCGACCACAAGTAGCGCACTGTTTAAGAGGTTTCTTTAGCTGAGGCCTTCAATGTTCAGTATCAAGAGTGGACTACTGCCCGTAAGTCTGGAGGAAGATGAAGAGGGAACTCGATGTCAAGCTTGCCGAACTTGATGCTCTCTATTTGTCTGCATGTGCATCCAATTTTATGGAGCCCAGAGCTGATGAGGTTATCAAAGCTGAGGCTTATCCGGAGTATCTCTTGCTGACCCGAGGGTATTAAGGTGGCCAAGGAGCTGTTAGGGCAATCTGTACGATCATGTTATTGACTTCACCAATCTGGAGGGGAACACTGAAATGCTGCATCAATTTTTGGATGGAAGATTTGGGATCGCAGAAGGTTGGTGAATTTAGAAGAGCTGAAACTCTTAGATGTTGAAGAGGTTCCTTTCCACAGGTTTATACCTCAAGAACTTCGAGAACTTTGCCATTCAATACCCTTCATCAAAGACAGCTTCTCCATTAAATGGATCACCAGCTATGATAACCACAATTCCTGTCCGGGGCCAGACATATTAGAATGTCTTACACAGGAGCCTGAGTAGCTGATCGTGATTCAACTCTCTGGTCACCTTCATCTGACATATCTGCCAAATCAGTCTCCAAGTAATGTGCCAAGGCAAGGTCATTTGCCTTCTGTTTTGCACTTCTATCGGCAGAACCTTTGGACACTCCTTTAGCACGTTGAAGTATGTCCTTCTTCCCTGTATAAAAGGGGCATCTCAAGGCACCATTCAAACCGTTTACCTTGTCTTTTGGAGACTTCTATTCCTTATAAGGTTTATCTTTGTACTCTTCAATCTCAGATTCACTTACACCTGACTCTTCTTCTGAGCTGTATTCCATTTGAGCAGATCAGAGCTCTGAGCAGCAAAATCTAAGCTCCAGCGCAGAGAGAGGAGAGAGAGCATGATCCATCTTGATTTTATGCACGTCATTTTATTTGTGCATGAACTAATGAACCACAACAGTACTATGAAAATAGCACATTGTTGCTTTGTTAGGAAAACCTTGACTTGGCTAAACCTGCCTCAATTGTGTTTTATTCTGCTTAGAATATTTTCCAACTAAAGTAAAAGAAAAAAAAATACACTTTTGCAAGTAAAAGTCAAAATTTTCAATAAAAATGACTAAAATGAACATTATATATCAATAATTATTTTTTTGATTGAAAACCATACGTGATATCAATTGAAAATGACCTCATCTTTCCCAAACGGACACCATATATCACAAGGAAATTAGAAAAAACAACAAATGAATGCTTGAACTAGATATTAATGCAACATTCCTCTAGATTGATATCCCCACAGACCAAGGAGATGGAAAATGAGAGGCAAAATAAGACTCTAAAGTGTGTCTCTTCACAAAACTTAAGGATTTTACATAACACACTGAAAATTAACATGAATATCAGTATCCAATTGAAGCAGAAATATCTGAAAGAAGCACGTAAATGGTAGATCATAATCAATAGTTAAGAAGTACACAAAGGGAGAACAGAGGAGAGAATACAAAAATATACATGCCTTACCTTCAATGGGTGAAAGAGGAGCAAAATCCACTATAAGCTCTGTCTTACCACGCCCCAACACACCAAGAGAAGAAATGAGTTTACACTAAACCGGTGAAAATGATATATATGTGTGTGCGCGCGCACGCACATATATGCCCTTTATAACCTCAGGTTATTACACGGCTCAAGAATCCTTACCTAAAAATGCCATGGGGTGGCTTGTCCCTAACCTATCTGTCCATAAGGCCTTGCTTTGGCAAGAAAATATGGCTAATGGCTGGATTTAAATGAGGCTAGTATGATAATGTCGCTAGTTTTTCGAATAGAACTTTCGATTTGCTTTTGCTCTGCTTTAGCATGCACAGGACCGACATCGTAGAGGCTAATCAAGAAAGTTCAATCGTATGGAAGACAAAATATCTCTAAGTAGGAATCAGAAGTAGTAAAATCCAATATGATAAATTAGAATGTTTTAATTGAAAGCAAACTTTTTCATAGCACATATCTTTGGGGCAATAATCCTAAACAAAGAAAATAGAGAATAAAGGATAAAAGGTCTACTAAAATAACAAAATCTGTGGCATCAACACTAATAGAAATGAGTTTTGTTTGTACGAAACTTTGTAACCTGCAATCGTGTAAAATATTTTCTTCGTCCTGTCTTTCTATTTATGAACATGGTCCACAGCCTTCTATATTTAATACTAACAAATTAACCCCGTCATTGATCCTCCATTGCTGCTGTTGTATACAAACTTTGAATCAAATTTAGCAAAAAAGAGTAAACGAAATTATCTATACAAGCTAGGAAAGTAAGATCAAAATCACCCTTTAAAGCTGCGAACTATTAAAAATGGACACAAACAAGAAAGAAAACTAGGCTTAACAACCCATGATGGCCTTTGGACTAAATCAAGTAACTTACAAAAATATATAATTATTTTCAAATTTTCTTCCATCTGGAAAGGAGAATCTGAGATTAGATTTTAATTTATTTGTTCTGGTATATTGTTGTTCAGAATCCTTCATTTCAATCAATCCCTAAAATCACAACAAAATGGTTGGACAAGGGTGCAAGATAGTCAAAGTTATACCAGATAAAATACCAACTCAAAGTATCAAAAATGTATGGTTCCAGTTAACTTATTGATCATAGCCGTCTTAGTTGTATGTCCCAAACTAAGCTGGCGCCATGCCATCTATGTATGATAGCCAGACTAACCAAGTGATTAGCATAGAAATCAAACATGTTGCTCAAACCTACCCCGTTAGCAAGGTAAGCCAAGCGGATCGCTAAGCCATGCTCATACCTGTAGGGTAAGAAGAGGGTGAGTAGTAGTACAGACTTGGTAAAATGACTAAACCATTATGACTAAATACCATCTTAAACTTATCAGCACCATCTCCATTAGACAAACATAGGAATGACCCCTTGAGACAAAATCCAGGCGCTAGAGTGATTAACTAGAATGTGGGATTCTAGAAAATTTTTATGCTCTTGACGACGAAACTTTGAAACCTTGAAAACATTTTCCGGTTACGAGAAGCATTTTTTTTTTTTTTTTTTATAGTTTTTGTCCCACAGCGGTTTGAGTTGCCCCCATAAAACCTAACTTAGCTCAAACTTGTGACATTCATTAGTAAAATGTTTAAATAACCTCTTCTACTCTCAATATTTTTTCAATTAAATTCGTATAAAATAGGCAGTATGTAGTATTATAATAATTAATTCAATCAATAAATAATAATTATAATTCAAATGGTATATTATATAATAATTAAAACCTTCACAATTACCTGAAAGTATGTTATAATCTCTCTCATACCTCTTGCTTTGGCCTACAAATTTTATTGGCGTATTACAGAATGTAAGCATATCATTTTCCTATAGGCAAGTGCAAACGTAGAGTTGCATTTGATAGAGAATTCCTCAAATAAGATACCACTTAAAGTTATTGAAATTTCCTGTCCAGGTTGGCTGTCCACAAAATCTCTTTAATGGCATTATGATAGACATGGTCTAAGATAAGACAAGAGTATGATAGCAATTCAAGATATACCATTAACCATACATCAATAACAACATGCAAATATGTAACTGAGAATGTAAAAGAGTCATTTCCCATAAACAAGGTGCCAACAAAAATTTGATGCCTTTGTCCATTTGCCTTGGATGGATCAACTTATAAGGGGCTTGCAGGGTTCTGGCTCATCAGTTTTGTCATTCTTCACATGGCTGCCAAACATTTAGCTCCTCTCTCAGATTGAGATCAAGCGCAAAATCATCAAAATGCCTTGGCTTCTTTACAATCCTTTTGGACCTTTGTCTATCAATCAATATGGTCCCCTGTTGGTTTTGACCTTCCTTTGCATCAAGTTCCTGATTCTGTCCATCTTCCGATTCTGGCCATCTCCCACATCCATTGAGGTCTCTTTCTTCCCCTTACCCTTGGAATGGCGGGAATCATGAGCCTCAGAAGTTGTTTCATTGCCTTGTGAAACACTTTCACGATAAACTCCCCACATGAAAAAACTACCATCTAATCCTGTTTTAACCATCAGAAATACCAGTATCAGATCATCACCACAAAAATCTATCGACTGTTACTCCACTACATCCAGAATGATGAAAATACACAATTAGAAACTACTGGGGAATAAATGGCAAGGATAATTCCAGGGTTAATTAATTGAATTTATGCATCAAATAATTAACAAGTCCAGTTCATGGCATGACCAAAAATAAAGAAGCAGCTGCACCATCATTTTACTTTCAAATAATCATGCTCCAGGTAGATCGAGGGCCATTTTACGAGATGTCTGGATACCTTTTTCCCTTTCTTTCCAATCCTGAGTGATCTCTATAAAGAAAACACTTAGTGCTCAATTGGCGACAAATAACTTTCTACTTCACTTGAAAGAAAATCTGGTATTGGAAAAAGGATTTGTGGACAAACAATTCTAATCAATACGTATACATATAGATTTTACTGTGGAAAATAACAAGCAAAAGCCACAGAAGATTACCAAGAGGGAATGAACAGAATCCAAAAGAAAAGAATGTGTAAGACTTAGCTTTAAATAGGTCTAGGAATTGATGACAACAAATTTGGTCCAGGAACAGCTCATTTATTGCAGCCAACATAATTTACTTAATTACAGTAAGAGAAAGACTTTAGTTGTTACCAAAGCAACTATTATCTGGCATCATGTCGGTGCTGGTGATGATGTCTAATTGGTGAAGGATATGAAATACAAGATACAAAGTATAAGGCAATGAATAAAAGATAGATCCAAGTATAACTGGATGTAAAATATAGGGCGATAACTTTTATTATCAACAAAAAGCAAAAATACAAATGGTCAACATGAAATCAACATGCCGAGTCTCAGTTTAGCAACAACAGAGTTAGGATTTTTGCATCAGGGGGCCAAAACAGAGACAAAACATAAAAAATATATGTAATATACTAAAAATATTAAAATATATTAAACAAAATAAAAAATATTTAAATCGAACTTTTCATTCTTTTATAGTACTATAATTGTATATTATTGTATCAATAGGAAACATTCGGCAATTTCTTCTCTTTCTTTTAGAAAAATAGGAAAATTAATCTTTTACTTTGTGTTTGATAATCGACAAATTACTGACATTTATTAAAACAACCTTGATTTATTTTTAAAAAAAATGAAAAGATATAACTTTTTATGTTATCGCTCAAGATGTTGGTGAAATTTCATCAAACATTTTTATCCGGTATGGATGATTATGGGATGGACTGTGTCAAATGAGGTAAGAGGTAGGACCCTGTTCCTAATTACCAAAGTGCAAAAAGCTATACACTCAATGAAATCAACATGCCAGGTCTCAATTTAGATAAGCATAATAGTAAGATTTAGTATGTAAGAAAGGAGAAACAATATTTGATCATTGTTAACAGGGTCTTACTCTGAAAATCCTCAGGAAAAAGTTTGGAAGGATAAATTAGTAATTCCACATGGCCCATGCAGCTCCTCAACATCATATCGTTCGTCTCCATCAACATCAGAAGGATGGAGTATTTCTTTTTGGATCTGCAGCAATAAAAGCCCTTTTAAAATGAGCAGAACATTTTTGCAATGAAAGCTTGTTCAAATACCTCAGAAGCAATTGACTTAAAACAAACCTCTCAGATCTTTTAGGATAAAAAAACAAGGCAATATCATTCCAAGTGGGGTGTTCCAACTCAAAGCTCTCAGGCCAAAAATCACGACGAGGATGCAACTTAAACTGCATAACTCCATCAATCTGTTCAGAAAACTCATAAGCTTTCCGAGAAACTCTTGCTGGAGGATAAGCTCGAAATCCTTCACAGATGTTGCAGATTCTAGCTCTGGGTTCAATATTAAGAAGTTCAATATTAAGAACCTCAAATCTACCCCTACAAGAAACAATATTAACAAGTCAGCCTCCTGATTGGCTTTGTTCTCAAGTTACAGAGTATTTACTAAAAATAAAATAACAGTAGAACTCAACCAATCGAATGCATAAGAGACTGAAGTTAGGGGAAAAAGAAATGAAAGATAAGATCTATAATTGATGCAAGTAGAACATTTGAATACCATGTCATGATCAGACATCAGACATAAGTGGAAAAGATGACAGAATATAAAAAGCCCTTTTTTTGGCGGTTCAAACAAGGAAAGCTTAATCACTAAAGAGTGCGAGAAGGGTACAATTAAAGTAAAGAAAAGTTTGCCTGAAGAAGGGAATCTATAAAATTTCAAAATTTTGAAGGAGTAAATGCCCAGAGTCCCTAATATTCGAAAAAGGACATGGGTGATATATTGAACACCAGAATCAGTGAAGCATTCAATAATTAACCCTACAATTTTACTGAAACCCTTCTTCCCCACCCCCCCCCCCCAAAAGGAAAACATAATTGCTCCATCAAGAGTATAATTTAGAGGGAGAGAGTAAAATGATCAATGTGCAGCATAGTCCCAGAGACAATAGAAGCATTGATGAGATCCTACACGTCAATGGGACCAAAATGAGTAGATAAAAAACTATCAGAATACAAACACAGCTTGGTGGATATCTCTGTATGAAATATTTTGAGTGAACCATGCAATGCACACACTTACTGTAGGAAAAATAGCCATTGATTTCTAGCAATCGTTGAAGATATTTTTGAGTATTTACAAAGTCATTCCTCCATCTTACTGTTTAGTCCATTATATACAAGGAAGTCCGAGAAAGCACTGAACCCATCCAACAAGATTAAATCATTAGAAAGAACACAAGTTGCTCCAGGTTCTTTCTCTTGCAGACAGATTAAGCTTGTGAATTTTAAGGTCAAATAGATGAATACCATATCATGAACAAAGATGGTAGCAGTACTTACTTCCAGATACGAATTGTGGCAGGACCATTTAAAGAACTCCTCTCAGCTTCAGGCAGAGACCTTGGATGATTTTCATTTTGAAGCTCATCATTATTAGGCCCAACTCCTGTACCACGGATGCCCCCTAGGCAAACAGAGATAAATAAATTGATAGTGTCAATAAACAAGAGTAATATCAAATCATCAGAACATCATTTAGGAAAATATATGCATGCAATTGTCAAAAAGTAGATATATCAGAATATCATAACACTATCTCTTATTGCTAGCAGTATTATTTTCAGAGAACTCATGTTATAAAAGATGTTTATAATAATCCAAATAAGACAATCCTGCAAGAGCATTTTCCCTTTTATAAAAGGGTCAAGGATATCTTGTATAAAATTTTCAAAGATTTCCTTAAGATGAAAATGGTAAATCTTCCACTTCCCGCAAATAATGTAAAATATATACTCGGTTGAAACATACAAATGACAAAAACGTACCTTCCTTATAAGATTGCAACTCAGTCTCGACTCCCTGATTAAACTTGTTAACTGCACCATATTTTCTCTTATTATCCCTTAATGGAGAACTGGGTCCATTGTGACTCAATCCCCCATTTATCTCAGACTCAGGCTTATTGGAGCTATTATTCCGTATGAGCGCTTCTTCAGCATGATGAGGTTTCGCCTTAGCATTTCCAGAAATTTTTTGGGCTTTTGAAGGAGGTTGCATCTTGGAACCAGGAAAGTTGTGTAGGCTTCAAAAACTATAAATTGTAAGCGTATCTCAGCTGGGAGTCTTTGAATGCTTATCTCCAATTACCAAAGACTGTTTGGCCTGTTAAGTTGTACTTAGTAAGCAATCATTGAAACAGTTATTGAAACAACTGTCATATGTATTCTCACGCTATTCAATGTTTTTTGAGTTGAATGGAGAAATTACATCAAGGCTACATGGGAACCATTTTTCATAAACTAAAAAGGTTTTATTATGTATATTACATACAATGCTATCTGCAACGTAGCTTCTCTTTGTCATATTTCATTTTTCTAGCATCCCATATAGCATGACCAACCTAAAACTAATTTTGACATTAATGTAAAAACAAAAGCTAAAGATGAAAACAACAAAGCAAGAGAACGAAGAGGAGAAGGACAAAGAAACACAGGTAGCTCAGTTTAGAAGCCTACATCAAGAGAACACCAAGATAACAGATGAAACGGCTACTAAACCCTAAAGGATATATAGTGACTCATTAAAAATTGTATCAGTTCAGACCAACCCCTCCACCTATACAAGATCTCTCCTTCAAAATTGAGCTTCACAAGAATGGGGTGGTGGTCTGGTCTAGATTAAACACACAAATATAAAAATTAGATATTTGTACATCTTTATGTCATTTTTTGCAAATAAAATTCCACCTTTCCTTTAAAAAAAAAAAAGTATCATTTTGTCAAGCTAAAAGGCTGTTTTTACCACAAGTTGGCAATATGATTCCATGAGTGTAAAGTTTGAAGATGTTGAATCTTATTGTAACGTTATCAGTTTTCAAAATAGATCTTTCCATCTGCTCTCCTGTGCATTAAAATGAATGGAACCTTCCTTTAATGAGAGGCAGAGGCCACAATTAAAACTTAGGAGGATTACAATGACAAGTAATATTGTACAAATTGGCTCAAATGAAAGAAATAATGTAAGGAGACAACAAATGCAGTCTGTATTTGCTCCCTCTATCAGTCCTGCTGTTTCAAGCCAGGAAGGAAAATCTTAATCACCTATTAAAGATGTACAGAAATAAATAACATGCAATCATTATGGTCATAACAAAGATAGAATTACTTCCTCTACGTTGGGCAATAACTCATGATGGCTATGGACCAAAAGGGTAATTCCTATATGGAGATAGATGATTATTTTGTCCTATGCTTCTACTTTAAAATGAGCAATTAACAAACATGCTAATAAGGGGTATAATCAACAAAAGCATATTGTCCACACAGTTGCACCTATCAAGACAATATCCACCATCTTCACAAACAAAGAACATGGCACTAAGACATGATAATTTGGAAATGTTATTCAAGGTGTCATTCAAGGTGCAGTCCCCCGTGATATCATTCAAGGTGTCCATTGCATTCTTAAGACCCTAGAGCAACAACAATGGACATCATTACGAAAAGCAGGTGCCCAAAGGGATGGAGCTCACCGGTGCTTCTCCATGTGATGCACCTTGAGCCATTCATGACAGTTAAGAGCAATCTTGTGTTACTTGAGCCATCAAATTATACTATTTATCTTTTGAAACTTACAATATGATTAAATCAGATTGATGACTAATTTATATCTAAAGTTTTCATTTCCCATTTTTTATTTTTTTAAATCCCTTGAGAGTAGGCAAATTTGATTAAAAATAAAAAAGGGAAAAATGAGAATGCGGAAAATAGGAGCAGATAAAAGATAGAGGTCCTGGTAGGCTAACAGCAATCATATTTTTAAACTAATAAAAAAGTGAAAAAAATAACCAAAAAAGGAAGAAATGTAATGCACTGGTTCAAAGTAACATGTTCTTTCTTACTAAGCATGATAATCAATTCAATTGCGTGTTGCCCATAAAGACACAAGCATTTGCACCCATAACCGTTGGCCGATTTCAACCTAATTAGGAACTACTATGTGTGTTGACTGTCATGCACTATGCATGCATGTAAAGTTGAATTCTCCAGCATTATTATGGCAATCATTCCTTGCCATAGGTTCTGATCAAACGAACATCTAGGGCAACTCATTTTGCCCTGTAGGGAGCCATGTTCCACAACTAAGATTCCAACTAGTAAGCGCAAACCTAATTTTCTTAGGAAAGACCTTCCGATTACCATTCAGCTCTCGCCACTTGCATGATTATATTGAGAACCTTACCAACTCAACGAGCGGACACCATACATGTTAGACACGTGTCAATACAAAGAAATCAAGTATTTTTGGCTAAGAATGATAATTTTGTATTTAAATTCATTCTTTTATGTTATCAATATGTTAGTAACTTATTTCTTTACATAATATTATGCAGTTATACAATGTCAATGCCAATTCATACGTATATTCTTTGGACTTTATCATGTCCCCATATCCATATCGAGTCGTAGATTCCAAAGTCATGCTTAAGTCCCTGCTTCATAAATTATGTGACAAAGAAGAAAAAGAAGAAGATGAAGATGAAGACAGAAACAGAGAAAAGACCAAATTATTGGCCAAGGCTAAGCTAGGTCTAGTGATGATGAAATTATGCTTTTCATGAGCGTGTGTGTGTGCACGCACATGCATGCTAGTCCGAATGAAAGTATACTTAGGACAAAGGCCAAGTAAGCCCTATTAGTCACCAATTCACTTAATTTTTCTTCATAACTTTAGGACACTATATCCAATAACCTATGAAATCTGTCTCCCAGCCCTAAAGGTGCTAAGACTATCACATAGGACATCTTGATCCAACCATGTCTTATGTCCCAAACTAGTATGGGCCAAGCCATTTGCATACCATACCAAGACTAGTCAGACTATTCAATTTCTTAGAATTTAGCATGTTACCCGAGCCCAGCCAATCCTATGGTGAAAAACTTTCATATGGATCGAGAGATCCCCTAGGGGTGGGACGAACCAATTAAGCCAAGTGGGATTCTAAACCATGCTGAAGAATGGGCAGAAGAAAGAGTAATCAAAACTTGGTAACAGGGCACAAGAATCATGATTGAACATGCTGAATTTAATATTCATAAAATAGGTAGAAATACACTTCAAACTTATAAGCACTACCAGATATTCATTAGACCAACATAGTAGTAGTCCCTCTGAAAGATGAGATGACATTGAAACAACAAGTTAATTTAGAATCAGTGATATCCCGTCATTGCAAACTCCATTCAAAGTCCCTTCCAACTTCCAATTCTTCTAGCCTTGTAGTATTTTAGATCATTTTAAACCAAATGTAACTTTCTTTAATTAGCTTTCATTGGGTGTTCCCCCAAAAGAGGCGAATGAATACAACAATACCAGCAAATATAATGACAATTCGCAGGTTTCATTCCTAAGTAAGATAATCTAACAAGCACATGCACGAAATCATAAATTTCTTTATCTACACTGATACATACATTACATATGCATTTCTAGATGACAGGGCAATGACATTCACTAGGCTTTAACTATAAAATCCATCTTGTGCATATTAACACTGAATCAAGTTCAACAAGTGTAGAAAAGAAAACCAACAGCATCATAGTCATTGTCATATCCGAAGAGCTATTATGAACGGAACAGAAAGAGGACAGTTATTTTAAAATTAAATGATCAACTAAACAAGCCCTAAATGTACCAAATACTGATGACCCACTTGGCCCAATTTATTATTTAGTCCACTTCATCTGTTCCATAGAATCTGAACACCAAATGGGAAGATTATTATATTCCAACACTCCCCAACAAAATCGTAGAAAAATTCGAAAGACCTATATTGCACCAAAAACCATGTTTCAAAATTCGTGAGGAAGTAAAAGATTGGAACCCCACATGAAAATCCAGATCAAAACAAATGCAAAGAAATTAAAAATTCATAGCAGATGGAAAAAAAAAAAAAAAAAAAAAAAAAAAAAAAAGAAGAAGAAGAAAGAAAGCCATATGTAAAAGGGTAAAAGATACAAACGAGTGATTTTTTAGAGTTAACGTTGAGTATTTACCGAAACAGAAAATGGGGGTCTGAATTTCACTCTTTCTATGCTTTTTTTTCTCCTGGATATTCTTCTGCAGCAATAGTTTAAGCTGATCCGATGAATAGCTTGTGCTTATGCATGTCCAAGGGGCGACAGTGAACTGGTCAACCATAGGTTCTCTTCTATTCAAACATTCCCCCGCATGCGGAGCGTTCCCTCCCTATCTCTCTCTCTCTCTCCCTCTCGTCTTGTTTATTTATTTATTTATTTATTTTTCCCTTTTCATAATGAGCAGCCAACACTCATTAATCTTGGAATCGTTTAGTATCAGTGGAATTTGGTCAAGTGTCACATACGGATGTACATGGTTATTTTAGGAAATTTCAGATATATATATATATATGTATGTATGTATATATATATATATATGTATGTATGTATGTATGCAAAATGAAATCTTCACCAAAAATAATATAATTGTCAAAATAAATCTACATTATAAAATAATATGAAATAAAAATTAAAGTATTTAAGTTTTGATGGGTAAGAAAACAAAAAATACATAGGTTTTAATTGTATAAAAACTTTTTCATTCGTCTTAATCGATCATTTTGCCTCTACTGATTCATTGATTGATCGAGATAGAGAGAGAATAAATCGAGATAAGAAAAGAAAGAGAGGAGACTATAAAGACACAGGAAAAATTGAGTGTTGATATAAGAAGAAAGAAAAAAAAAACCCTCAAAATATGAAAAGAAAGAAAAAAATAATGGAGAGAGACGAAGAGGCACAAAGACAAAGTGGGGGTAAAATGTTTGTTTCTTTAAATCATTGAACAGACAAATAGCTAGTTGAAATCAAATATTGCACTTTAAAATCAAAATTCAAAGTGCATGATAAATGAAAGGAAAAAGTTTTTTTGATCGGTGACCAGGAGTAATTTTCATCGGCATCTTTAAATGACATTTTAGCAAACTTTATGTAGCAATGCCAAATGAAGATTAATTCCTGCTGAGAAGAGAAAAAAATTCTCATTCCGCCAATGCGAGATGAATATTAAATCCTATTAAGTATAGAAAAAATTTCTCATTTTACCAATGCGAGATATTAATTTGTGTTAAGGATAGAAAAAATTTTCTATTTCTTTTCTCTTTCACTATTTTGTAAATGTAAAAGGCTCATCTTAACTATTTCTCTTTATTTCGATCATAGACCTCAAAATATAGACAAAATAAAAAGAAAAATAGAAAGAGAAGTGAGGGTGTATTCAAGCTGAATCGAATCCGAGTATCCGTCAACTTAAACTCAAACTTGAATTTTTAATGGTACTTGAACTCGAAATTTGATCCTGAATTATGAGATCGAACGAGAGAATTATGATTACTAGGTTATCGAGACAATTTTGTTTTCATGTTATTTCCAATAGCAGCGTGATTAGGGATAACGATGGATCAGTTATGGTTCAGGTCAGATTAATATTATATCCGATCATAAATCTTAACTTTAATATTCATATCCGACCCTAATTTGATTTGGATTAAAAAATTAAAAACCATATTTGATCCTACGGATTTTTCTAAAAATTTGATCCGATATGATATATTATATATTTTTAAAAAATCGAACCGATTCGATCTTAAACTGATCTATATTCGATACATACCCAACCTAAACCATAGTCTAATACCATTTTTTTATTTAATAATATTTATTTAAAAATAAAAATGAAACTCATTAGTTATAACAAATTTTAAAATTATTTTTATTTTATTTAATAATATTATATTAAAATAAAATTTTATTTTATTATAAATTATTATCGATTCGGATCAGATCGAATTATTTATAACTAAAATTTATATTTAAATTGATTTGATTATTTTAATATTAAAATTTGATCATAACCAGATTTTTTAAAAAAAAAAATCTGGTCCACGAATTTTTTAGATATCTATGAAATCATATAAAATATTGCCATCCCTAACAGTGTCAACTCTGAAACTTGAGTCTAGCCATTAACTAAAGATGGAGACAAATACTACTTTTATACGTCTAAATCTCATAATAGATTAATATACTAATGTTCAATCTTCCTCAGTCTTGACTCCGCAAGACGTGCACGCATGCCCTTGGATACAACTTTGTTTTTTTTTTAATAAAAATAAAGATTGAATTTAATTGAAATTAAACAAAATTTTTAATGCAAACAGACTATTAATATAATAATAGTTAAATATTTTTTATAAAAAATTAATTTTTTACTTAATTTTTATTAAATTTCAATATTATAAATAAAATAAAATAATAATATAACAAATTAAACCAAACTAAAACTAGTTGAAATTTTCTAAACAACACCATAAATCATTTTACATATTGTTTTGCTAACTAAAATGATCATGAACATTATAAAACAATAATTTAGTTAGGATTATAGTTCACGTAATTGATTGATTATTTCGTGACAACCCTTTTAGTTGTTGACCACAGATCTTTTGAATATTTCTAAATCGGATATTAAAAAAAAAAAAAAAATCTCTTTTATATGGTCAATGGTATCTTTCTTTACGTTTGCATAACTCTCCCTCAAAGCATGCACCACAAGCATGAAGCTCTGCAGTTATTTTTCGTTTTCCTTGTATAGCCTATGCATGTGTAATTTGTGACAGTAAACCGTCTGATTTAAAGATTCTCAACTATTCTATAGCGGATGCATGATCGACCTAATATATGCTTTAATTCCAAAAATATGAACAAAAATAAGTGAAAACGAAATTTGAAAATTTAGAGTTATCTTCGATTATATTCTTGTTCTTCATTTCTAACAAATGTAAAAACATCAAAATGATTCTTACGATGTACATAAATATTTTAAACCTTCAATTTCACTCAACAGATGGTGTGGAGTTTAACAATTCAGATTTAGGAACCCAATGTATTAGGAGGAGATTTATATAGATTCTCAATTATCAAAAAGTCATTAAAATCTCATAATTATCATCATAATTTATTACTGAACGTTATAAAAATTTAATTAAAAATTTAAAATGAAAAAACAAGATTAATTGTGTAGAGGTTTAAATGGTATACCAAAATCTGATCAAATGCATCCAAATTCAAATCCCCATAATTTTTTATCACATCTAATCCTTTGTCGGTTATGTTTTTTTCCTTTAATTCTTGTTTCAATAATTTGAATGCATTGAATTTATGAGATTTGAATATTTTAAAATTTTCTAACACTATTGCCACCTCTCTCTCTCTCTCCCCCCATTTTAATTTTCTTTTTCCCTAATGAATAACCAATATTCCATATTAATTTTCTCATCATTTAGCATAATTTGAAGTTTCTTTTGAGGGATCTGATACATGAATTTAAACAGTATTTTAAAATATATATATACATATATATATATATATATATATATATATATACACTCACATACATTATATAAGATGAAAAATTTCACTCCAAATAATAAAATTATCGAAAAAAAATCTACCACTAGAATTTTATAAAATTATGTGAAACAAAATACTAAAGTAGGCCAAAAAAAAAAAAAAAGAAAAATACATGGGTAGTTGTAAAAATTAGATTCCTCATTTCAGCATCAATGGCCTTGTGATCGATCTTTATTATCATTTTTCATATGACATAAAGTTAACTGTTTTGTTTATTTTTTAACTAATCAATTATTTTTGTATAAATTATAAGTATATAATATTACAACAACAACAATACCACCACCACCACCAAGTCTTCTATTTCAAAAATTTGGGATCGACCATGTGAGAAACAAATACAAAAAAAAAATATTAATTTAATTGGTATAGATTCTCTTACGTCATTCATTTCTATATAAAATCATCTCCTCAACTAAATTTATAACTATTATATCTTTACGAATAATTTGTATTCAAATTTTTAACGATTTATTTATACGTTTTATTAAATTTTCTATATTTAAGTTTTTTATTTTTCTAATAGATACGTTCTTTGATTTCGTTGTATAAATCTAAACTATATCAGACGGTACTCTTACATCTTATTTATAATCAAACTAACTCTCAATTTATTACATATCTCATTGTTTTTAATTTAATTTTAATTTTTATCATACATTCGTTAAAATATTTTCATTTCATTTACAATCATTTTTTATTTGTATTATTATTTAATAACATAACATTCAATATCATAAGTTTTATTATGATTGTATAAAATTTTTCTTTTTTAGATGTAATGACAAAGTATATAATATAAACACGAGGAAAATATAATTATAGGATATAGAAATACTATGTGTTTGGCAACGAAAGTGTGTGTTTTGTTTTTCTTGTCATGTCAATATTTTAGGATCTAGCTTGGAAGCCTCCAATGCATTTAGAAAAGTTAAAAACCGAGAACTTACGTACCATCAAAGGCGAGATGCCAAGCACGTGCATTTAGGGGGACAAAAATTAAAATTTAGGTAATATGAGATTATTTGGTCTAACTTTTTTATATTAAAAATACTTAAGTAATATTGGCAATTTTATATATATAAAAAGTTCTTTTGTAAGTTATAAGCTTAGTGAAACTATAAAGGGTAATTGACTTTAAATTTTTATAAATAATGTATAAAATGAATAGTTTCATAAATAATTCTACAATATATATAGAATAAAAAATAAATATTATAAATATTTAAAATTCATATATTTTTTGAAAAATTTTCTAAATTCATAGAAATAATAAATTAATTGTTTATATTTTCCATCAATGTTTAAATAGTTAGGGTTTTTTTTTTAATGCTTAAGTATTTTGACAAAATTGTAATAGTTAAAATAATTAGAGGTAAATTTGTTAGCATAGATATTTTGATTAAAAAAGGCAGATAAAAACTCTTCTCAAGTTCCTCCTTTTTCCTTTAATCAGCTTTTGAAAAATTCGTTTAATTTAACTTTTACCTTTAAACCAGTTTTAAATTAAAAAAAGGCTAAACATGTACAATGTGCTTTTTGGTTGTTTCAATGTTTTAAGGATATGGATCCTTCGATGCCTACAAAGTATTTAGAAAAGTTAAAAGCTAACAATTTGCATACCATCAGTGGCAAGATGCTTGAATAATAAAGAGTAGGTACCTAGACACCCCACTGACAATAGCCCCTCTCCCTCTCCCCGGCTATGATTTGAGATTTGATTTATATTATAATAAAAAATAATAATAATAAAGAGTAGGGAGGTGCTAAGCATTAAAAGGAATATATATGTATATATATTTATATATCGGTAGGATTTAATGATTACTAAGTTTTTTAATCTCGAATTTTGAGATATAGTTTAATTAAAAATTTAAAACCAAAATAATAATAATAATAATAATCCCTAGACACCCCAGTCATAACATCCCGCTCTTTTGATCCGTGATCTGAGATTCGATCCTTATTGTAATAAAAAAATAATAATAATAAAGAGTAGGGAGGTGCTAAGCATTAAAAGGAAAATATATATATATATATATATATATATCAGTAGGATTTAATGATTACTAAGTTTCTTAATCTCAAATTTTGAGATATAATTTAATTAAAAATTTAAAATCAAATAATAATAATAATAATAATTCATATAAACTTACAATTGCAAATAGTTGATTTAAGTTATTCTAATTCTTTTCATTTTTATTAAAGTTATTTTTTTTATTAAATTTTTAATTATCATATTTTTATGAATATATTACATTTGATATTAATAGAAATTTTAAATCTTTTACTTGGATTTAATTTTTTTAAAAAGGGAGTTTTAATCGTATAAGGTTTAATCACATGATGTGTCAACGCGAATGAATTGAAAATTGAAAATGTTTGTTTAGAATTAAATTTGAAAATGAGTAAAACGTTCACATCGTTGTTATCAATGAATTCCTGGCGCCGAGAATAAGGTTGCCATCTTTGGCTTTGCCAGTGCCACGTCACCCATGACTCCATAACTTACATTTTTTATTCAAAAATAAGAAGTCATCCATGGGTGATCCTTGTGATTGTGACTTGGTTGCCTATGGTTGCTTTGCTTGTAAGCGTCACACTCTGAAAATTTGAGCGTAGCCACCGATTAGAAGACCAAAGGGGAGACAGACAAATGCTACTTTTATACCTAAACCTATCCTATAAATTTATTGACGAATTACAAAATTTAGGTTTAATCTCTTATGTTTTTTTTTTTTATTATTATAACAGAAATTGAATTCCAGAATAAAGATCGAGTGGGAGAACATATTTTGAGATGTGCATGTAATGGCGTTGCAATTGTTTTTGTTTCTTTGCCTGAGAGAACATATTTTATGTAAATGTATACCAAGTAGAATAATAATTCTATGAGTATCTATACTTATAAAATATTGATCATTGAATTGTTATTCAATGACTACTGTTTTTTATGGGATAGAATGATAAAATAATCGATAACTATTAAATGACGAAACAAAAGCGATCAATTCTGTGAATAAAAATCATGAAAAGCATAGAAAATTTGTGAAATAATTTATGTTGTATTATGTTTTCTGCTTGAGTGCTCATCTTTCCCAAGAAGAAAGACTGCATGTGTTCTTAAGATCAAACAATACGTCCACGGAACCAAGACAAACAAAGATTGGAATGAGATACACTTGTATTAGAACAGCTGACACAAATGGAAGCCCTTAAGCACTAAAACATATCACGTAACTGACATAAAACCCTAAAAACAATCAATTAAATTGACCGCTGAGAATTCATTCTTGAGATCACAAAACATATTGCTGCACTGTGCTGACCATGTTACTAGTTTATCTTGACACATCCTATTTTAAGCCTGTGAAAAACAGAGTTGGCTATTGTTGTTTCCTATGCCCTGACGACGCCATGAGAACTCCAACCGCCACAATGAACATGAATAACATGCTCACGAGCAATATATATGTTTTTCTTGATGATTTACGGTACTCCCCAAAGATTAGTATTCCCCAAAACGTGCTCACGAGTGGGAGAGCCTGGCATCATTGTACAAAACCATTCAAATAAGTCGCAAATGGAAAATTTGAGTATCGATGCACAACCATGTAATGCATGTGCTTCTTTATATGTGCTTTTTAAGTACTAAAACTGACCTGGACAGCATCAGCAGCTGCATATCCTGCAGCTTCACCACCCATGAATTGGAGTCCGTTGCCAAAGCCACAAAGCAGGCCTGCCAAAAAGGCCCAGCCTCTGCCATCCCAGTCTCTCAGATAAGCAGAAAATGTCGTTTTAGGTACATTTAGTACAGGGTGATACAAGAAGGTGATATTTAGGACGAGGGCAATTATGAAACAAGCGACCGAAAAGTAGAAAAATGCGGTGTAGACAGTTAGGTGAGGAACCCCAGCTTTCAAGAGATGCCACTGATCATTGGTTGCAAGGTTGAATGCGGGAGAGAAAAGAGAGAAGTTTACACCAGCAAAGAAAGTTATGGCAAGTCCAATGAAAATGCTCTTCCCAAATACCTGCAAGTATTGATACCGACTCCATCAAGTTTTGCCTGATTTAAGCATGAATGTATTCGAAACAAGAAATAGATCATTCCTTATACATGGAAATGGAAAAGGTATGAACAAATTGGTACGGAGAATGCCAACCTTGATGGATCTTCTCTTCTCAAGTTCTACAAGAAAGACTGCAGTCCCATATTCCGTCTTCTCTACTGGTACTGCACTAGCATTTCCATTCCTAGGACTCTTTCTGAACAATAATTTAAAATTAGAATGGTTATGTAGATTCTCAGAAAGAAAGTTTAGGACAGCTAAAATAATCTGCTTGAATAAGGATTCTTAAAAGTTTGATTAAACCAAATAAATGTGTTCACAAAACTTGTAGTGGGAAACATACCCTGATTCGTCTCTGTAATCATATGGCAAGCTCTCAAGCTTTTTTCTATTATCAGCAGCATTGGATGTATGAACGGCAGAGCCGAGACAGACTGCAACCAAGAAGCACCCAACCCCGGGGAAAAGAATGGCAGCATTGTTAATTTTGTCATCCAGGAAGTAATTCAAGGTTGTTCCTGTAATAGTAAGGATAGAACAATCAGCATAATTTATATATAAAATATCAATTAATTTTTACTAAGATAGGAACATCGGACACATGCTGAGCTCACCAATAACAACAGTCATGCTTGATGTAACCACTTCCACCACTGATAAACCAACAAATGCCCACGCATACTGTGTTGACAGGTTTCCAACGCTGAGAACTATCCCTCCGGCCATAGCAAATAAAACAGATGGCCAGTTGTCCTGCATCAAAAACCATTGTCTATGAGCAAGAAAATCAGATTCAGATAATGCAATTTGTACATAAAACCATGTTAATAGACTTCACAGAGTTTACTAACAGAACATGTATAAGCATGCATATTGCTGCATACCAAATCTATTCTGCTACTTCTATTGGGAATTGATTGGCAGCGGAATGAGGCTATGTCTCTTTCATATAAAAGACTACGAGAATCCCTTAAAAGAATCTGCTTTCCTCGATTAGACAAAATTAATTTTAGCTAAAAGTCCAATGAGGCACACCACTCGTAAAATTCAAAAGAGGGAAAACTAACCTGGGAAAGTTGAGTGAGAAAATTTGGGGATTCGGCAGTGCTGTCACCAATTTCACCTAAAGTGAAAGCAATGATCACGGCAGCCAAGAGATTAGTGATAGTGTAATCAAGGTAAGTGTGTTGAGGAAGACGGCCTCGCCTTTCGAGTAGAGTCATAATAGCAGGCCATGTGCCTAAGAAGAAAAGGGAAAATAGCATGCATGCTATTGCTCCTCCTTTGCTCTCCACTACATACATCTTCAGCCCACTTGACAATTTCCTCTCCAAAGATTCAGGAATCACAAAAGGAATATCTGAAGAGTCTGCAATCAGAGGAAAAAGGGTACTTAGATTCGATTTCATGAGAAATCAACTCTGGGTATGTGAAATCTTCAGTGACGCCCGATTAGAATATCATTCCAGTACCACTGTGGAAAAATTATGGTTAAAAGTGAAGCAATTTCAAGGATTCAATGCCAAAATGAAGTATGTGAAGTTTGAAATAAGAAAAAGGAAACTGCATTAAGATCAACAATCCAACAAAGAAACAATTAACAATCAATAAAGTCAAACAGGTAACTTTCAGGACAATCCAAATTCCAATTTGTGGACTACGAAAGGGTAGAGAAAGGAAAAAGTTCACATTAAACTAAACACCCAACAAAACTCACCGTACTACAGAACTTGCTGAACTAATATAACAAAATCAACAAATCAAAAATCCGATAGCAGAAAACCACTCAACTTTCAAGTCCCAGATAGGAAAAAAGATATAAAAGATGAAACCCATTTTTCATCGCCACCGACAGACCATAATTATGAGAATCAAAATTCAACAACTCCACCCTAAAATCGGAAAGAAGAAAAAGAAAAGAAGAGAATCCGTCTTTACATGAATCTATAACTAAAGTTGGGTTATGATCGTGACAATTATTTCTGATATACCCCACAATCGCAAACTAAACTGCAAACTACAATCAGCCCTTTAGTTCGAGGACAGAATCTATGTGAAAAATTTGGTGAAGATTGATGGTTTTCCTTTTAAATAGGTTTTGTGGGTATATCAAGTTTTGGAAAGCATGGGATAAAGAGAGAGAGAGAGAGAGAGAGAGAGAGATGGGGGGGATCTGCAATAGTCTTGACTTAAGCAGCTGTGAAATGAAAGGGATTCTGCTTACCTGTTCGAATCTTAAATCTGTGGATTCCTTATTTTTTGTATAATTATTTATAGGAAAGAGTTTCGGACATATACATGCGGCTGTCGTCTGCCGTTTTAAGGTCAACACTCGTGTTAAAAGAGCGGACAACAGAGACGAAATTTGAAAAGCAATTTTTCAAATTTTAAACACCCAATTGACGAATCGCCATCTTGTGACGTGAAACTGAAAGCAATTTGCCCATTTTTTCTTGGGACCGTTTATTAAAATTTTCCAACTTTTTCTGCCACCGCATCGAAGGAACTAATGACGTAACGTAAGAGCAATGTGCTCCCGATGATCCTCACGTTGGGATTATATATATATATATATATATAATAGTAAATTTTAAAGATAATATATAATATTATTCAAAAAAAATATAAATGCAAAATAGCATTCAATTCAAGTCAAATTCATAACCTGAAGTGCAAAATTATCATTCTCTAAAAAGCTAGTTCATGTCTAAAATTTAGGTTTCGATTCAACTATATAATTTGTTTTTTGTTTTTTGATTTTTTTAAGGTTAACATGTCGAATACCCCTCATATGGTGGGATATTAAAATCAATTAAAATTAAATAACTTTTTAACGTAAAAAATTATCTATAATTAAGATTTAACTTTTTTTTACAAAATTATATATTTTCTAAATAAAAAAAAATATTCACTTTAGTTGAAAAATACTACAAATAAAATTAAATAAAATAAAAATAAGTCAAAACAAGTTGCGAGAAATTGAGATCTTTCAACCTTCTTCATCGTAACCCCTTTCAGCTATGATATAAGATATAAACCTCTTGCCTTTTTCTTTTCGTGTGATAAGATATTAATTAAAACTGTTTTAGTTAAAATCTTATTCGATTTAATTTGAAGCACCAAAAATGGAACATTATCTACTAGCTGTACATTATGTAAGCAATGATATTGATCCGACTCCAAAATTGAAAGTTTATAGTCAGTTTATTTTTATGAGATATTCTAGATGGTCTATCTCTAACCTGGGAAGAAATCTGTAGAGCTGAGAGAGGGACAACCTAGTGGCAATAACTCCACCCCTGATTCAATGATTCGAATTCGATTTCTGTTGTAAGTAACAAAAAAAAAAAAAAACCAAGTGTTGAGATTATTTTGTAGATTGGATAAAAACTTTTCCATTATGTAGCTTATCTGCTTAAAAAGAAAGGAAAATATGCCGGCCCAGTGGGTGCATTTTGGGCCTCACAGTAGGCCCAATCATGACAACGTTATTACATTTAGGCCTTGACCAATCGGGCAACTAATTCAATTCGAGTACATCTAATTTAAGAACGAACCCTCTCAATACCTATTTTTCTAATCCCAAGACTTTATTCGAAATTATGGTTAAGAGAGCTCAGTGTCTACGAACGATAGTTGAATTCATTATAACATGATACTGTAATTTTTCACCTTCTTAGTTCTACCCTGGAGATTTTATGTTTAGAAGTTGAAGTAAACCTCTGCCAAGATGGGGGGAAAGACATTCATGGTGCATAGGCTTTCTTTGTTATGGCAAGTATGAATGTCTATTTTGGCTTGGGAATGACAAATTTAACCAACCAAATCTCATTTTCATGGACAATAATAGTTTGTCCCCAGAAAACATTGCCTCGTTGTCATGACATTAACATAGGATCGAAGTGAAGATTAGAAAAGGCAAATGCCTATGTTACTCTAGCAAATTCTGAAGTATATAGACAGCAGAAACTTGCCTGTACAACCAACTTTGTACAAAACGATCATACTCGCTTAGCCAGAAAGAAAACATGCACCTTCTGAGAGCTGCAAATTGTTTGGCTCTTGTTGAAAATAGTCATTTAAGGGTAGCATCTAAAATTGTTGATCTATTTAGCATCCGTCACACCATTTCTGACAACATCCTGCAGAAAATTGCCTAGAAGCCTCTGATCAAATACCATGTTTGGGACCTAAAAAACAAAAGGCATGGCTGATTAGACCCAAAGAGATAAAGCAAATAGGGGCCGAGAAAAAGAATGGGTCCAAGAGAAATAGACTAGACCTTATTCCCAAAAAAGATCTTAGAATTGTTTGCTATGGCTTCAATGAACTTGAGCTCGAGATATTGGGGAGTAAGCTTTAACTTGTTAGCTTCTGCCTCTTTCGTCACCCTAGGGAGAAGATGCGAGCAGATTCAAGTTTAACTTCTAAAACACGTAATTAAAGCAACATCCTTTAAAATGAGTAGAAAGAGAACATTACTTGTAGAAATTGGCATCTGCCAAGCTCTTCTCTCGTGCAATGTACATCAAATTCTCAATCTCTTCCTGCTTTCTTTCACTGTCCTTCTCCATCAACTTCTGCTCCATAAGAATTTTGCTCACCTGGGCATTCTTTTCTGCTTCACTTATTGCCATCTTCTTGGCAGTTTCTGATTCTTTCTCCGCCACTTTCTGCCGCTCGACGGCAATTAAGACCTGCAGAGTAACATTCACAACAAGTGTAACATCCTGATGAATCATTTTGGAACAAAGGAACTTGGAGTTACAGGGTAAAATTTCCCTCTCACTGCTTGTATACTGAGAATCAGATCTACCTTCGTGCGTTCTTCTTCCATCTGCTCAAAATTGCGTTTTATGCTGGGCGGGATATTTGGCTTTGTGATTCGCACACTAATAATCTCAATTCCTGGAGCATAACGTGTGCAGTCATGTTGAAGAGCCTCTTTCATTTTCTCGTCAATCTGAGAAAATTAAAGAGAGAATTTTTCAAAGATGAGATCCTAACAAAACAACACAGACTTAGACAGCAGGAAAGGAATATCATTATAAGTACACTTCAGATGTCAAAGACAAACATACATGGGACATATTGCATAATCACAACATCCACTTGTTCAAAATTTATTAAAATGCAGGTGAGTTGGGGCTAAATTTTTTTATGGTTATCCGAGTTAAAAGTACATGAACTGAAAGAAAAAACAAGTATGTTAAGATACACCAAATCCACTAGTAACCTAAAACCTAAAACACAACCAGATGTAATTAGTCGCTAACTTTAAAGGAGGCCACAAAAAAAGTTTTCAACAATGTCAAATTTTAGTCAGGGGGTAGTTTAATCTAAGCCAGTCTAAACTTAAGGAAAAACTAAATTAATACTTATAGTTTCCGAATGTAACACATACCGCTTAGGACAAACTTGAGGCATTTGTTTACTTTTCTTCTTACCTGATCAAATATATCAATATAGACTTGCTGAAGGGTATGTGAACTGCAGAACTGGTTGATCTCATGATGAATCTTGTCATAAATCCATGTTTTATCATAATTGACACCATAATTGAGCAGTGTTTCGTACACATATTCCTTGCGCAGACGGTTAACAACCTGATAAATGAAATTCATTCAACACATAACAGGAAAGAGTGGAACTTAAAAACCAGAAACAAATAACCTAATGAACTAGATGAATGACAAGTTCAATTGTCACACCTCAATTTTATCAAATGTAATCATTACACCACCTTTAGTACCACATGGGATATCCTTTACCTGCAATAGACAGAAAGATACTCAAAACAAAACATACACCATAAATTTTCAAGGCATTATGAATCTTAAAACACCGATATATTTTTCCATCTATCCATGGCTCTAAATCTAAAAAGAAACTGTTAAACCTGCATGAATGTCCTTTTGTGTTCGTGTCAAATGTTTCCCTTATCAAGGACTTATAGCATGTGATGAGTTCAGTTAACAAGCCAATACCCACAAAAAATAAAAAAAAAAAAAAGTCAAGTTGAATTAATTTACCAGGTCAGTCTGAATTGTCACTTGAATGGGCTCAAAGTGAGTTAAAACAGGCAACTTCAAACGAAAACCTACAAGTTCCAAAGGAAGTGGCCACAAATTCTTCTGAGCCTCCAAAGATTTAAATAGATGATAATAAAGTTGAGATCTGCAAAAGCACAAGTCAACAGCAAAGAAACTAGATAACAAAAGAACTAGCAACACCTGGATTCGTCAATGTCTCCAGAAGAGCACCGCCTCTCCAATATGCCCCAACATGGCCCTCTGGAACTTGGTGCAATATGGAGTAGCCAGATAACAATGGATACTACAAAGATCATTATGATTTTGAGCTTACTCAGTCAAAGGTGATATACTTAAAACCATATACTCAATATCACCCAAATGGTCACTCAAAAGGTCAAAATGTAAAGCAAAGGGAAAGAGAGAATAGGATAATGCATAAGGTTCAGCAAATCCCAAGCTGTACATGCATATCCTTATTGCTATACATGAACCAAACTTATATACCAGGCTAAAATGCTTGTATATCATCTTTTGTTCCAAATAAATTGTTAAGACCATGATTTTTAGTTCATGGAAGGATTATGGAAAGCACAGGCCATCACATGATGGTTGGTTCAAAACTAAATCCTGCTTATCTGAACACAAGTTTTATTTCAAATGGCTGTGCAATATCAATTTCATTACTTTGGGTGTTGATGGCACTATTGTCTTATCTTATCACCATTCGTGCCTTGAAATGACAAGTAAACTCTTGCTGTAGACAACTACTTAACAGTAATTAGAAACAAAAGAGCACTTCTTATCCCAAGGCAGTTTGAAGAAGACATCAAAAACTAGATCTTTACCAATTTGCTAGAAACACGTGCAGTTCAGCAATAAACCAAGCAGCAGACATTGCAACCAGATTAGAAAAGGTTTCTAGTAAAGCAGAAAAAAGAAGCAGGAGAACCACAAGCAATTGTTGGGGGTCCTTTAAAACCAATACTCTACACACATACATATATCAAGAAAAGAATGGATTTCTTCATTAAAAGTAAAAAACAGCATGCAGTCCATTGGCAGTAAAGTAAGAATGCAACACATAAACCCACATGCCAGTATGCAATGCCATAAAATAAGTAAAAAATAAATAATGGCAACACTATTTGTGACCATATGAGAAATGCACATTTGTAGAATAATCGTTGCATCTAAAACATAACTAGCTAGCCCAAAACACAAATCAAGGAGGCATACAATGAATCAGAGAATGAACCATGACCATTAAAAAAAAAATGCATAATAAACTCGTAAAACTCATAAAAGGATCAGTTAATTGGAATTTGGAACCAACATCAAAGGCTAGCTGTGAACTCAATTTGTCTAGGGGTGAGAAGAACAGACTGAGCCAAGTATTAGTTTGCTGGAGCTTGACCGAGCTTAAGAAGCTTGCATAATTTAAATTTAGCATGAGCAGAGTATCTTGACTCTCAAGCTCGCCTTAATTCGTGAAAGAGCTCAGCCTTTGCTCGTTTAACCTTAGGAGCCAAGCTCAATCTAATCTGACTGTTTTGTAACCCCAGCCTGAAGAATTTATTAACCTTACAAGGTTCAAATCTTAAACTAAATGTGCAATAGGAACTAGAATATCTTGATAATCCTACTAATTAGAGCAATCACACGACTATCTCCTGTAAATTTATGATCCTAATGAAATACAGAAGTCACAATCACTCTTAAACAAATTAATTAATATAATAGTGGACTCATTGAAGTTAATTAATCTACCCTAGCAAGTCTCGTTCACAACATCGCTACCTAGGTGCCGAACAATCACTCAAGGACAGTAGAATTTGATCAACAGCAAGAAACCAAAAATCAAATGGAACAAATTAATAATCAAAGAAGGTAATCAACATAAAGAGAGTCATAGAACCAAAATGTTCGCGGAATAGATCAGAAATCATCGATGCTGAATAAAATCGAACTGTTACGCGTAAATGAAGTAGAGAAGGAGTGAGGAACAAATAAAAAAGTTAGAAAACAAACGCAATCACGGATAGAGTGAGAGAGAGAGAGAGGAACCGCGAAGATGATGGCGACGAAGCCGAGGAAAATGGTGAGAGCGACGGAGATGTCGCCGATGCCGGCGGCGCTGCCATGGTGAGGTTGGGGTGCTCGCGGAGTGCGGAATTGAGGATTTGAATTCATGGAGGTAGTGGACGATCTCTCTGGGTTTGCGTTTGAATCCATAGAATGGGACTAGTTGGGCGGTTGCAGTAATGGTGCAAAAATTTCACCAAATCTTATCGAACTTGAAAAATTGACTTCAAGTTGATTTTGGAAATATCAATTTTAAAGTCAACCTTGAGAGAGGGAGTCTCTCACCGGCTCATGTGGGCCGGTCATTAATTACACATTTTGTTTGGGAGTCTCGGAGATAAAAGGAAAGAAAAGTCTGGGGGGAAAAAAAAAAGATAAAAGATAAAATTTTTTACCCATTTCATTTGATACGTTAAAATGTTAAAGTGAATCAATTTTTCTTCTCCTTTTTTTTCTTCTTTTTCTTCTTTACTTTTGAAAAAAAAATTATATTTTTAAAAATAAAAAATCATCTTATTTATTTTCTTTTCTCTTTATATAAAACTCTTAAAAAAATAAGCTTTCTTTTTAAATTCCTTTTCTTCTTCCTGAATCTGTCTATCCAAATATACTGATTGTTTGGAAGTTTTAAAAATAAAAAAAAAGATTAGTTAGGAGAGAGAAAAAAAATGAAAATTTTAATTTTCTTTCTATTTTGTTTGAGAGTTTTATGGAAGAAAATAAATGAAATGAAATTTATTAGAAATAACAAATTTTACTTTTAATTTTTAAAAGATAAATTTAGTATATTTATGAGATAACTTTTTTTCTCTCATTTTCTTTTCTTTTCTTTTTATTTTTGAGAAGAAAATTTTTTATATTAAAATTTAATCAATTTTCTTTCTTTTCTTTTCTCATAAACTCTCAAATGAAAAAAAAATAGACAAATTTATTTTCTAATCTTTTTTTTTATATATATCTTTTCATCCAAATATATCATTAACGTTAGCATTTGAAAAGACCAAAAGCCAGCTTGGGCTTTTCTACAAATTTAATTTCTTTTTGGGTCTCCCCTCGTCGATCTCTTCAAATGTGGGGGCATTTTTGGTCTATGGATTTTGGACTTTTGATTGACACACTTCCCAGATTCGTTGGCTAAAAGGAGATACAAGAGCAGGACTAGTTAAAATTATAATTAACAGGACTTTTGAAAGTACGATACTTGATTTTTTTTTTATCAATTATGACTTGATACTAAAATTTTGTCGTGATTAATTTTGATCGATTTATTATTAGACTGGTTATTAGAAATAGATCTTCTAATAATATTTTTTCTATATTCAAGAAGAACCGAATCCAAACTCTTAATTAAGGAAGTACATGATAAGAATTGAGAGTATATTGAAAAAATCTTTATGCATTATTAAATATTTAAGTTAAATTATAATTATTCGGATAAATCATGATAAAATTCTAATAAAGTATTGAAAAATCACTTGGCGAGAGGGAAAAGAAAAAAAAAAGTATTGAGCAGTTAATCAAAAGACCTATTAATTATAATTATAACCAGCATTGTTATAGTATCATCTGTATCTTCTTTTAACCGACAAATGTTGGAAGTATGTCAATCAGTGTTTTAAAACCGGACCAAACCAACTGGTTCAACCGGTTCGACAAAAAATTATTCTATAGTTCAGTTCGGTTTTTACTATTAAGCTAAATAAAACCAAATTCGATCAAAATCATTTAAAATCGATCAAAATTGGTAAAATCGATGAATCGTTTAAACTAATTTAACTATAAATTAATACAGTTCAACCACAAATTTACAACAATTTATTGAAAAAACATATTTCTTATTTCTCTTTCATCTTCATTTATACGCTTTTATTTTCTTATTCTCTCTATATCCATTCAATATATGATAAAAATATCATCTCTCTCTCCTTGTTTTCGCTATAATATATATCCATATGATATGAGATAAAAATGTTTTGACATTTCATTCAATAATTTAGCTAAATAAATTAGGATGTAATTTTTTTAAAAAAATTATATCATTCAACTTACTTTATATAAAAAATGTAATATATGCATTTATTTCATGAAAAGTTTTTTTATTTTTGTAAGCCATAATTTTGAAATTTTAATTTTTTTTTATTTTTAATTTATTACTTACTAAATAAATTAATACAAATGGACTTAGTCTATACATAATTTCTCTATATTTTAGAAATATCGTACTATTTTTTAATTATAGATATGATTTAATTATTTTATTTTTACTTTTTCGTATGAATCTTATGAGCGGTTGTTGCAATTAATAAATGTGATATTATTTTGCTTGTTTAAATATATTTTTTATAGAAATATATGAATTTTATTTTATTTTAAAATATATAATATATAAATTATATACATAAAATTACAGTATTATCATTCAGTTTGTAAAATAGTCTAATCAATCTAATCAATAAACTGATGAATTGATAAATTGGTTGATGAATTGATAAATTGATTGAGTTAGTTAGTGATTCGGTTTTAAAAATATTGGTGTCAATCAAGAGTCGAAAATCCATAAACAAGAAAAAGCCCCAACATTTGAAGAAATTGACGAGGAGAGACCCAAAAGAAACTAAATTTGCAAAAAAGCACTTTTGGTCTTTTTCAAGCGTTAGATGTGCAATTAACTATTGGCTTCCTTTCGTGGAATTCTTCTCTCGAGCATTAAAAAGGTCCGCGTCAGATAATGAAAGGAAAGAGAGAGGTGGGTCCCACCTTTTATACCGGGACCTTCCACGTCCACATCTCTCGCTCTTTCTGTCTGAGCCTTTCTGTTGATTTTAAAATTATTTAATTTTAATTATTTTTATTTAAAGTTAATTCTATAAAAATTAATTTTAAAGACAATTTTCACAACCTGGATTTCACTATTTTTAAATAATAAATCAGATTCTATTTTCCAATATTTTGAAAAATAATCCCCCCATTCACCTTCTCAAATAAAGATTTATAAACCCTATTTAAAGATTTTAATAAATAGCGGTTTGTGCTCTTTAATATGGCAATTGACATCTTTTAACTTAAGATTGAATAAGAATAATATTTTTATGTATTTTTAATTAATAAGTAATTAAATTGTGAATAATATTTTTTAATATTTTTATTTTAAAATAAACAATATTATATTTAGAGATCTCTTTCCTAAATTAGATCTGATAATACTTAAACCAAATTAATCGACTCTGAATACCTAGTAAAAAAAATTTAATTAACAAGTACCTACTTAAAAAATAAAAGAGATTAACTTTTCTTTTCTTCCTTTTTTTAGATTATATTTTTTTATAAATTTATTCTCTCTCAAATCTCATCTCTCTGTCTCTATGCTAAAATTTTATCCAATGAGAATCGATATCTAATCGTGTTTATTATGTAATTATATATAAAATATGGTTGTTATTATATTATTTTATATTCATGTATCTTATAATAAATTAAATAAAATTTTTTGTTTTCACCTTATTAGTTATAAGAATTTACACAAAATTGTTAGGTAACAAGTATAACATGAGTCACAATAGTAATTTTTTCTTGATCAATTGATATCTAAATTATCAGATTAATTCGATTTAAATATTATGAGATTTAATTTTGGGACCGATTCTCATAGCATCTGTTTTTTTATTTTCTATATTTGAATTCAAAATTTTTATTAAGAAAGTTTAGTATTTTACTATTAGATCATTGGATATTAGTATGTCACAATCACAATAGTAATTAATTTATTGAACTGTTAACACAAGCGAAGGAAAGACATTCTCATTTCTATAGACCAAATGTAAAAATCTTTTCCAGTTCCCCTTGAGAAATCAATATTAGTCAGTTGTAATTCTCATTGATTTATAAAAGGGTACAGAGCTGGTCATATTAGATTGCAGAGAAACAAATACGAAATGATATGAAAAATATATTTTATAAAAATATAAAAAATAAAAATGTGAAAAAATAAATAAATATAAAAGATATAAAAATTTTTATATAAATATTAATTATTTTATGAAAATAATAGAATAATCTCTTTTATAATAAGAATCTAAAATAATTAAATATATAATTATTAATTACAAGATAATTAATATAAAAAATAAAAAATTATAATTAAATAAAAATTAGTTGATAATTCATTAAATGTGGAGAAAATATGTAAATATAAAAAATATAAAAATTTTTGTATAAATATTAGTTAATTGATTTGATATAACTATTTTTGAAAGGAAAACAAAATATTAGCATCAGAAAGTTTCCATATCAACCCTTGTACTACTCGGCCATTTTGAATTATTTTGTATTGTGAAGGAGCTATATTCTTCGCTTTTTCCCCTTTGCATTAGTGATTTTATAACATCAAGATGAACCTGGGACTTAGCGGCGCTAGAAGGTATTCTCCCCAAGCACATAGTGGAGGAGATAAGAGCAACACCTATCCCACAGAATCCTAACTCATGAGATTATATTTGTTGGGCAGGTGAATCTTCAGGTGAGTTCTCGGTTAGATCTGCTTACACTTTATCTAGCCAATCTGAAATGGTGGTCCACGGCTCCTAGAAGTGGATTTGGAGACTGAAATACCAAGAGGGGGTGAGATTTTTCATATGGCTGTTGGTCCATGTAGCTTGATAACTAATAGGACTCGCTTTCGAAGAGGATTTACAACGGATCCTCTATGCTGTCTTTGTAAAACTCATGAGAAAATGGCTTCTTATCTTTTTTGAGTCTGCTTGGTAGTTCATTAGGTATGGGACCAGATAATCTGCCTTTCTTTTTTGGTTAATTTGGTCTCCACACGTTTCCCGATGATGGAATGGATTGCTCAAAATTGTAAATCTCGTGCCACTTTTAGAAGTCGCCCTTGGGCCATAACCTTTGTATACAGTTTTTGGATCATTTGGAAGGAAAGGTGTCGAGTGGCGTTTGATGGTAGCGATTTCTCTCCTGAAGGTGTCAGTTTTGGTTACTAGATACAGACAGGAGGGGTGTATAGCTTTCTCGAGGGAAGCTACCCTCACGCATAGGATCGGTCGCAGGTTGCTTGGTCTCCTCTAAAGCCCAATATATATAAATTAAATACAGATGGCTCTGTCATTGTAAGAACAAACTCTACAAGTGCCGGGGCCCCGATTAAGAATGAATTTAGTTTTTGGATTTGGGGTTTTGCCGGCAACTTGGGGGTGACAGATCCATTTTTGGCGGAGTTGTGAGGAGTTAGGGAAAGCCTTCATCTTTTGATTAAGACTAACCTTTTCCCGATAACCGTTGAGTTGGACACGAAGGAATTGGTTAGGGTGTTTTTATCTGAGGTTAACTCTCATCACCCAGCTTTGCACATGATCCGAGAATGTCAACATCTAATGAGACAAGTGCGAGTGCAGGTAGTCCTCTATATCCCTAGGGAAGGTAGCATTTGTGCTGACATTTTAGCTCGTCTTGGTCAGTCGATATCTCCTGGTATTCATGAGTTGTTATCCCCTCTTGGAAAGGTTAAACGAGCCTTAATGCATGACATTCGGGGCCTGGCTTCTTTTAGATATTAGTTTTGCCCTGCCCTTGTAACAAGAAAGAAAGAAAGTTTTACATTATTAATTTGTAATAGCTATACATTAAAAAAAAAAAAAAATCAAAGCAAGCAAAGGTTGCATTGATTTGTGGTATCAAAAGCTTAGCGATAGGTTGATAATTCACAAGAAATAGATAAAATTTTTGTATAAATAATTTGTCACGAGGAAAAATCGAAATTTTGTAGTTGTTCATGTTTTCCTTTTTAAAAAATTACATGGAAATGAAAAATTTACCAACAAAGTATATTAAAAGCACAATGAGCGTTATTTTTTTTTTTTTAAAAAAAAGAATTTTCTTAAAAATTTAATTTTTGTTAGTTTTAAAAGTAAATAAAACTTATCATTATTTTGCTTATTTTGAACTGCACTATATTTAATTTTTTATTAATCATCTGCACATTTGTCTTGACTAAATCTGATTTAAATCAGATTAGACTCGGATAACTCAGCCGATATTATTTTCTCTATACACAAGGTTTGAATGTGAAATTTTATTTAAAAGATATCAGTACTTATCATCATTTTGCTTATTTTGGATTGCACTATATTTTATTTTTTATAAATTACCTGTACGTTTGCTTCAACTAAATTTGATTTAAATCATATTAGACTTGAATAACTCACCCAACACTATTTTCTCTACACACAAGACTTGAATGTGAAATTTTATTTAAGAGATATCAATATTCAACCATTTCATTGATATTATACTATATTTTTTATTGTATAAAAAGATAGGCAAAATAGTTTCCATAATAAATTTACTATTATTTTTAAATATTAATAAATGATTTCATTTACGTTGTGTTTGGTAA
This sequence comes from Dillenia turbinata, assembly GCA_037126225.1. Taxonomy (NCBI): domain Eukaryota; kingdom Viridiplantae; phylum Streptophyta; class Magnoliopsida; order Dilleniales; family Dilleniaceae; genus Dillenia; species Dillenia turbinata. The sequence continues at coordinate 19,918,424 of JBAMMX010000019.1, forward strand.
ACTTTAACTTTTTTCAATTTGATGCAATTTATTTATTTTATAATAAAAATTTATTTATTAACAAGTTTTATACTAAAATCTAAGGGGACGTTTGGTCTAGTTTTGAAAATCAAAATCAAAATCGGAATCATAAGCTCTATAATCGGAATGAATAGAATCATTTTAATTTCTCTATTTGGTTCAGTATAATAGAATGAGTATCATTACCATATCTGGTATTTGATTAGCCGATTCTTTCGGAATGAAAATTCATGATTTTTTAATTTTATCCTTACACCGATATACAATAAAAAAATTAATAACTTAAAATAAACTATTTTAAAATATTATATAAAATTAATTTAACTTGAAAAAAATAATTATTTAAACAGGATATGTAATTTTGAGTTTAGAAAATTTTCATCAAAAATTAAAAAACCTACATATTAATTTTGATATGCAATTTTTGTTTTTCAATTTTATCCTTTTCAAAGATTAAAAAAAGAAGAAGAAAATACTCCAACTTAATAATGAAAATTTTGCTTATTTAGATTTTCCTATGCATATTATATTTTTTTCCTAAACTACATATTAAATTTTCCTATTTGTAATATTTTTTAATAAAAGTAAATAAGAAGAAAAAAAACAAATTCAAGACAAAATTAATAAATAAAAAATTTGACAACAACACATTTCAAAACCTAACAAAAGAAATGAGAGAGTTAAAATTCACTAAAAAAGCATGAAAGAAGAATGATGAAATGTGAAATTTTGAGTTTTTGAGATCTTCAAAATCATAGAGAGAGTTATTTTACTAGATAAAAATGTAGAGATAAAAAATTTTGAAAGAGAGAGCTATTTTACTAGATTTTATCGGGGACGATGGACTTATTTTATCATTTGATAGAGATGGGACCTGACCGGTTTTGGCCCGAAAACCAACCTAGCAGGCCTTGAAAAGCTTGACTCGGGTGAACAGTAACCCGAAACCGGACCGCCCCAACTACAGTAGCGAGCGGTCTGGTTCCATTGAACCGACAGGAAACCGGCCCAACGGTTCCAACGTATAAATAGAATCGGCCCGACCCGCCAGATTTTATTTTTTTATTTTTTTATTTTTTTTTAAATGGTGGTTTTGTTAAGAGTTTGGGGTTTTGGAGCATCTTCGATTCCATCCTTCGAATTGGCTAGATCCAGCAATCGTCATTCGAAGGGTTTAGGGTGGGTTTTGGTACCCACCTTGGCAATCGTCTGCTCTGAGAAGTTGATTCGTCAAGGAGCCTACGTCGTTCGATTCACCCCGTGATCCTTTCATCGTCGGCCATCTATGGAGCATCTTCAAATTAGCTACAACCCTTTGATTCCTTATAGATTCGGAAGGGTATCATTGGGGACAAGGATTTTGGACCATTGCTAGCTCATGATTCCACTCATCGATGGCCAATTTCGCAGATTTAGGTGATAGCGAAGGAGAGACGACGAATAGACATTGAAGGAATTAGAAGCATTCAGAAGAAATGCACTTAATCAGACGCTAGATCCAAAATCTTTAGGCCGAATTCAACCTTCCTTCGCGTTTTGTTTTGTCTTCCGATAGTTTGTTGGTGGCAGCAAAATGGATGGTGAGACTTTGCTTCCTTCTCCCTGTGGACATTGGGACACACTTCCCTTGTCAAACCAGAAATAAAAAGAAAGAAAAAAAAAAAAAAAAAAAAGGAAACCGGCCAGGCCAGGTCAGACATGACGGGTTTGGTTCACTGGGCAGGGCTGATTCCAAGTAAAAATTTTCTGGAAATGACTAGGCCTCGAAACAGCGACCGAATCGGGCCGTGGTTCTTGGGCTCGGCCCCATCTCATCTCTACCATTTGAAGCCCTAGCTTGGGGGGAGAGATGCAGAGAGATAGAGGAGAATGTGAAAAGACGAAGGAAGTGTGGAGAGTAAAAAGCGGAAAATAATGGATAGTGTCGGGAAATAAAATGTTTATTTAGAAATCAGATGTGGGTTTTGAATGAACTCACTCATTTATTTGGATTTTATGGATTCTCATATTTTTTAAAATTGATTTCAAAATTTTTATTCCTATAGTATTAACCCAAACATCAACTTTGGATTTCATTTTCATTCTTCATTCTCATATCTTCTTACCAAATATCTCCTAATAAATTGTCAAATTTTATCTAAATTTAAATTAAAAGGGGTTTGGGTGTCGTCGTCCAAGCACGTGACCACACCCCCACATGACCTTTATTTTTTTTTTCTATTCACACTTTTTTTTATTGCAACCCATTTTTTTTTAGCCAGATCCTTTTTTGTTTTTGTCCAAGTTTTTCCTCTTTTTTTTTTACCTTTTTTTTTATTATTCAGATCCTTCTTCTTTTATTTTTTTGTCTGATTTTATTTTTTGGATCTTGATTTTTTTCTTCTATATCTATATATAAAAGAAAAATGGATTTAGGTGTGGTCATCATTCACGTGACCAGCATGCACTAAGCACTGCTTACTGTTCACTGTTTAGTCGGGTGTCTTTTTTGGTTTTTTTTTTCTTTTTTTTTTTCTTTTTTTTTCTGGTTTTCTTTTACTGTTCAATTTTCGTTGTTTAGCTGGGTGTCCTTTTTTTGGGTTTTTTTAATTATTTTTCTTTTTTTTTGTTTTTTCCTTTTTTCCTGTGATCCTTTTTTTCTTGGATGTTACTATTCACATAAGATTTCTAACACCTTCAATGATTGTCCCTTTATTTTTAAGCCACAATTTTTTCCCCATTTGAATCCTTCCTTTTCTTTTTTTAGACTTTTTTTTTTCTTTTCACCTGGCACTTAAAAGGGGCTTGGGTGTGATCGTCCAAACATGTGACCACACTCACCAACGTGACATTTTTTTTTTTGCATCCAAATCCTTTTTTGTTTTCTACCAAGTGCTTCATTTTTCACGTGAGCTGTTACTTTCACTTGAGTTGAGGTCTTTGTGGTTAATGATTATGATAATTTCCGTTTCATGCTTGTGATTTCAAACGAAATTTGTCACATATGAGCTATTATCAAGAATTAGAATTATCTTTTTGATGATGACATGTGTTTTGTTCTTTATGATCGCTAGAAACCCTAATTCTTTAGTTTAATCTATGATTCTTGTCGTAATATCTATATGTTTCATTGAATTTGGGGCATTTTGTGGTTAAGCTAATGATTTATAATCATTTTTTTGTATGCCTATGTTATTTTAATCGATGAAGTGTATGCGGTCTGCTCAATTTGTAGATAAGATGTTTTTCACTTTTTTTAATGCTACATTTCCTGCATATGGTGTGTCATTCCTACATTGGTCAACTTGAGGCCTTCGGAAGCCTTGGTCGACCCGGGCTTCTTTCGGTCGCCCCAACTAGTTTCAGGAAAAAAAAAACAAAGTGGAGTTCAAAATTAAAGAATTGGAATTCCTTGGATCGACCAAAGCATGAAAAAATTGGTGGGATCCAAAATCAAAGAAAATGAATTAAAACTCCTTGAATTCCTCTGATTTTTTATATTTTAGTTTCATTCCTTTTGCTTGTTTAAGGTGAGTCCAAAATCAAAAGAAAAAAAAAAAGATAATGGAGCTTTAATTGCATCAACCCAAGGTCGTACCTTGGTCGACGCGAGGCCTCCTTGGGTTGGCCCAAGGCCAAGCTTGGGTCGACTCTAGACTTTCTTGGGTCGACCAAAGCATATATTGGGTACATATTGTGGGTTGGTCAATTTTTAGTTCTTGAGTCGATCCACCATCAATTAATGCATAATTACGAATTGACATATAAACTAAAATCACAAAACTAAATAAATAAAATGTCTAATGTGCACATGGGGAGCATTTTCATTTCTTTCATAATCCAAATGCTCCTGATTCATGATCAATCCCCAAACTGATTCATAATTAGGAATTGACATTAATTGGGTCAACCCTAAGGAGCATCTGGATTGAGATTCGAGCATATTTCGTGCACATATTGTGGGTCAACTAATTTTTGGTTCTTGTGTCGACCCATCATCAATTTATGCATAATATATGTCGATTTTGGTCAAGAGATGAATTATGAAATAGTTGTCATTTTTCTAACAAATTCCTATCTTTCTAATTGATGTTAACTCTCTATAAATTCAAAATTCAACATATTTCATAACAATAACAACACTACAATTATTCTTTTTACACTTATTTCTAATTAAAAAATTAACCCAATATTTCATACAAAATTCAAACCCTATACCACAAATCATATTTCTTATTTTTATTACTTTTTTACTCCTTTTATTATGCTTTTTTTTTTTTAACTTCATTTGTTAATCTTTTTTAGAATTCTAATGATTAGTCTCTTTTTTTTTTTTGGTCACTATGCCCTTTTGAGACTCTAAATTTAAATATATTTAGAAAATGTGAATTTTAAAGATAAAATTGATCCGGATCATTTTTATCTTAAAATTAAAAATTTTCTAAATTTTATTAAAAAAGATTTAAAAATTATCAAAGTTATTATAATCGATATAATTAAAATTTTAATATTTTAGATTGTGGTATCCAAATTTGATAATTATATTATAATTATTTCTTTTTGCCGCGTCACGTAACGTGCGGTATGATTGCGACATGCTAGTTTATCAAAAGTTGTAGTATCGGACAAATTTCAGTCTATTTTAATCTGTTTATATTTAGTTTTATATTATAATTTTCTGATTAAAATAAAAAAATTACATGAAATATAACTTTTTTAAGAATAAAATTAATTTTATAAAATGAAAAATAATGGCTTATCCAACACACGCGCTAAAAGAAGAACACGAAATTCTGACACGCTCATGCTCATCCAACCCAACTCTCTTTCTTCGACGCCGGAGAGAAAAATGGTGCTGGTTATCAACCCAGTACATGCACCACTGTGGAGAGAGTTGCGGTCCCCATCAAAACGCACTCTGAAGTATGCGCTCCAGATACTTTCCCTTCATTTTTGCCCAAAGAAGTGGAGAGAGTCAGAGACCCATTTGCTCGAAAACTCGCTTCCAGAATCGAGAGACTTCCAATTCGGGTACTTTATCCCAATTTCTTCAAATTTACTTTGATGGGTTCGTTCTTTTTCTCTTTTGCTTAATTTCATTTCGCGCAATCTGTGAATTTTTCCTGACAAGTTTGGTCTTTAGTTCAGCCATGGAGGTTGTGTATTAAGAATCCTCATTTTTTTGTCCAATGTAGGGCCACTAGCTCAATGTTCATCCTCTCTCTCTGTCTCTCTCCCCCTCTCCCTCTCTCTCTCTCCCGGTTGATTTCACTCCCTTAATGTGGGAATTGAGGTTTTAGGCTATAATTATAGCAATGGGGATGTTTGGTGTTGAGAATTGTCACTTTCTTCAACGTAGGACTGCTTGAAATCCAACTTTTTATCTTCGTTCTTCTTTCTTCTCTCTCTCTCCGTATCCTGGTTGGTTTCACTTCCTCAATGTGGTAATTGAGGTTTTAGAGTATAATCACAATGATGGAGATTTTGGGTGTTAAGAATTGTCACCTTCTGCAATGTATGACTGTTCGAAATCCAACTTTTCATCTTCTTTCTTGGCGCGCGTTCTCTCTCTCCTGGTTGAATTCACTTCCATAATGTGAGAATTGAGGTTTTAGGAATATAATTACAGTAATGGAGATTTTGGGTATTAAAAAATTGTTACCTTCTGCAATGTTGGACTGTTTCAAATCCAACTTTCTCATGAACCACTTAAGCATATGAATGAATTACATTTTTTTTTCTCCCCTCTCAAATTGCAAACTCGATACTACATACCCCGGGAATTGGCCTGGTGGTAAGCAGCTTTTCTAGTCTCCAAAGCCATAAAGGATGTCACTAGCCCTGGTTTGTGGCAAAATGTGTGTGTCAAAATAACTTATCATGCACGCCCAGTAAAAGGAGGAACAAAAAAAAAAAGAAAGGAAAAAGATATTTATGTTTATTTACTATGATTCATAATCTTACACCTGTGAAATCAATTTGCCCATGAATGTTTCAGGTCAAATTTTCGGAGAATCATATTATGAGCAGCTACATAGTTTTAGACAGGTCTGTTTTCTGCATGATGATATATAGCCTTTTGAGTTTCTTGCTCTGTGTCGCATCTTATTGTTCAACTCCTGTTTAGAATGGAGATACACTTATCCATTGCTTGAGGATGCTGGTTTGGAAACTTGGGCTGTTGATATTCTTGGTTGGGGATTTTCTGATCTAGATTTGTTTTCTCTGTCTTCTCTATGTGTGGGTTGGTGCTGTGAATCTGAAAGTGTTATTATCTTGTAAAAGAATTTATGACCTTTCATGTCTGAGCTAAATTTTTCCATCTTTTTTATTTGTATGTTATAGAAAGACTTCCACCATGTGATGTAAAGTCTAAGCGAGGAGGTATGGTAGAGAATGTTTTCTTTGTTATGCTAAATTATTTTCATGGAATGGTTAAGGTATTTTACTTGATTTGGTACAAAAATATTTTATGAATTGATTGTCAATGATAAGATTGGCCGTAATTTATGAGTTATGAACTATATTACATAGTAAGTACCTTTCTTGGATCAAACTGTGAACTAAGCTGTTCTATGATGAGCTTGCAAGTTAACCAGTAGAAATACTTATAACTATTAATTTGCTGTTAAAAAGATATCCCACCCTCCCCCCCCCCCCCAAAAAAAAAAAAAAACCCAAAGGTTTAAGCCAGTTACAAGAGAAGCACTTGAGTAGATGCTTTTTGAACCATCTCATTTTGATCTATCTCATTTTTCTTTTCTCATCAGCTTTGGAAATCCTACATTAAGAAGCCAACGGTATTTGGTTGGACCAAGCTTAGGTGCTGCAGTTGCAATTGACTTTGCTGTCAATTATTCAGAAGTTGTTAGTATGCTTAGCTCATATAAAGCAGGGTCATAAAAATATCTACTATCAGGTTTTAGATATCACCTCTTCTGTAGGCAACTCAAGCCTATTTTTGAATAGAGCTTATGTTATTTTTCTTTGGTCACTTGCCATACCTGTTATTATCCTTTCAGATAGATAAGCTTGTTATGATTGATGCAAGTGTATATTCAGAGGGAACAGGGAACTCAGTCAACTTACCAAGAACAGTGGCCTATGCTGGGGTAAGAGTTCCTTTCTTAAAGATAAAGTGGTGCAGAGTAATGAGTTTAGGATACATTGAGCCAAGGATTGCTTTGGGAGCTCTTTAGAACTGTAAGCTGGAGTCTGTGTCACCACAAATGTAATTTTGGATCCACATTTAACTTTGACACTATTTAGGCAATTTCAATAGCATAACACAAACTCTCACTTGTATGTAAGCGAGGGAAGTGTTTGATTATGCAACTTGATATTTGTTTTGGCTTGATGTTAAGTTTTGGACATGAAATATGTACTTGTTGTGATGCACAAACTTTTGGTTACTAAAGAAAAGGTTAAAATTTAATTAAAATTGGATGAATTATAATTAAATATTGAAATTGAAAACATTTAAATATGTCATTTCATGCTCAATAGCCAAATTAAAATGAAGTGTCATTTTTTCCTGATCCTTGGTTTATTCTTAGAACGAAATTTTTCAGTGCTAAGGATCAGCACTTTGGATTTTATTTTTCAGTTTGTTGAGCAATTGAGGAACACAAAATGGTGCTGAGTGCACATACACAGACAGATGCATTGTGAATGTACATCACAACCTACTTCCAACTGCATGACAAAACCTACTTATTTTGGTTTTTAATACTGAATTACTAAGATCCTGCAAAATGTACTCAGCATAAATGTCAAATCAATACCGATGTCGTGATGATTTTAGCACTTAATGTGCCTACTCTTTTTGCTTTTTGGTTATTAAGCTTTCGACTTTAGTCTTTATGATACCTTTGTCCTGCATATTATTTTGGTGCAGGTGTACATATTAAAGAGCATTCCCGTGCGTCTGTATGCAAATTTTTTGGCCTTCAATCACATGACACTAGATACATGGTGGGATTGGACCAAGGTACACATTATGACGTTTTACAGTAATGTAGCATAAATGAATTGCTTTGTTGATCTGTTAACATGAAGTTTTATGACTCTGATGATATTTAGTGGTTAAGTTGGATCTAATACTTTTTTCTCCCTTGCATAATCCAATCTAGATCGGCCGTTTGCATTGTCTATTTCCGTGGTGGGAAGATGCAACTGTGGATTTCATTATTAGTCGGGGTTATAATGTGACTTTGCAAATAGAACAGGTATTCAACAGATATATTGGATCAATGTTAGTATAGTATTTTAAAGTTCTTGTCCGTTGAGTATGGCATAGTGTGATTTCATTTCACAACTAGGATAAGAGAAACTCCATAATTAGGATGGTAGAGGTCATTTTGCCACGCTTTCCATGTAGATGTTGTTTGTTTTTTGGAGAAAAGTTTGATCTGGCAGATTAATGTAGATTTTAAACAAAAGGTACAACTGCAGTGCTTAAATCTTGCATCAACAAAGTATTTATTTCAACTGACCTGGGGCTTTGGCCCAAATAGTTGGTATATCAATTTAAACTAGATTTGTTTTCCCCCTTGAAGTTTATTTACTTTGACCATAAATGTTATGTCTTGAATTGCTCAGATATATCATAATAACACTAGAAATGTTACATAATAAATATAAAATGTTGTATCATAAAACCATGATGGGTCACCTTTGTTTGTTCCGGAATGAATTTTGTGCACTTTTGTAATGCAAACGGTGGCTTCATTTTCCAGGTGAAGCAGAAGACACTTATTATATGGGGCGAGAATGACCAGATAATCAGCAACAAGCTTGGAGTGGTAAGTATATTTCTTAAGATTTAGCTGCTCGCAATTTACTTGAAGCAATTTCGCAATGGATTGCTCTGCCAAATGCATCATTTGCCCATGGATTAGCAAACTTAAAACATACTTGGGCCTAATCAATTCGATCTGTTGTTACAACTTTCTGCAGAGACCGCACGGTGAACTGCCCAATGCAATAATTTGCCAAATCCCTGATTGTGGTCATCTACCCCATGTTGAAAAGCCAAGCAAGGTTGCCAAATTGATTGCAGAGTTCACCCAAAATAATAACGCAGAGAAAACTTCCTTCTTCTAACAATTGAAGGTTCATTCTCTTTTGTTTGAATCATATTTTAGTCAATTGTTCAATGAATTCTTGACCATTGTTTCGTTTCACTCATCCTAGAACCCCCATTGAACATTGTTTTTTTTTTGGGGGGGCGGGGGATTGGCCATTCTCCCCTGGCATTACTGCTTCTGTTACAATTAGAATTGAAGTTTGTTGCTTCTAAGGCATTTCATTGGGATTATTAATTTCTTCCACCATGTGTAGTTGTTTTCAAATTCTCCGGTCCAGAATCTGAATCCTGAGAGAAAAGGTCTTTTTCTCTACCACATGAGCAAGAACTTCTGCTGTAGTGTATTGTAGTCTTTTTATTCTGTGTGTGTCTGTGTTATTCTATTTGCAGTGAAGTGTCTGGCTCTGGTCATGATGCTTACACTCAATGGTTTAGCTGTTGTTAGTGATTTAAGCAGTTTTTGAGTAGAATTATGACTTACAAAACACTTGGTGAAACCAGAAGCGTCAGGGGTGAGTCTGGCACTAACCTTTGGTACTGACACATTCTGTTTTGTGGTTACCATGTACGAGGTGATGCTACATCCAGCCTTTATGGCCTTTTTACTCCTCTTAGGTGAGAGGGCTAAAACTGTAAAACAAAATTGAGAGAAAAGATGAACATTTTTCTAGAAAAATTCCTAGTTTAGACCTCCTGTCGGTCACAAATTAAAAATAGAGAACCAAATCGCATAGCAAGAGGCTGAACTGCAGAATCTCAGCCTTCAAACCTTCAATTTTGTTGTGCCCATAGAATTATTTAATCAGAGATCCGCACCAAAATAATGTTGATGACCGTGCACTATCAGTAACAGGAGCAGACAACCCCCTAATAGTCGCACAGTATATTCAATACCAACCAAAGGTCCAAACATTTGAATAATTGAACCAAAACGATGAAGTGACGAATTTATGCAGGCACACGTGAAACCTGAGTCACCATGGTCAAATAATGCAACCCTGTACCACACCAATGGCAGCCAAAATCTCCAAACCTCATTCATTCTCTCCATTTCTGGATGGCTTTGACTCTTCATTAGGTTAATTTATTAACAGAAAATTTGTCCTCCAATTAAACGGTTCACATGACACATGTATTTCAAAACTCGTGGGACCCAATCAGATCATATATCATAAACCAATTTTATGCAATTCCACCTTTTATTTAAAAAAAAAAATCAATGTTGCTTTCAGTTTCAACACTGAACTAGTCAGGATCAATTACCAAAACCAGTTTGTATTAATGGAAATATATGCAGAATCCTTAATGCCCATCAGTGGTTAAGAATGGGAATGTGTGGGGGCTGCAAAAGTAGCTTTTCGTGAAAGTGTTGGACAATAATAATTAAAACATGGAAAGACAGAGAAGGGAGGACAAATTCTCAATAAAGTCGAGAAGGTAAAAAATATATTATTATTATATATATAATAGTAATAAACAACTACTTCCTCTGATATACATAGGAATAAAACAAAAGAAAAATCTAAGACAGCTAATAAGAAAAGAAGAGATGAAGTTCTAGCCTGGTGACCAGCCAAACCCACTACTCAAATGGAATCAAATACTCAGCTTTTTTTCCTTTCGTTCTTTCACATAGAGAGGAGAGAAACTAAAAACCAAAAAAGAAAAACCCTAGTGGGGTTTGTCTCTCTAGATGATTCCCCAAATTCATTCCATCCACTGCAGGATCACATGCCCACCCATTTCACTTCACTAGTGGCAAAATAGCATCCATCCATCAAAACCCAGCATACTGCCCCACTTTGTACCCTGTTTTTCGAATTGAGTGCTTCTTTCAACCCCACAATAGCACTAAACCTGAAGTTAGCAGAGTGAAGGAGAAAATCAAGATAGGCTTTTCGAAGATCTTAGTTGCTTCTGAATTCGTATCGGTGATTCCTGTTGGGCTTATTCCACTGTATACTGATGGAGAGGTTGTACTGCCGGTGCTAGTGCTGGTGCTGCTGCTTGGAGTTGTGGTTGAGGTTGTTGGAGTAGTACCGGTTGATGGCGTAGGTGTTGTGCTTGTGCTGTTAAAAAACAAAGAGAGGGAATTAGGAAAGTGACATGAAAGAGATAAGATTTCAAGATGACATGCTAAAGCAATATTTTGAGAGGGTGGGAGACAAAAAAAGCTGCATTGATATCGACATCATGACAGCTAACAACTGAAATGATTAGGAGTAAACTTAGAAAATATTGAATGATCTAAGAGAAATAAGTGTCTAGTACTTCTCTTAATTACTGTACAAATATTCTTGAGCCACTTAAATAAGTGGCTAGTTTACTCTTTTCTGCTCATGCAGGATCCAGTTTAAACCTTTTCTATCAAGTAATGATGATATCAGTAACATATTAAAAGTGAGCATGTTTGAAAATTTCACCTGCACATTATTTCAACCGAACAAGTTGGTGTGCGCACTGATTAATTGGGGAGAAAAACCGTAACCAAGATGAGGAAATGGAAAGGTGACCTTTTTTTTGCATATTGGGTATCGCAGAAGTTCATCTTCTATTGGTGGCATCCGAAAAGACATCATTTCTTGTAAAAATCAAGCTACATATGGCCCATATTAGAGCTAAAAAACCTCATTTCTTTTCAGACAAAACCACGTTAGTGACCTAAATTGACCGGTTAGGAAGAAGAAATCCCGAGTTTTATTCATCATAAAAAAAGGAAGAAGAAATCCCCAGCAAAAGGAGAAAATGAGGGGAAAAAAGAATCTTTAGGCATGGGAAGAGACGGTGTCAAAAATATGTGAAGAAACCCAGAAAAATAGTAAACTAAACTCTAGATCTACATAAATGGGACTCAAGATAGAATTTAGGAATCAAACCTTGTGGCACTTGAAGGAAAAGTGCACGTAGATGCAATATCTGCAAATAGTTACAAACCACAAATTAAAACCAAGGTGAGTACCCCATCAGATTGATTGATGTTGAATCAAGTTGATTGAGCTTGAAAAGGAGCTTACCTGAAGGAGGACTTGCACTGGTAGTGGCAGTGCCTGAAAAATCACAAGTCCCACCACTTTGATTCTTCTTCTGGAAATAGCTGTTGACTGCATAGCTGCAGTGATCTTTCACAGAGTTGGGGTTGTAACAACCTCCATTTTGAAGGATTGCAGAACAATCAGCTCCAGCTCCACAAGCATAGTCTAGTGTCTTTTGAAGAGCTGTGTCACTTAACCCGTCCTTACATATACAATAAGTAGCGCCTTTAAACCCCCCCCCCCAAAAAAAAAAAAATACCCAGTTTAGTTCACACAAATCTCATCCATAATATACAGCAACATCAACAGAAAATAAAAGGGAAAATCACTATTATAGAAAAGAGAAAAACTGTATTGAGTTTAAAAATTGAAATCAAGCAAATCTAAGCAGAAGGAAGATGATGAGAGAGTCCATTATCAAAGGGGATTTAGAGGGTTATCAATCTCAAGCTCCCAAAATGTAAGAACTTGAAAGGGAAAAAACCCAATAATTAAGAGAAGCTTACTTGAATAACCGGTGAGGGCCAAGAAAAGCACTATATACATTAGAACGGCCATGATTGATGCAAGTATGGCACTAGAAAATATGGTTGCGCTAGAAATCAAGAAGGGTTTACAGTCTCGGTGGAGAGAGTGAGAGAGAGAGAGAGTTATGGGAAATGGAGACTTCCAGATAAAATAATCAAAGAGAAAAGAGAAGGGTCGGTGGTAGTGGGGTGTGTGTGTTTCTATTTCTAACAGATAGCTTTGCTTCTTCACATACTTCGTATCTATGTATATGTTAATTTTAAATGTATAATGTTGTTGGGAGGGCCTTGGGTGTGTGTTTCTGGGGAAATGTGATGACGTGGATCTGGTCCTTCAAACGGTCATAAACTCATGTAAAGTTTCAATACGGATACTTTTAACCCAGCTGGTTTGGGTATGGTTGGTTACTATACCCTAAGAGTGGACCCCATATTTATTCTTTTGATGTGTCAACATGATCAAGACCTGCGGTGCCAATTGCACGCATTGTTAGGTGGGGGGGCGTCAGCATCTGATTCCCCCCCCCCCCACCAAACTTTACCCTTTATTTTAGTGCGTGATGAATCATGACATAGGCAGATCAAAATTTTTCTGACGGGAAAAAATGTACGTGTCTTGCTTCCCATGATCCTTTTCTGGTAAAAGTAAAACGTACCTGTTTCCTATGTTATTCAATGGCTTCTATGTCTTAATCTCTCTCTTTCATAACAGGAGATTGCCCTAAAATTTTCCATTGCCCATCTTTGAAGATTTGGCTCTTTTATTGGTTGGATTAAATGCAATCTTAGTTTCTAACTTAATTAGTAAAATGATAAAGGCATTAGAACTACCAATTTTCGGTGTAAATGTATTTGGCAACACTTTGTACCCAAAAAAAAATTGAAAGGAAAGCTATTTAGAAGATTTATTTGTTACATATACATAGAAAAGTACCTTTTTTTCCTTCAAGTTACTTAGAAATCATGTTACAAACTTTTTACAGAACACATAACCAAAATAAATTATTCAGTTGCATTTGAAGTAGTCAAGTTAATTGGATTATATCAATGTACAGTTAGTATAGTGAATAAGAGTGTTAGATCGTTTAGTTAAATCTTGCGTCTGAAATTTAAGAATAAAAAAAATTATATTGAGAGAATTATCTCTAAAATGATTTTGACAATACTTGAATTGAATTGATTTATAACACTGATCCGTAATTTTTTTTTTGAAAAAAAAGGTTTATTGGATTACAAACTATTGGACAATGAAGGACATGGGGAGGTAATTTGCAGGACAGTCCTACACTTGGGCCTTTTGGGATGCTTGAAGGGCCGAGCGTGACTCATGCTTTATTGAGTTCCAAATTCCAATACGACACGATGTCCTTCCCTGGCTTCGCTGTTGAAAACCTTTTCCCCATTGTCCATGTTCATGCCACAAATTAAGAAGTGAAAAAATACTTTAAAAGGTTGTGCATCTATATGGTGCTGTCTCTGTCCTCCCATGATCTTTTTAAAAGAATTTTATAACAACCGACAATGGATAAATCAAGATCATGATTGATAATTTTATCAAGAACTATGATTAATGTCTCAATTAAAATAATTACAATTTAAACAAAATAGTATCAAGTGAATTTATCGATACAAAATAATCATTAATATATATATATATACAAGATTAAGAAAGTTTAATATGCTTACGTCTTATCCTTCAACAGTTTTTTAGGTCCAATCATCTTTTTTTTAATAAAATTCATAGAGTAATTTTTTTGAATTAAATAATTTTAAATAATTATATGCACCTAATTATATCAATTTAATCTAATTTTATCATCTAATGCACCAATAATTCAATGTCAAATTATAATTTGTTACTAAACATATAAATATATTTTATCACTATTATATTGTGAAAGGGGTGTAGTAAAAACCATTACTTCTTTTTTTTTTTTTTTTAATATCAAAATTGGGTATATGACAGTTATTGAAGTTGGGGCATGGTCAAGATTAGGGGTGGTATCATGCTCGAGTAGAATTGAATAGTGTTGATACTTGAAATCGGCTCGAGTGTTGGTTAGATGTGTTCGAAATATTATTGGATAGTATCTTTTAATTAATCAATTTCAGATAATATATTCAAAAAATATACTTATAAATATAATTTTATATATAAAAATTATTTTAAAAAATATAATTAATTGATTTCGCATTACTTGTCGACTCTCGAACTCAACACAAATAGACTCAAGCTCGAACTCAATACCCAATTATTTAAGCTCGAGTTTGATTTGATCAAGATCGAGTCAAATTTTGATCGGATAGTATGATGGATACCATGACACTATCCAAGTGTTATAATATCCCAAATCAAGATTATGGGTCATTTTGTCACTCCCATTTATGGATAAAAGCATTGTCAGACTATAATTTGGCTACGTCACTTAACAAGGAGAGTTGTTTCTTAGGTGTTGTATTAATGAAGGAGAAAAAGTAAAATATTAAAAAAAAAAAATTATGATGTAGGTGATTTATGATATATTGAAGAGAATGTTAGAAAAGCTGCTTTTGTGATGAGACATAATTATTTAAAGTGGAAATGAAATATACGACCTTGATTTAGTGTAAAAAAAAAAAAAGGTTTAGTGAGCCAATAATTGTGCGCTTGAATTTTAGGGGTTTGCTTTTATTCGACTTCATTTTATCCGTCTCCAAAGCATTGATTGGAGTTGTGAAAATCCCTCTTTATTTTTATCTTTTTTTATTTCTTAAATTTGATTTTACTTAATTATATTTTTTTATTAAAAAAAATCTCCCTCTCTACATTTCCTTCCACATGCATGCATGCACGTGTAAACAACGGACATTGACAGTCGATCTTGAGAAAAAAGATATTAAGTTCTTTAACTAAATTTCAAACTTAAAATTTAAAAATAAAAAAAGTTATATTACGAGAATTTCCTTTAAATTATATTTGATAATATTCAGATCAAATTAATTAGAATATGATTTTAAATATTGATTAGTTATAAAAAAAATAAAAGCTCACATATATATATATATATATAATAAGTTTGATCGAAATAATAAAAATAAGACAAAATAAAAAAAGCAAGATATGAATTTTAAAAATATATAATAACAAAAATAGTGATTTTATCCAGTTTTTCACCTTTGTCCACGTTTGCATTATTGTTCCTTATCTCTGTAAACCGAATATGATGTTTTTCATCGATATCTATCTTACCCGTTTATATGCCATACCAAATGCAATGTATTGGGTTCTGATATAGTGTGATTAAAAGTTTCAGGCTAAAGTGTGGCGCAAGATTAATTAAAAAGAACGAGCAAACATTTTTATGCGATCAATTTTAATCGGTTTAAATAAAATTTATTTTACCGATGAATAGTAGGTACAACAAATATGTCATATTTTTTAATTAAAATTACGAGTTTGACTCACGATTTGAATATGAAATCGATTACGTTAGGAGATTTCTACCCTTTAAGAGAAAACTCAATCGGGTCAACTCAAATTAATCGAGGCGAAATTTTGAACACCATCAAATTAATCATTAAAATTTTATATTTTATATTACTTTTTATATTCAAATTTTCAGACATATAAAATCAAAATTCCAAATGTTATTTATGTTCTGTCCCTCTAAAACGATAACATTTTCTCCCTTTAAAGGTTAGGAACTTGGTTTAAAAATGGTGATTTCCTATTTTAATAACATAGTCTTATATTTTTGTCTTATTTCACAACCTTGTATTGGAAGATGGTGAATAGAAAAATGATGTATGATTGCATTGCAACTCTTCAGGAGTAAAAGACAAAGGTTTAAGGAATATCATGCTTAAGCCAAAAGGGTTTTATTAATTATCATTAGAAAAGTAGTCTGAATGATTGTGAACAAAGCTGGAAAGGGCATACCGACTCTACCTACTCTAACACCATCCAGCGAACACAAAGACTACCGTATTGATCACAAAACAACAATGGTTTATGCAAGTCAGCATGTGAGATGTAGCAGTTTGCTTAGGGTTACTAACTACTTTATCATTTCTGATCGAAAGCTATGCATTGATATTGATATTTACGGTCAGTCAATCTAATAGAATGAGATATTACATCTCTTAATCAAATTTTAGATTTAAAATTTAAGAATAGAAAATATTATATTAATAGAACAATTTCCTAAATAGATCTTTTGCAAATGTTTGAATCAATCGGAATTCGTCTCCAAATATCAATGATGAAAAGAAAAAATGCTATGCATTGATTTGCTTATTCTGTTCGAGCTCCCCCAAGAGAACATGGTATTTAACTACCATTTTTCCATACAACTCTCTTCCCCGCAGAAATAGAATATAATAGATCAATAGTGAAAAGTTATTCGAATGTTTCAGTTCCTATCATACCCATCACTATCTCACCCATCACTAGAATTATTAACTAATAAGAAGTGAGTGTTGGAAGAAATGATTTGAGTTTTTTCCCCCTCCTTTTTCGTGGGACCCAAATTATGTACGTGTGTGTGTGTGTAAGCATGCATGCATGTATATGCTGGAAGCTCTTTTCAATTTTAGTAATAAATATATAAATATTACATGATGAAGAGTTTGTCCCACAAATAATGATTATAATTTAAATACGATATTTTATAAGTAAATAAAATAGTAATGATATCAAGCTAACCATTCTAGTATTATTTCAAACCTTTTGCCAAAAAAAAAAAGCAAACTTTACTATTGGGTTTGCTCATCTGAAATACTAAAAAGGAGCCAATATTATTTCAACTGAAATAGTAAAAATTAACATTCCAAGCCCATCTGTCTATTATTGGGTTTGCTCCAAGCTAGGCCTTTGAAAGTCCCACACACTACTTTTGCTAAAGGACCCA
The DNA here is from genome assembly GCA_037126225.1 of Dillenia turbinata. Classification (NCBI taxonomy): domain Eukaryota; kingdom Viridiplantae; phylum Streptophyta; class Magnoliopsida; order Dilleniales; family Dilleniaceae; genus Dillenia; species Dillenia turbinata. The sequence continues at coordinate 19,935,960 of JBAMMX010000019.1, forward strand.
ACACCCTTACACAGGGAGAGAATCTTTCGGCTTGGTAAGAGAAAGACTAGGTGTGACTAGTGATTTCATTGTCTGTTCGTGTGACAATGAGGGGAGAGCAAGGTTCAGGAAGTGCGGCTCTGTCTCAGGAGGAGGAAGATCATCTTTAAAGAAGTAACAAAAAGGTGAAAGCAAATGACAATGGGGGGAGGTGATTACGAAAGCATATTTTAATAACAAGCAGAAATGTTTTAAGCATGGATTACGAGAAAGAATCAGAGGCTGAATTTGAGTCCTTGGTAGATGAACTGGAGGAAGAAGAGAACCAAAAGGAAGAATCCCTCTAGTATCAATCTCAGACGATGAACTTAAGAGACTGTGGAAATGATGGAAGCAGTTTTTAATCTTAAAATTGTTGGGGAAAAACATTGGGTACCAGTTAATGTTAAACAAAGTGACCACTATGTGGAAGTTAAAAGCAGGTCTTGAGCTCCTTGACCTAGGAGAAAATTACTTCTTAGCCATGTTTGCCTCTCGAGAGGATTACTACAGGGTCTTGACAGATGGACCATGGTTAATCCAAGAACATTATCTTACAATCAAAAAGTGGAAACATGGTTATCGCCTTCCAATGACAAAATTAAGTCCACCGCGGTTTGGGTTAGACTACCCTAGCTCCCAATAGAGTTTTTCACTGAGGAGGTTCTATTCGAGATTGGGAAAGCTATTGGGAAACCTATCAAGGTAGACATGAAACGCCGCTCATGCTTTACTAGGTAAATATGCTAGAATCTGTGTAGAAGTAAATTTAGAGAAATCCTTGGTGTCTAAGGTTCGCATCAGGAGGAAATCCAGTGGGTCGAATACGAGGGCCTTCATACCATATGTTTTATGTGTGGGAAAGTTGGACACAACAGTGAGCAGTGTAGAGAATATAATCATTTACCAGCAAGTAGTGAACAGAGCAAGGGCGACCATCATCAGTCGTCCGAGAGCATCGAGGCGCCAACCACAGTGGAAAGAGATGAGGGCTTAGGAAGGCGTAAAAAATTTACTAAATCAAGCAATTTTAAGGGATTGGAGAGGAAGGGGGAATTGCTTCAGAACAAGTTTATGAATCTAACCAAAGTCAATGATGTCTTGGAAGGTGAGGAGAGAGAGAGGTCAGAACAAATAACCATAGCGGAGTCAGTGATTGAACCTACGAAAGATGGTAATATGTCAAAGGCTGAGGATAGACACAAGAAGGGGATTCAGAAAAAGGGTCCGATACAACTCAGACTACAATAGGTAGAGAGAGAGAGAGATGGGGAATAGAGAGAGAGAGACGAAAATGAGAAAGTTAGTGGGAAGGGAAAAGAGAAGGAAGGCAAAGATATAAAGAGGCCGAATCTGGGCTTGGCTAAGAAAGAAGTGGATGGAAGCCCATTATGGAAGGATTTAAAATGTTTCAATGGGGAGCCCAGGAAGGAGGTGTGGATTGGGCTCACGTAGAGGGTGTGAGTAGGAACCAAGGCTTGGACCAGATAAGAGGGCTGGATCAATCCCTTGAAGTAGACTTGGATCCAGGAGATATAAATTTAGATTTGGCCCCAAATTTAAATATAACGGTAATTGCTCAGGGAGATATGCCCAACTTCAACGACTGTACTAAAACAAAAGAGGGAGAAAGAATAGTGAGTACAAACAAGGTGAGCAATGCGGGAATAGAGGAGTTTATGGAGGATGAAGTTATGGATGTTGAATTTTGTTAATTGCTTGGCTCTGTTTCTCTATTTTTTTGTCCCAATGTGTGCGGCTATAATTACTTGAAACTGTAAGGTGTGGGAAATTATAGATTCGCTAGAGTCTGCAAGGAGTTGATGAGAACTTACAAGCCCAGCATTTTATGCCTTGTTGAGATGAAAGTCAATAAGAACCAACTGCCCAGATTCATGGAGAGGTGTGGCATGGATAATTAGTTCTATATTTCCCTATTGATTTCAGTGAGGGGGGGCTTTGGCTGAATTGAAACTCCAATAGGGTAAAACTCATAGTGATCAACCAATCAAATTAATGGATCCACACACAGGTGGAGGACGGAACTAAAATGGCTCATAACGTTCGTCTATATCCAACCAAACCATAAAGCCAAAGATATGTTTTGGAAAGATCATGCAGAGCTAGCTAAGGATATTGCGGGGCCTTGGTTTGCAATAGGAGATTTTAATGATATTGCAGGTATGGAAGAGACAAGCAACAAAAAAGGGAAAGTCTGGTATAAAAGACAGAATTTAGGAAATGATGGGATAACTACGGGCTCTTAGACACGGAAGCTGTGGGAGCAAGACTTACATGGACTAGAAACGGGTGGGAAAAGTTATTCTTTAATAGAAACTTGATAGGATTTTATGTAATATGCAAGCTAAGTTAAGCTTCCTTGAATTCAAAGTAGTAAATCTACCTCGGCTCCACAGCGATCACTGTTCCATAATGCTAAACACCATGCTGTCCTCTCCCCCTGGAAGAGACAAGAAGCCTTTTGGATGTGAAGCGGTCTCGCTCGAGCATCCTCATTTTAAAGAGGTGTTTGAGAAATCTTGGGCAGGGGTGGAGGTTTTATTGCTGCAGAAGATCCAAGATACCATGGAAAAGCTGAAAGATTGGAATTCCTTGATTTTTGGCAACATTTTCAAAAGGAATGAGGAATTAAAAACAAGGCTTAAAGGGATTCAAAAATCAAATAATTATGGTAAGTCAAGTTTTCTGCAATAGTTGGAGCAATAACTGCTTGAAGAGTATCATATCACCCTTAATCAAGAGGAGGTGTTTTGGCATAATAAATCTAGAATGAATTGGTTATAGAAATACTAGGTTCTTTCACTTATCAATCAAGATCACGAGACAGCATAATAGGATAACAACTCTTAAAATGGATGGAGATTGGTGCTTTGACTAGGAGAGGCTTAGGGAGTATAATATTAATTACTTTTCAGACCTCTTTAGCTGCAAGAGAGTGGAGAAACCTAGTGCCAGGTTCAGTAGGTTGATTCAGAAATTTAGATGTGAAGATCACGATAGTCTGATTTGAGAAGTAGGGGAAGTGAAGTTAGAGAAGCTCTCTTCTCCATGGAAGGTTTGAAAGCGTCAGGTCCTGATGGAATATAGTCAGTTTTCCTTCAAAATCACTGGGAAGTTGTAAATGGAGCCCTCTATGAGTTTGTTAATAAGGTAATCAAAGATGGATACTTCTGCCTGGATTATGCTAAAGCCTTCATAGTTTTGATCCCCGAGCAGTCCAACCCTTCCAACATAAATGACTTTAGACCTGTAAGCCTTCTAAACACTTCTTAAAAAGTGTTAACCAAGGTGCTTGTCCAAAAAATAAGACCCCTTTTCTAGAAGATCATTGCATTGCATCAAAGCAGCTTCCTCCCTAATAGAGGAATAGTGGACAACATCGTAGTTGTGTAGAAGGCAATCCATTCTATTTGGACTACCAACATCGTAGTTAACCATGGTTTTGAAGGTTGATTTAAAGAAAGCCTATAACACGGTCAGTTGGAGCTAATTAGGGGGAGTTCTGTTAGATATGAATCTTTCTCTTCCTCTCGTCGGGCTTATTATGTTTGTTGTGATCAATGGAGAAGTTTCCTTTATTTAGAATGGGGAGATTCTCCCTGCCATCAAGCCCGGTCAAGGTTTGAGACAAAGTGATCCCATCTCCCCGTGCCTTTTTATTTTAGTTATGAAGAGGTTTTCTTACATGATTCAGGAGAAGATGCGGATTGAAACTTGGAATCCAGTCAAAATCTCTAAGAGAGGTCTAGCCATTTCCCATCTTTTCTTTGTAGATGATCTGATTCTTTTATTAGAGGCCGAGCATCTCAACCTTAATGCCATTTTGAGTTGTCTAAAGGAATTCTTAACTGAGAGTAGGTTGGAAGTAAATCCATCCAAATCGAGAATTTTGGTTTCTTCTCAAGCCCCCCGGTCTCTCAAAAGCTCTTTGGTAGCTGCAAGCAAATTCTCTCTTACTGAGGACCTAGACAAATATTTGGAGGTCCCTATGATTCATGAAAAAGTTGGTATGAACTTTTATAATTATATAGTGGATATAGTGCAAAGGAAGCTTAGTGGTTGGAAAGCTAAACTCTTAAGCACTGCAGGAAGAAGGACACTCATCCAGTCTGTCACCTTGGCCGTCACCATCTATACCTTGCAATCTTCTTGGATCTCTAAGAAAGTTTGCAATAAGTTTGATAAAATCAATAGAGATTTCTTATGGGGAAGCTCTGAAAATAGTAGGAAAATTCATCTTGTTAATTGGTCTAAAGTTTGTCTCCCTAAGAAGGAGGGAGGCTTGAGGATTCAGAAAATGAGAGAAAATAATATTTTTCTTTTAGTGAAGCTTGGATCGAAGTTGATGAAGGAGAGCAAAGCCACTTGGTGTGAAGTTTTGAGAAGCAAGTATTTAAATGGGAGCACCTTGATGGACTGCATCAAGAAGAAAGACAGCTCTTCTTTGTGGAGAGGTATTTTGAGAAGCAGAAAGTGTATTAAAAAATGTCTCAAATAAAAGGTTGGCAATGGTAAGAACATAAACTTTTGGAAAGATAGGTGGGTGGGGGAGAAGAGGTTGTCTGATTGCATCTTTCTTTCGTAGCAGCTTAGCAATCATGATATAAAGGTCAATCATTTTCTGAAAGAAGATGGTAGCTGAAAGGTTGAGGACCTGGACAGGATTCTTCCTAGAGACAATGTAGAGGAGATATGTGCCATTATGGTGCCTAGGAATAGAGGCATTAGAGATGATATTTATTTGGATGGTAATTGCAATGGTAAATTCTCTCTGAGGTTAGTTTATAGCCTCTTGATAGAGGGAGTTGACTAAAGGCATATGGCGTAGGAAGATAAGGGTTGGAAGTGGATTTGGAAGGTTCCCTGCCCCGACAGAGTTAGAGTTTTCCTCTGGCTTGCCAAAATGGAGAAGATTATGACCAACGTTGAAAGGAGGAAAATGAATCTTTTCAAGGATGCTAAGTGTTCCCTTTGTAATGAGGACGAGGAAAGTGTGATTCATGTCCTCAGAGATTGCATCCGAGCAAAGTCTTCATGGTTAATGGTGTGCCTCATATTAGAAACAGAAAAGCCTTTTTGGAGGACCCCCTTACACAGATTGCTAGTGGATGGTTCTAGTATAAATGACAGAGTTGGCTCTCTTTGCATGAACCTTCTTTTGTTTCAATTATCTGGATAGTCTGGAGGGGTAGATGTAAGATAGTCACCTAGAATGCTCTTTCGAGTCCCCAGGAAGTGGCCAAGATTGCTTTAAACTTGGCTCATGGGTTGGAGCTGGTGTGGAGGAAGAAGGCTAGTCCCAAGATAAGAGTGGAAAGGAAGATAAAATGGAGGTATCCATAGGAGGGCCGGATGAAGTTGAACATGGATGGGGCGGTTAACCTCTTTTTTGGTTATGCAAGTGTTGGGGGAATTCTGAGAAATTGTGCGGGGGATTGGGTAGGTGGTTTCACCTCAAACATGGGGAAGGGGCAGGTTCTATGGCTGAGATATGGGGGCTTAGAGAGGGTCTTCGTCTGGCCGAAAGGAGAGGGATAAGAAGACTGGAAGTGGAATCCGACTCCAGCATCTTGGTCAAGCTTCTGCATGAGATCCTACAAAGGATCACTCCGTATGTCTTATTATTCAAGAATGCAAAGACTTCATGAAAACTCTTAATGTCAATAAGGTGAACCGCATCTTTCACGAAACTAATGTCTATGCCGACCACCTGGCAATGCTAGGTCATCTTAGTGATGATAGGTTGGTTGAGTTAGAGAAGCCCCCTGATTCTATTCTTCATCTTTTAAGGGAAGACAAGGAAGGGATGGAAAGAAGCGAGATGTTCTCCCCCCGTGAGGGCTAGTTGTTCCTCGACTGTGGAGTTTTTATCAGTGTTTTGAAACCCAGATCGGACCGATCGATCAGACTGGTTCGATCGGGAACCGGACTAGCAGCCGGTCCGGGTTTCCTCATAAAACTAGACTTTGAAAAAACCGATTAAAGTCGGTCAAAACTCTGGTTGGACCGGCTGAACCGGGTTTGAACCGGCCCGGTCCAACCCGGGTTTTTTAAATTACAAAATAAAAAATGAAAAAATTGTGTTTGTCCATACTTGAATCCGCAACCAGAATGCATATATCAACGGCCTTTTCCATCACGCCACACGTAGGATTTATGTAAATATCATATAATTTTATATTTATTTATGATGACATCATCTAAGTTTTTTATCCGCTTTGACCAGATCAACCCAGTGACCCATTGACATGACCGATTCATACTCCGATCTGGGTTTCAAAACACCGATTTTTATGCTTTTCTTGTGTTGTTCTCTTTCTTCACCACAGAAAGAAAGGAATCCAACACTACCAACCTAAAATGTCATTATTGTTAGCCTCTCATTGAACACGTAACAAACACATACACGTACATTTGCGTTAGCTATTATACTCTATTATGTGTATTTTATAAATTTATTAATATATATATTTATAAATTGTAATAGTCAATCTAAAAACATTTGTTCACCGGTTTATTTCACATATTGCTAAATAATAATTTTGATACCTCGTGATGCCAAGGATGTAACTTATATTTAAATTTTCTGTTCAATAAATTTCGGTTTCTCAAAAAAAAAAAGAAAAAAAAAAGGACACCATAACAACAGCAACAAATGTGACGTTGAGCTCGATCGAGCACAATGTCGCTCGCACCGCTCCAGGTCCAGGCTCCACGCCATCATTTTATCCTATTCTGGTAATTTTATTTTAACTGAACATCCTTAAGCGACCCTGACCCAGACGTCTCGAAAAACCCTAACGCAACTTCACACTCACTTCCCCCACGTCACAATCATTTCTCCAAAACCCTAACTCTCTCTCTCTCTCTCTCTCTCTCCATGAAATCTCACTGAAACAAAGAAACTCGCATCAATGGCGTCGAAAATGCTGATCTTCACAAAGCACAGGAACTTTCCATTTCTCAAAACCCTGGACTCTCTCTCTACCAAATCAATCGCAACCTCCGCATTACTCTCTCAAGAACCACAACTCGCTGATCCTCCGACTTCTCCATCAACGCCTCTCCCGCCAAATCCGGCCTCCGGGAGCCCTCTCTACCAAGAAAACTGGCGAAACCCTCGCTCCTCACTCGCTCAAGGTCTCATTCCCCTAGGGCTTCTCCAGCAAACCCCATCGGCCCGTATTCAGGCTCTGTCTCAGACGCTTGATGTTCAGAGCTTGATGAATGTTTTCGCCGATTGGATGACGTCGCAGAGATGGGCCGATATGAAGGAGTTGTTTGAATCCTGGATCAGGTGTTTGGATAAGAATGGGAAGCCTAATAAGCCTGATGTAAATTTGTATAATCATTACTTGAGAGCTAATTTGATGACTGGGGCGTCTGTTGCTGAGCTTCTTGATTTGGTAGCCCAGATGGAGGGTTATGCGATCATCCCCAATACCGCGTCCTTTAATTTAGTGCTTAAAGGGATGTATCAGACGAGAGAAACTGATGCTGCTGTGAAATTGATTGAACGGTTAGATTTGAATCCTTTTTGTTCAACTCATTGTTTTACGGAACTTATGATTCATGGTTCTCTTATCTACTTTGCAATCCTTTTGGCCTAGAATTTTCTGAACCAACTTATGTTTTCATGGACACTAATAAAATTGCAATGAGTAGTACTTGGGTTTTGAGATTAGTAGGTTAACTATTTTAGAAAGTAACGTGCGAAATGGGGATGGATAATTTCCATGTCTTCATTGACAATGATAAAATTGCAACATGTATTTTTTCTGGGTTATGTCTTACGAGATCAATGGGTTTGATAGCTTACAATGTAATGCCAGAGGAAATTGTATGATGGAGAAAAGTGTGATGGTAGAGATACCAAAAAAGTGAACGTCCGAATATATGAAATCTGATGCAGCAGAGCTCAGAGTTTTAAATATTAAACCATGTAGTTTCATGTGCTTTTCAACTATAGAACATCAATTTTTTCATATTTGGTCCTGGAACTCTTTGGTTTACTTAACTTTTTTCCAGAGATGTAACTTTTTATGTTAAGTGTATATTCAGGGAGTCCTAGGTATTCTGTTGATATTGAGCTGTTTGACAAAGTGGTAGCAATTGGTAAGCTTGGTCAATTCAATACATATGTTCCCAAGGGAAAAAAGTAAAAAATTTAGTGACGTTTAATGTAGTTCATTTTGTGGTTTTGGGATATAGTTTTCCTTTTTACTTTTTAATGACCAAGAAAAGCTAGATTGCAACTAATATATGTCATTTCTTGTTAGTCTTTCTATTGTGCTGCTTGTTGCTGATCAATATTCTCTCATTGTGGCAGAGATTGATTAGGAGTAAATAATTTGTCGTGGTTTCATAATTTATTTGTAGCAGAGATGTAATTTATTCTACTGTTCATGCCTGGGATTAAGACATAATTTATGGTGACTTTCTATAAGTTGTATAATTTATGGTGACTTTCTATAAGTTGTACTTTAGTCAATACAACTTTAAGGTTTAAGTTTGAAAGTATTTCTCTCAAGTGCATAGTTGTCCAAGCCTTGATTCAAAATCTTAAAGTCCTCTTAAGATTCTTGACACTCAATGACTCTAAAAATTCTTATAATCTCAACTAGATTGTACAATAGTTCCTAAATCCTTAATAAGAAGATTGATTAGCAACCTTCCAGTTATTCACACTACCCTGTTGATTTGAGTCTTAAATTGCCAGGAATGTTGGTTTTACTGTTGGTGTTCTGATTACATTGATTGATGATCTTTTTGATTAGGTGATGCTGACGAGTGATTGTATGCCTTTGTTTTTCCTTCTCTCGCTTTTTCTTGTTGCTGGATAGCTACCAGTTCTGACGCAGGAGCTCCTTATCACTTGACTATTTTAGTTTTACTGGGAATCTATATTATTGCTGGACTATTTTAGTTTTAGTTTACTACTTAATTAGACTTATGGATGGATGGTTAGGATTATAAGTTATCTTTTTGAATCTAGGGCTAGGATTGAAGATTTTATTGTAAACCTAGTATAAATAGCTGTAGGTCAAACTTAGAGTCACTTTTCTACCTCTTTCAATTATTGAGCTAAGAAACTAGAATTCCTCTGACCCTACTCTTTTCTAAGGAGTTCCAACTTCTATCTTACTTGTTTCCAGCTTAATTCATTTGATTTTCTTGCTGTTTGTCTTTCTGTACCATGTCAAGTTTTGGCTATTATCCATCTTCCCTCAATGATGCATGGTGTAATCTTGGTCCCAATTTTATCTGAGATTTTCAAGAACATTTTTTGCAGGCGTTTTACACAAATGGACATATTGATTCATACAATCATAGAAGATGCATTATAAGAAAATAGAAGAATAGTAATACCTGCACCCTGAATTGTAGTCCAACATTCCCTTTTCAGGTGTCCCAAAATACTTGTTTTCCTTGCATTATTGGAGAACTTGTATGAATGCCTTTTTCAGCATGCCCCTAAATTAATGGGGAAAGTACCTTAACTAGACTTGTCATATCTTTCCCTGGAGGGCATATTAAATTTTTAATTATAAGGTTAGCCTGAATCTCAATGCATGGTCAAGCGGGGCTGCTAGTTGGGTGGAAAAATAGAGTGAAGCTCAACATAAATCAGTTTTTTTTACATAAATTACATTACGTTATTCTAGAGACAGAACCTATGTAAGAGTGGGGGAGAAGGGGTAGCATGAATATTTCTAGCAAAATAAAGACAGCAGATGTATGTTTATAATTGCAAGGTTAACATGAAATTTTTCTAGCAAAGGTTCTACAGTTATGTTCCTTCTGGTTCTCGGGGAAATTGGGAAAACCTCGTGGCCATGGTGGCAGCTACAAATCTATATCCATTTGGCCATCATCCAAATCCATGATGTTCCAGCACTTCTGCAATATAATTCAATACTTTGGTTGTTTGATGATCTCTTTTTGGTTTTGTTTTCTCCTCCATGTGCGCACATACTTGAATTCAGAAATGTTCATTGTCTTTTTAATGGACAATATCTATTTTATTGGGATCAGGATGTTGCAGACAGGAAAAGAATCTCCTCCTGATGATGAGTCATATGACTTGGTCATTGGTATGCTGTTTTTGGCAGACCAGATTGACACTGCATTGAAGTATTTGGACTTGACTTTGAAATCTGGTTATATGTTGTCACTGAGAGTTTTTAATGATTGTGTTAAGAGCTGTGTCAACAAGGGAAGGCTAGATACATTGGTATCAATAATTGAGAGGTGCAAGGTACATGGCATTCTTTTCCTTTATTTTTTTCTCCCTTTTCCTTCAAACGATTTCTACTTGACTTTTTGCTTTCAGTGCTTTTATGTGATCATTCCCGTTATGGATGTAACCAGGCAATGGATCAGAACAAAGCTCTTTGCCCAACCTGGAACTCATGCAACTTCATAGCAGAGGTTGCACTACAAGCGGATAATAGCAAGTTAGCTTTCTGTGCACTTGAGTTTATGGCCAAATGGATCGCAAAAGGTGAGAACACCCGGCCGCCTGTGCTGCTATCTGTGGATGAAGGATTGCTTGTGTCAGCTCTTGGTACAGCTGGTAGGACCTTTGACTCTACTCTCCTCGATGCATCATGGGCGGTCTTGCGACGCTCATTGCGTCAAAAGAAGGCTCCCAATGTAGAGTCATACCTTGCAAAAATACATGCCTTTGCATCATTGGGAAATCTACAAAGGGCTTTTAGTACATTGCATGAACTTGAGACAAAGTATGCCAATACCAGTAAAGAAGCCAATGTGGATATGTTATCTCCCTTTACCTCTTTACATCCATTAGTTGTAGCTTGCTCCAAGAAGGGTTTTGAGACTTTGGACTCGGTATGCCCTTTTTCTTGAAGTTTCCTTTTCTTTAAACCTATTGAGCATTTTTTTTTAATAAAATTGAATTCATTTACTTTATTTTTTACTGTAGTATGTTATTTGTCCTAGAGCTTCTTTATTGTTCTCATTGTTCTACTATTTATCGTCCTTTTTAGGAATGTGTTGTGTTAGCTTCTTCTTTTGTATTTTCTTTGGCAATATTTTTTTGTTATGTTACAAGTGATTTAAGTTGGTTGCACACCGGATTTGACTAGTGTCATTGTCTATCTTATTTCCTTTTGTCTTATCAAGTATAATATTAATGAACCATTTGGAGTTAAGGTTTATGTGTTTGTGAAGGTTGCAATTCACATTTTGTCTTTCAAGTGTGCCCCCTATTTAAATAAGTGCTAATATTCCTGTTCTAGCAAGATGACTTGTTTCGTAAATGGATTTTTATTGATAAGAAAGGACATTAAGTTATGTTGAATAGTTTTAATGGATTTTGTAACTAGTTTTCATTAACTGTAATATTATAGGAAATAAGAAATGTATTAGCAAGCACTTTATATGCGCATGTACACGACCTATTCTAGTGGAATCGACAGAAAGTAATCTCAAAAGGTTAATGAACCAGAGCTCTTCAATCCCTTTTCAACATTTCTAAATTATAATCTTTGTACAAGGCGTGAGCCCACAAAGAGTTATAGAACACAACCTTACCCCAAAGAACAGAGGGATCAATATTCTGAATATTGAGGATCCTTGTGTTACATTCTCACTGAATATACCAAGGAACAGCTATTAGTGCACATTTCCAAAAGCCAGCTGGCATACTTCAAGCTTCCAAAGCCTGTAAATTTCATGAGAAACAGCCTTCTAGGACTTGCTCATTCATTAACACACGTGTCAAATAAGTGATACCACATCTCCATTGCAACAGAGCAATGTACAAATAAGTGATCTCTACTTTCAAAACATTTGTAGCACATGACACATACATCTGGTGTGATAACTTTATAAGGTCTCCTCTTTTGGTGTAGATTGTTAGTATTAATTTTATTAATCACTATGGACCAAATAAAAAGTTTTTTGGTAGGAATCTTGGTTTTCCAAATAAAATTATTTAGAGGAAAATGAGGGTGTCGGGAAGACTACTAAGATGATGAAGCAAGGATTTGTATGAAAAAGCTACCAGAGTATCAAGAACCCAAATCTTAGTGTCTGGAATTTTGTGGGAACATTCATTTTCCTAAGAGAGAAAGGAAGGAAGAGAACTCTATAGTTTCTCGATCATTAAAATTTCTTAAAAAGTGAAAGTCCCAAGAGATCAAATGTCCCTGCCAGTTATAAAAATCTTAATGTGAGTATAATGAAGCTTGGACAACATATAGAGATGAGGGAAAGAATTGGACAAGGGCAAATCCCCAATCCACGGATCGTCCCAAAAAAGGATTTGAGAACCACCACCCGTTTTGAAAGAGACAAGAGGAAGAAAAGTCTAATATAAATGAGAGATGAATTTCCAAGGACTGCAATGAGAAACCCTTGTTCCAGCATTGGCATCCTATCCATTTCGACGAAGTCCATACTTGCTTCTCATAACCTTACGCCATAAATGAAATGTGATGTCCTTTCTGTTGGCAAAGGCATTTTATGTACTTATGTTGGGATAAATTTGTTTGTATTGGAGCTATTCATTGTTTATTTCATGCATGTTTTGCTAATTTGCAATCCTCAACCCTACCAGGTCTATTTTCAACTGGAGAATTTAAGCCGTGCAGATCCTCCTTACAAATCCGTTGCTGCTCTTAATTGTATTATTCTTGGTTGTGCAAATATATGGGACCTTGATCGTGCATACCAGACGTTTGAAGCGATTAGTTCCAGTTTTGGTTTGACTCCTGATATCCATTCATACAATGCATTGATGCTTGCATTTGGAAAGCTCAAGAAGGTGGGTCATTTAGCGCAAACGCATAGACGCGCTCTCTCTCCCCCCCTCCCTCCTTCCCTGACATAATTGAGTACTGATGTGTGATACCTTTACTGTTATTGGTATGCATTCATCTTCATGGCATCCTGCATTGCTGTTCCTAAGGCACCTCTAGGACTATGACCTTTATACCTGTTTTGCAGCACTGTGCTATAAATGAAAATGTTTTTTTTTTTTTTTTAATTGTTTTCTGTAGGTTTTGTGGCTCTACTTCTTGTTTGTTGATTAATCAAGAGGCCTAAGAGATTCTGTTACTTTTTGGTCTTCAGTGTAAGCAGAAGGGTTTTGGAGGGCTGTGTCTTTTATATCTGATGTGCATGCATTGTATTAAACGGAAGCATTGAACTACCTAGAAAGCATTTAAGTTTGTATAATGACCTTGAAAAACATTTATTGTTGCAGACGTTTGAAGCTTCAAGGGTGTTTGAGCACTTGCTAAGCTTAGGCGTGAAGCCGAATGCAATGTCATATTCATTGCTTGTTGATGCTCATCTCATCAACCGAGATCCTAAGGCTGCACTATCTATGATTGATGAGATGGTAACTACATTCCGAGATGTGCTCTTTGTTTAACAATAATAACAATCTAGACCTTAATCCCAAATTTTGGGGTCGGCCATTTGAAAGACCAATGAGAGATGCTCTTTGTTTATCTCATGTAAACAGGAATAATGCTAATGTCAACTAAAAATTCATATTGCCAGGTAATTGCTGGATTTACACCAACAAAAGAAATGCTTAAAAAGGTAAGACGGCGTTGCATACGAGAGATGGACTATGAGAGTGATGACCACCTGGAATCTTTGGTCAGAAAGATTAAAATCCGAATGGGTACAGAGAATCGGCGGGACATGCTGTTTAATCTTGAGTACAGCACTGAGTATGCATAGAAGGTAACCTTTGAAGCATGAGAGAACTTTGGATATTATTTTTAATTTTTTGGCATGCTTAATGAGATGGATCATGACTCAGCATTGCCACAATTACAGGTGTGGATCCTTATTATTATAAAAAAATAATAATAATAAAAAATTTGTGTAATGCTTTTGTGTCCCACGGATAGCTTGTTGCTTTGTTAGTTGGCCAGTAAATTTGGATCACAGTATTTTTGTTGCTTCCACTGCCCTTCGTGGTTGATAATCTCAATTCAATCTATAAAATCTTACAATTGGATAACCATTTGATTCAAATTTTTCTAGAATCTCAAGATGATTCTTTCCTATTTTACTTTTGAAACTTGTAGGATTGCCTAATGCAGGTGGCATGCTAGAATTCCCTTTTGTTGTTTCTTGGTTATGAATGGATTTGTTCGTACAGTATGTGCAGAAGACATATTTGAAGGACAGGTGGATGTGAAATCAAGCCAGTTTTTGCACAACTTCATCACCATATGCACTGGCATCTTTGGCAAGTGTAAACTTGAGAATAATTTTATTGCTTAGAAGCTCTGATGGTTTCCAGTAGTTAAAAGAATCTCTGTCATTTGATTTTGCAATGTAGTGCTACAGATTTTCTTGGTTGTCAAAGTTGTCTATTTTGAGTGCTGGTTTAACTCATGTTATTCTGCTGCAGATATACCTTTCTGTGCTAGGACTCTCACCCATTCTTTCTTGGTCCTCCAAGTAAGTCTTCATGCTTACCACATCTTTGATGATTCTTGTAAATTTTCCCCCTTGTTTTCAATGCAACTGTTGGATGGACGGAATTCAGGATCTCATCTGGTATAAGTTGCATGGTTTTTTTGCTTCAATATCTCTTAGTGTTTTGTGAGGGAACTTGGTGGTATATTGTTGCTTCACAAGAATTATTTCAACAATGAGTAACCATCCATGTAGTTGAAAATGATTTTCTTTTCCCCATTTCTTTCTCCTACAGTGGAGGTTTAAATTGCAAGTTATGCATTATAGATAAGTATGAACTTGGCTATTTTCATTATTCTATTTCTTTACTGAATGTGTCACTTTAATCTGAGTTCTTAAAATTAGTTTTCAGGTCTACCAAGTAAAAAATTCAAAGTGTATTCTAATTATGATGTACAGGGGAGAACTGATTTGGACAATTCCTCTTCCAAACCAAAGCTGCTTAGGTGCCTATGGGCCAACAAGAGCAAGAGGTGCCTATCGTTGTACATATGCTTCATGCTTCATAAGAAACCCCACCAGGAAAGTATCTTGCGGGAACTAAAACAACCAAAGTTGAATCATGTATTAGATGAATTTTATTTAATTTATACTGGACCAAGTATGTGTCCCCTTTCTAGCCTTGCATCATTGCTTTTTCCACCTGCCTTTTTCCCCGGCAGTATACCGAATCAGAATCGCCTATTTAAGTTGTGCATGCTACTTCAAGAAGCGGTGATGGGAGCATAGTAACTTAAGTTAGGCTCATGATCCAAGTTTCCTGGATGAGAGAGGTCATATTTTGTAGAACCTAAGATCCATTTGGAGATTGTAAACCTTTTTATTATTATTATTAATTCTTTGTTGCACTGGAAACTAAGTATCCAGGAAACTAGGCAACAAATAATGATGCATCTGCCTTTCTTCATGGTTGCTATTCTGTTTATTTGTATAATGTATCCTCTGCACATTCTGGCATCGGTGACGAATTAGTTGAAACTCGATGGATCTTTCTATTTTAGTGGGTAATTGGCTTTTGATTGCCTTTTGACTTCAGAGGTCATGCCTTTATCTCATTTTTTATTGTGTTTGTGACAGTAATTCTTTATAAGCCATTAGAGATGATTCTTGAAGCTTTTTGGTTATAATCTATGTTTTCGTGTTGAATTTTGGAAGTAAAGATTTAATCCGTTGCTTGTTTATCTGCTCTTGATAATCAGTTCATCAATTTGACTTTTGTCTCAAGGGACAATCTAGTGATATTCTCAAATCCGGTCTTCTAAGTTCAAATTGCGATATATATATATATATATAAAAAAAAAAAAAGGGATTTTGAGAGGCCAGAAATTTCAAAGGGCAATTTACAAAATCTGGTCTGGTTTTCTTGTTCAAATGGCTTTTTCCAGCCCGGTTTGATCAGGAGCAGGCTGGGATGGGACGTTCTTTCGGCACAACTACATGAGGCCCACAAATTTGCTGAAGTCTTTTAGTGCAGCAAATTTTGCCCCTAGGTGTGGGGTTTAAGCATAACCATGCCTCCGTGAAATGCCATAAATTAAGTGAAGAAGCTTTACAAATGATGATAAAGCTGAATATTGTTATTGGGAAGGGGAAAAATTAACTATGATACAAGAAAGAGTTGAAATCATTCTAGCTAATGCAATTGTAATCTTATTGTTGCGTAGCACTCCCAGCATGCCAAGCTTACTTGATCATGGTCATCGGATTGTAAAAGTCCCACGACTTGGGAGATGCTACTTGATTTCTGAGGAATCTGCCTTTTATTGAGCACATTGCCTATATCGTATTCTGAAATCTCAGCTAAATCCACAGCTCCTATGATGCAGCAGTTGCAGCCGCCTTCTGAAATGGGGACAAAAAGGGGGGGACCCTTAAGTGCTTATGAGCCAAATTTTGTCAGATTTATGACGTTGTGGCAGACATGTTTGAGTTTCTGAGAGACTTATGGCTGCTTCAGTTGCATTCATAATTTTGTGGGATGGTGAGATTTTGTTCTTCCTACTCATCCATGCTGATGAAACTTTAAAAGAAATAAACTATGAGTGTTCAGAGGCTTTATCAGTGTTCTTACCCTTTTCTGCTCTTCCATATTTGCTTTTATTAGCGAGTAGATGGCAACTCCTGCAATTGCTATGACAGTACCAATCCCTGTCTGAGTGGAGATTTTGTTTCCTGCAAGAGCATTCCAGGCATGAGTATTGATAGGCAAACAGATGACTGGACTATTTAATAACTTGAGTTTTTCAGACATAGTAATTACCAAACACTACAATTGAAAATCCTATCACAAAGACTCTCTTCAGAACATTTCCAACCGCATGTGTTAGTGGGGCAACCCGCTCCAACGTGTTAGTAGCCACCTGTAATTGTGAAGTACTTGGTGACAAGGAATTATAGACAGGAATCTTGTTTAACTCAACAACCATTACCCGTCAAATAAGCAGTAATTGATACATCTGCAAAACTTGAATACCACTAACATTTGATATTATCAAAGACATAGTAATTAGATATGTCAGATACCTGGTTGTAAAGATGATAAAACATTCCGATCCAGAACAGATCAGACAAGAACTTGAAAAGCCCTACTTGAGCAATCGCGTCCTTAAACCCATATGCCATCAGCTGGGGTCCTTCGATCTGAAAGCATTAACGGACTTATCAAATCTTTGTCTCCTAAAATTATGACTATGAAAGGAGAATGTCAATTTATTTTTTTTTTAAAAAAAAAGAGTTGAGATTACCATTTGTTTGATGAGAAATAAAAAGAAATGTCCAAAATTCGAGTGATTGAAGCTGAAGCAGCAACTTTCGAAGTAACAGAAAGAATGGAGCGGAAGAAGCAGAGTCAAGCAGACTTACAAATAAAGCAGGGGGGATGCAGAACAATAAAGCAATTATCGATATGTAAGCATACACATTTGTACTGTCCATTCCAGTCTGCCACAAAGTAAAAAGAAACTCAATTAATTAATGGGAAAAGATGCCTAAAGAATCAATTTTGCAGAAATTTCAAATAGTATAGCTGGTCAATATAAAAAGCACGCGAGCAGTAATGATATATCAACACACTTGGAGGAAAAACCCTGAAGAACAAGGGTTTCAGTGGCAAGTATTATTTACCTTTCCATGATCACACTGACTTATCAATGTCATACTATTGTTGCCATCACAATATCTGCCATGTTGGCATTTATATTGGTGATAGGCCTTACCATTCGATTCTGCTTTCAGAAATGTTTGATTGGTCTGAGTGGTTCACAGGCACCAAGTTCATGACAGATAGGTTGTTTAAAATTCAATAATAATTCCGCAAAACAAACTCAGTGGATTTGCAGGGGATGCATGGATGGAGTGAAGGACTTGTTCTTTGCAGCCAGCTCTCATAGAACTAAAGCCAAGTTTTTAGTCTGAGAATGAGTACATTTAACAGTGGGCTTACCATGGCTTTCTTGGAATAGATACTTCTGTATGTAAATGCAATGTTTGAAATCATCGCGCTGATGAAGCCAGTCCAGTTGAAAGAAAGTTCAGTCAACGATGCCATGGAGACACCTATAATTGAGGCAAGGAGCATGTGCTTTACAATTTAAATTTTAGAGGCATTATCAAGCATAACTGCTTTTGCAGACAAAAGATATACGATAGTAATACTTTGATCCAATGAATTGAATGTATATGAAAACAGTATGGTCAACAGAATACACAAGGAAGAAGATCAAAGTCAAAGAAGTACCAATAACAACAGGAGCCAATGATAGCCAAAGGGACAAGGGAATCTGGTGTCCAAGCACGAACTGAGAAGCGGCAGCATTGAAGAATGGCTCAAGAGCTGCAGCAGAACATCAAGAGAACAGTTTAATTTTTCACAAGATTGACTTAAATCGAGAAGAGCTACAAACTTGATCCTTCCGTCCCTTTGTCTGGGCCAGGATGGATGCTTTGGTTATTTCATTTTTGCTCTGTTTTCCTTAGGGCTCTAAGCTCTCCCTTGATTATTAAAACAAAAAAGGCACTTGATCCTTTCCCCAAAACCTTTAACACGTTATCTATTGGCCCCTCATAACTCAAACAGCATGTTTGTATATATCTAGTTGTACATCAAAATGTCAAACATACCAACAAGGCATCAGATTGCTGCTAATATTTCTGGAACATAGAAGCACATAATTAAAAATAGACAGGACACATAACAAGTAAATACAAGAGGATGACAGGTGGAAATAGTAATTTCCTCTCAGTAATACAAGATTTTGCAATTAAACCACTATCTTCAACATTTTCAGACTCAGCTACAAGAAAATCCAAGAGAACACCAAGGTCTGGAAGCTCAAAAAATTTATCACCACCATAGTTGCCATGAGACAACTGTACTACAGGCCAGTGAAATTAAACAAAGGACCAAAGGAGCTATTAACTATACAGTATAACCAAGAGTCCAATTCTTAAATGAAGCTAATAGCACAGCACCCTCAACACAACTGTGAGTCCCAGTGGTGTTTCATAGTATTCTTCATTATGCAAACACAAACTCAAGAAAATAAGCAAACAAGCAACCTTACTAGCCATCGTATACACCAGAATATTAATTAAGAAAACCAAACTTAGCTTTCAGCGGGCTCATACCTTTAATAGTATGCGTGAAGGATACTGCAACTGCTGCAAAAGATACATTAGACATGACATGTCCTAGTGCATGGCAGAAGGCAACTGGGGTGAGAAGTGCCAAAAGCTCCTTATTCATAGGCTAGTCATGAAAATTAAAAAAAAAAAAAACAAAAAAAAAAACAAATTTGCTGCAAGAATTAATATGACTTGGAACCAGAAAAGAAAACAAGAAAGCTGACCAAAGAAAAGAACTTACTGCACGTTTTGGTAAACCTACAGACCAGCTGACAACACAGTATGCTACTCCAACCAACAGATGTACAACCGAGACGAAACTGGGATAGAATAAAAGCATAAAAAGAGCAAGTATTGGAACGCATTATATTTCTAAATTTCACACTTAAGTACCAAGTACCATCTCTTCGACGGTCTATTTATTGTTGTGAAATCAGGAAATTTTAAATGTGCAGAGCAAACTTCGGCAGAAGTATACTTACTAGGGATAAGGGAAATAATTGTAGACCTTCTTATTGAGAATATTAAAGATAACATTCAAGAAATACCTGGAAAGGAACACAGAGTTAGGATTGAAAACAACTTTATCAAAGTGTTTCTACTGTAGTTGGACTAGAAAATATGGGATCGTCTACAATGGGAAGTAGCCAACACCGGCTTGGTGGACATAAAGGTCAGTTGGGTAAGTGTTAGATGCAAGCTAATAGTAGTTCATTTCTTATAATCACTTAGTCCCTTTTAGATATGGTCTTGCTTGTTGGTTTTTGCTCAATCATCAATTGGATACAATGCAAATGGAAAACATCAAACAAAAGTATCAGCTTTTAGGAGCCCCTTGGGTAAAGATAACAATAATACAGGAATACAGTCAGCCGCATCATTTGATTAGCCACATTGTGATCCAGGCCAGAAAATTCGACTGCATGCACATGCTATGCGGTCCACAGGACTCGTTCTACTCTTTCAAACTTTATAAACTACAGAGACAAATAAGCACTTATATGTGGCTTAGGAATCAGAGATAGGCCTGACATAGTTAAATCCACAATAATGTGTTGGTTTTCTCTCTCTCAGGTTGGCATCATTCCTTTTCTGTCCTGTTGAAATTCTTTGCCAGACCGACCAAAATATAATGGCACAACTAACAATTCAAACAACTGGTCCCCGAAAATTCATTAAATCTGATCAATATCCGACCTCTGGGTCCCAATCTAGAATACCCAAAAATTATAAATAATAAATATATAAAAATAAATAATAAAAAGTTCTTCTTATATTTTAAATGGCCAATTTTGCCTAATAGTCAGTCTTGAACAAAACAATTAGGAATGTTGTATTGTATAGTGCATTTTACTCTCCTGTGCTAAAACTTATAGAATCGGAAGTTATTGAACTTACTATAATTAATTTTAAATAAAATTTTAGATGATTAGATCTATTCGATAGCCACAAGCCTGCTACCAATACCCATTGGAGCAGCCTTACTGCACTTCTTTTTTTTTAAAAAAAAAAAAAAAGATTAACCAATTATGTAATGCCATGTCATCCTTCAAGTAAAATCAAGGCCATTCCGGGTGAATAGTAAGATTATCCAAACATAAAAAAATGTGAAAACATCGTAACTATCTGATCCTCATCCTAATCCAAATCAAAATCAAGATTATATCGTACATATACATACATAAAGAATAAATCAGCACAAGAATACGCGTGGAAAATAAAACCACTTACCACATAAAGAAGAAGAAACCGGTGATCAAAGCAGGAAATCTGTCCGCAAAACTCCTTGGAGACTCGGTAATCCTGCAAAATGTTAAAATCAATAATTAATATTTCAATCAATTAGGTCACAAAAAATAAAGCAAACGAAAATCATTTGAGAGACAGATCACAAACCCTTGCGACAATTCAATCTCACGCCCATCAGCAGCAGCCTTAGGAACGAAAAGTTCGACCGAACTTCTTCTTCTCAACAGAGGGGTCAAAGACAAACCATGCAGACCCTTGCCGGAAAATTGAACCGTCACCGGAGAAACTCGAGTCCCCGGCAACCGAGAAAAGCTTGATCGTTCATGAAGTAAGAATCGTGTTTTAAATTGACTGAGAACAGAGCAAGTCTTACTACTGGAAGACAACTTTTTCAGCGAATTGACTCCAGATTGATGAAGTGAAAATTGAAACGAAGTCGTGATCGAAGCCATTGAATGGCAAAGGAAAAAAAAGAAAAGAAATTAAATTAAAGAAAGATTCGAAATACAGAGCCGCCTGTGAGGATTGAGACTCGACGAATTACGGTTAGTGAGTTTTGGAGAGTTTCGAAACGAACAAAAGCAATGAAGAAATCGAGATAGTGGAGGAGTGAGAATAAGCGGAGATTACAGAGAACAACTGCTTTTATAGAGAGAGAGAGAGAGAGAGGGGGAAAGAGAGAGATTTAGAAACAAATAATCTTTACTTGGACATGAATTCAGTCTTAGAAGTGTAGACTGTAGACAGTTTTGAATTGTAGAGAGAGAGAGAGAGAGAGAGAGAGAGAGAGAGAGTTGTTTTGATTTTATTTGTCTTCCGTAGCATTTTCCCTCTAAACGGACTGCTTTTGTTTGATTTGTTCACAAAGTGAAATTCCAATGCTATTCCTATGGGCTCCTTTTTCTCTACGAAAGATGCCTTTCCCTTTTTTAATTCAATTTTTTGAGGTTGTCCTTTCTCAAAAAATAATAATCTTAATTATTTTTTTTCATAATATTAAAATTATTCAACATATGCTTTTTATTTTTGGGAATCTTTGCTCCTAGTGAACCTATTAAATGTACTAATTTATTAATATTGCAAATTAAATAATTACGTATACGTGGTGTTTACTCAAAAAAAAATATATATGCATATTAAATAAGCATTGTAAATGGATTTGAAGAAAATTTTTATCATTTTAGAAACTTAATGACAAATAGATAAAAAATCCAATAATAATCGATTCCCATAGGCTAAAATAATAGAATAATCTTTTAGATTCACAAATTCCATGCATAAACTCTCAGAGACGATAGAAAAACTTAAATTTGAAATATTCGGTGCATTTGATTCGCACATAAAAATCAAAATTTGATTTGAAATAAAAGGTTTTGAAAACGGATTTCATAAACCTATGTGTTCACTTGGTTTCAAAAGCCGAAGATTTTATTTTTAAATCTTATTTTCATTCTATTAATATAAATAAATCATATGATTTTCAATCTAATTCTTGATTTCGATTCAATTTAACCAAGCACATACATTTGAAAAATCTCTACTTTATTTTATTTTGTATATTATAATTTTTAATTAAAGTTTTATAAACAAAAATATATTTTTTTATAAAAAATTTAAATTATTCTTTCCATAATAAAGTTACACCTTCAACTTTTCCAAAGCACTATGGTGAAGTATCATTTTCGTACTCTATATGGAATCACCAATAAAGCATAAACGAGTGTTTGAGTAGGTGCGTGATCTTAATGTTTGTTTGATGCTATTTGTTAAAAAAAATGTTTAATGTCTTTTTTTAAAAAAAAAAAAAAAAAATTAATGGATGATAAACGTTTGTAGTACCTTAACCCCTCAAGTAGCACCGCCAGGGAGAAAATAATTTTTATAAAAAGACAATTTTACCCCTATAAAAATTTAGTAATTTACCATATTTTGATATGTTGAAGCAACCTATCAACGATTAGATTATTAAAAAAAACGTTCAATCTTTTAATTAAGAATTAGATTCAAATATTAAAAATAAAAAGAATTATATTAAGATAATTCTCTTTTAAAAAGAATCTTACAATAGGTCAGATCGAATTAATCAAAATATTTATGAATACTTTTTGGTTAAGTAAAAAATATATGTGTGTATGTTGAAGAGGTTATTCAATTGGGGGGAAAAAATTCAAACAATTTTTTCTTGCACTAATCAAAAACTAAGAGGTATGATCACATACGTGTGGTTGAGTCTCAATAATGGCAGCATAAATTGACTACAATTTGTTTATTTAAAATACAGTTAAAATACCGATATTTGTTAGTTCAGTAGAAAAGAAGATAAGTTTTCTTAATTATACCCGACTTTGACTTAACATAAGAATGAAAAAAATTACGTCGGGAGTTCTGTGAATTAAGAGGTAAAATACAATTGTAGTTGATCACAAATTTGGCTCATTTTTAACATGAGTTTGTTTAGTAAGGGCATCAAGGGAGATGTGGGCGTGGGAAGTGACTCAAACGGGAATTCACACACACCAACATGTTATACTGTTGGCAACATCGTAGAATTTGCAATAAAACTAACAATGGCTCTTGGCCTCTCCAATGGCTTACTCTCAATATATTTGCTAACATAGGTCAAGAGAATAATTTCTATAACTTCTTGGGTTAGATTTCTCTCTCTCTCTTTCTCTCACCCCATCAGGCTGCCATAGTAGCAACGCCAGAAAAGATTTTTGACAACAGTGATCGTAGTTAGCGAGTAGATAATTATAATGACAGATTTATGGTTCTTACATGAATAAAAAGATCTAAGAGTCTGAACGAGGGAAGACGAAAATCTAAGATGTTTGAAATAATCAATTGTGACCGATACCTTCTTAGTACGATATTTCCTTCTTTTTTTCTTTTTTTTCTTTTACAAAGAAATACAACTGATGAAATATAACCCAAGGACTAATCAAAAGAGTCAATGTTCGAGAAACCCGCAAAGAGTGTTTGTCGACCAGTATCTAACGATAACCATGATAATTTACCGAAGGGTCATAGCTTTCCAGATCAGTCTACCGAGGGGTCTCAGTCGTTCGGGTCTACCGAACATAACTCACCAAGTAAAGGTAATCGCTCTAATCGGATAAGAAACACCAGCCTATCAATCGGATGAATCCTAATTGACTCCTTATCGGTCGGACGACCGAACGACAGGCAGCACCCTTAACGATTCTAAAGGAAAGTCAGGGTTTCTTAATTTCGATTTTCTATTTCATAACAGCAACTCCAGAATCTTTCAGATAAGAAAAGCATCCCTTCCGAAAATGAAGGTTTTCCCAATAAATGAGAATCGTGATCAATTCAGAATACTAATCTCCAAAATTCTCGGATCAGTTCGATAAGGAAGGTAGGGTAGAAGTCTCCCAACAACGCACGACTCTCACAGGTATAAAAGATCTCAAAACTTTCGAAAACAGGTACGCTCTCTAGGCCTAACACTCTAGACACACTATTAACAGGGAACGACTTTCTCTCAACTCTCAGTCTGTTTTCCATTCATACGAAAATCGCTCTTTACTGACTTGAACATCGGAGTCTCCCCGTCGGAGTACCCTCTGACGGTTTTTGTAGGTGCATTATCCCATCGACACTTACTGTTCGAACGAAGAAGAAGCCGGTATCTGTGGAGCCAAAATCTACCTCCAACAGATTGGTGTCGTCCGTGAGAACAGACTAGAGAAACTTCTGTCATTTTAATAATTATGCCCCCAAGGACTAGAGTATCCTCGAGAGCCACCCCTGTTGTAAGAGGGCACATCCCTAGACCCGCCAAACCTATCGCTCCCCCAGCACCTAATCCTCTTATTCACAATCCTGTGTTTTCTCCCCATCCGTCCCGTTGGGAGCTAATCCCGCAACATGTGGCTCAGGAACAACAGGTCATGGCCCCAGCACCAGAACAGGTGGACCAGCCCCAAATTGAGAGATTGGTGTCTGGACTCCAGAGAATGAGTAAGCAGTTAGAGGGACTCAGTTGAGCCCTCAGGCCAGATAACCACTCATCTACTGCAGAGTCCGAATATGAGCGACCACCCAGACGAGAGCTCCCAGAACCATCAGCAGTCTCTCAATATGACCCTCAAGATTTGAGAAAACATATTGAATAGTTCGTGGCCGCCGAACTTAAAAGAGCATGTGTGAAGGATAGAGACGATCCCCTACACATTCTAGGCGAATCGTCATTCATTGCAAAGATCTTGTCAGAACCAATGCCAAGAGACATCCTCCTACCTCTCATGGAGCGGTATGACAGGATAAGTGACCCCCGGGACCATGTCACCCATTTCATAACAGTTATGATCTTCAGGGACCTATCGGATGCTGCGATGTACAAACACTTTCCCACCACCCTTAAAGATAATGCTCTGGCCTGGTTTGATTCTCTCTCATCGCTCAGTATCAAGAGTTTCGCACAGCTCCGATAACAATTTGAAACTCACTTTGTAATTAATCGAGAAGTTAAGCGGAAATCCACATCCCTCCTATCGTTGCGACAACGGAGGGATGAGCCTCTTAGGGATTTCACGGAGAGGTTTAAAACAGAAATGCTGAAAGTCCCCGCTTTGGACCACAATATCGCTTTGGCTGCCCTCCTAACGGGTTTGCGTTCTTCCAATACGAAGGTCCCTATCATGAAGAAGCCCCCGGCAATCATCTAAGAGTTTTACTCTCGAGTGGAGAAATATATTGCTGCGAAAGAAATAGAGGCGTTCGATCGACAGAGCAACCGCCCTAGCAGAAAGGAACGCAGCCGATTACCCCGTCGGCCCTCTCTAAGAGAGGCAAGCCAGGAGTTCCGCCTTCACAAGGGTTCAGCATCTATACTCCGCTAAATGAAACCCCAAGTCGGGTTTTGTACCAAATAAAGAACAAATCATATATCAAATAGTCCCCTCGTCCGGCGGAAGAAGATCCTAAAAAAGACAAGTCTAAATACTGTCATTTCTATCGAGACTACGGCCATACGACCGATGAGTGCAAAAGACTCAATGATGAACTGGAATTCTTGGTCCGTAGCGGAAATTTATAGAAGTTCATCAGTATGGAAGGAAGAAATCTGCCTTCCCCCGATAGGCGCAATACACTACAGGAGAATGAACCGCTTCATAGGCCAGATCCCAAACCGTCGCGTGAGGAACCAGGGGATGATACTCCATATCCACGATGAAGATAGTTGGCATGAGCCTTACATTCCCACTAGCATCTGTCCAGCATATGACCTGGACTTCTCGGCACTCTTCCTTTGATGAAAATTTCGATATTTTCTACTACTCATCAACTACCCGAAGGGCCTTAGTCGCTCAAACTCTTCTGAGTGAATGTGTCACTAATATGGGATGAACCTCCCTGAAAATGCGGATATGACCCTAATTCCTAAAGTTTTTAATCGACCGAAGGGTTTCAGTCGCCCAGACTCTTTCAAACGAATGTGTCACTAATATGGGATGAAACTCCCCGAACGGGCGGACACAACCCTAATTCCTAAAGTCTCTAATCGACCGAAGAGTCTCAGTCATCCAGACTCTTCTGAACGAATGTGTCACTAATATGGGATGAAACTCCCCTAACGGACGAACACGGCCCTAACTCCTAAAGTCTCTAATCGACCGAAGGGACTCAGTCGCTCAGACTCTTTCGAACAAATATATCACTAATATGGGATGAAACTCCCCGAACGGACAGACACGACTCTAATTCCTAAAGTCTCTAATCGATCGAAAGGTCTCAGTCGCCCAGACTCTTCTGAACGAATGTGTCACTAATATGGGATGAAACTCCCCGAACGGACGGATACGGCCCTAATTCCTAAAGTCTCTAATCGATCGAAGGGTTTCAGTCGCTCAGACTTTTCCGAACGAATGTGTCACTAATATGGGATGAAACTCCCCGAACGGGCAGACACGGCCCTAACTCCTAAAGTCTCTAATCGACCGAAGGGTCTCAGTCGTCCAGACTCTTTCGAATGAATGTGTCACTAATATGGGATGAAACTCCTCGAACGGGCGGACACGGCCCTAACTCCTAAAGTCTCTAATCGACTGAAGGGTTTCAATTGCCCAGACTCTTCCGAACGAATGTGTCACTAATATGGGATGAAACTCCCTGAACGGGCGGACTCGACTCTAAATCCTAAAGTCTCTAATCGACTGAAGGGTCTCAGTCGTCCAGACTCTTCCGAACGAATATGTCACTAATATGGGATGAAACTCCCCGAACGGGCGGACACTGCCTAACTCTTAAAGTTTCTAATCGATTGAAGGGTTTCAGTCACCCAAACCCTTTCGAATGAATGTGTCACTAATATGGGATAAAACTCCCTGAATGGGTGGATACGGCTCTAACTCCTAAAGTTTTTAATCGACCGAAGGGTCTCAGTTGTCCAGATCCTTTCGAATGAATAGAAAAATTGAGATAAGACTCCCTGAATGGGCGCGCGCACGGTTTGAAGGTTCCTAATTGAATGACAGATCTTGAGAGTCCCAAGTCAACCGGCCAAGCATCCCCTCAGAAAATGGACGAATTTCTCAAACGAATAGATACTTCCTTCTTCTTATGACAAACTCAAATTGTCCTCAATTTCATCAAACAAGTGAGATGAGGCATTTAAAAGCTTTCTCACAAAAATTGTTACATCCTAGCATGATAAGAAACAGAAAGGAAAAATTTCCATATCAGATATTATTACTATGAAGCAAAAGCAGGGGTTGTAGTAGCGTGAGCGGGATTCGAACCCGTTGATCATTCTAGAGGGGGCAAGACCTCATACTGGCCGACACGTCGAAAAATCTCCTCTGCACACCTCAAGCGTTCAAGCAACTTATGTTGAGAAAGTTGGGCTTCAGCAGTATCGTTGGCAATAGATTCCTTAAAAAAGCCATCTCTCGTTCAGTACTCTGAAGGGACTCCTCCCAGAGACGAGCCAACGTTTCGACAGTCGTCAGTTTTGCTTCCCTGATGCGTACCGCCGCTATCAGCTCTTTACAACGATCATGGGCTAAGGATAAGTCTGCCTGAAGGCGCTCAATTTTCATATTTGTCTCCTCCCCAATTCTTTGCTCCTGGTTCTCCAGAGTGTCCTAAAGCGCCGCCACTTGTTTGCCCAGGAAGGAAAACTGATCCTCATGCTTTTGCCTCCTTAACCTTTGAAGTTCAGTCAGGGCAGAGATCCGGAAAGAGACACGATATTCAGGATCACGAGATGGCAAGATCAAACTTTAAGTCGTACAAAGAGAATACTTACTGTAAGGCAAAAATAATGAATGGCTCTGTCGATGCACTCAAGAGGCATCTTTCGGAGGGAGGACTTCGGAGGAAATTGGAACCACTCGGCCAACTGCAGCCCTTCCTGTGGAGCAATAAGATTGAATTTACGGCCCTCCATAAAGATCGTCACCGATCCTTCTTCGGAACTACGTCCCTCTCCAATTGGAATAGGTGGAGGAATGCAGTAGTTATCCAATACATCTACCAAGAGACACTGAGATCCCTAAGGAAACTGATCTGATGTTTCTCCTGGAATGGGGACAGAAGTTTGCGTCACTGGAGGCTCCTCCCGCCATTGCGGATCTCGAGCCAGAACTCTGTTGGTCACCTCGAGGAGTCCCTCGTCGGAACCACCTCCCTCCTCGACCTCGGTAGGTGCGTCAAAGGCTTCTGAGTAGCCGACTAGATGGCCTCTTTCTGTTTCAGAATACTCTTGAGAAGACTCATACTCTCTAGATTCGGCTTGCTCTTCTTTTCTAGCAGATGGGCTAGACGCCCTAGTCCTGGACCTTTTCTGTCGAGACTTAGAAGAAGTATCAATCGCTTTCCTCTTCGTATGAGACCGTACTTCCCGCTCAGTGAAAATCTCATTGAAAAGATGGGCGTCGATGACCGACATAGTATCAACCAACTCCTTTCCCTATTGCTCCAGCAAAAGAGGTCTGGTAATCCGCCTTGTCTCATCTATCAACAAACCAGACAGCAACAACATTTTATCCTCTACCAAGGAATCCACCCATAGACTCCGGTGATGTTCTTCGCAATGGCGTCTGACAACTCACAAAAACGAGAATAACGAAACATATTAGGAGTCCTCATATTCAAGAAATGCGCTTGATTAGCATCTGGAAGCACCGGAAGGAGATCCCTGTTCATGAACCTCACATAAAAAAATTTCAACATCCAGTGCTTGTCTTGGGATTCACTGTAGAAGAACCTCTAGCGAGACTCCCTGTGAGTTTGGAGTTTATACCAGCCATGAGTAGAATCCTTGGAACTGCATTGTCCCAAAGAGAAAATGGCACCCAAAATCTCCGAGTCAAAATGAATACGGAAGAACCCTAACATGGAAATTAGGCAATCATAAAATGCCAAACGCTTGAGATAAGCAACGAGGGATGGACATTCCAGTACCTCAAAACCTCTGCCAGCGGGCCCGTATACAGAATTCTTAAGCCATACTTCACACATTGCTTATACATTGGGACACAACCTTCAGGAGCATGACTCGCCCTATCGCTCTTACCTGGCAATACAAACTCGAAGTCACTTCCTAATGACATTTTCTTTTGAACTTCTTTTAAATTCTCTTCGGTCATGGTACTCTGGATACAATCCACTGCTCGTGACGAGAAGGAATCTTTCGACATTTTTTCTCTACGAAATGAGATTCCATGGAGAAGAGTCAGAAGAACGATGAGGCTGATGGGGGAACGTAACCCTCCGATAAGCACGAACCTATATGAAGAGTACAGAAGATGGTTCACGAAAATCGAAACGGCGCAAGTCAAATTAAAAAGGGGGCGCTCCTTTTTAGAAAATTATCACTCATGACGCTTTTTTTTTCAAGAAAACCATAAGTCGGGAGCAAATGATGGGACATGGCTCAAGGATCAACCAAAAAAGTCAATACTTGAGAAGTCCACAAAGAGCGTCTGTCGACCAGTATCTAACGATCACCACGATAACCTATCTAAAGGCCATAGCCACCCAGAGCAATCTACTGAGGGATCTCAGTCGCCTAGGTCTACCGAACGTAACTCACCAATCAAAAATAATCGCCTCGATCGGGTAAACAAATACCAGCCTATCAATTGGATGAATCCTGATTGACTCCTTATCGATCGGGCGACCAAACGACATGCAACACTCCTAACGATTTTAAAAGGAAAGTCAGGGTTTCTTAATTTTGATTTCTTATTTCATAATAGCAACTCTAGGATCTTTCAGATAAGGAAAACATCCCTCCCGAAGATGAAGGTTTTCCCGATAAATGAGTATCGTGATCAATTCGGAATATTAACCTCCGAAATTTCCGAATCAGTTCGATAAGGAAGGTATGGTAGAAGTCCCCCAACAGCACACGACTCTCACAGGTATAAGAGATCTCAAAACTCTCGAAAACAGGTATGCTCTCTAGACCTAACATTCTAAACATACTATTCACATGGAACGACTTTCCCCCAACTCTTAGTCTATTTTCCATTCATACGAAAACCGCTCTTTACTGACTTGAGTATCGGAATCTCCCCGTCGGAGTACCCTCTAGCGATTTTTGCATGTGCATCCACCTATCGACACCTATTGCTCGAGCGAAAAAGGAGCCGGTATTTATGGAGTCAAAACCTACCTCCAATAACAACCGAGTGATATTAAACTGAGGAATACAGGATGAAAGTAAGGATTCTACCACTTGAACTATCTTTGTGGGACCTTCTTAGTAGGATCTAACCTTCACCATCACTATCTTTTGACAATGTTGTGCACTAGTGTTGAAGTTTTTGTGTCTTTGTAACTGGAGTATGAGTCCAAGGTCTAGAAATTTTGCTGGTTTTGACTCAAATTGAGCAATGTTTGAGAGTAGTTGATCGTTTTTCATAAATTTTATTAAGCGGTTATTCTTTTGGTTTATGGTATTTTTGGAATTTCACCCTCCTTATAGACTCCAGAAAAAAGAGGAAGATCCAAATAATTGCTTGCAAGATTGGCTTATGAATTAGAAATTTAGTAAATGAGTTTTGAATTACTAGCATTCTATTGTGACATTAACATTAATATAGAAAGAAATTTTCCAATATTAACTATTTCAGTTCACTCGGTTGAAAGGAAACATGTGGGTTGGCGACTCTTTTAGGCAGAAAGGGTGGATTTTCCTGCTTTTTATGGTATTGGCTCTAATACGCGTATGGAGATGTCCATTCCGTATGGTCTTATCTTTGCTTGGGATAGAGGTGGTCGGCATATTGTCCTCAAGTCTGATTCGCTAGAGCCCCCTAGTTGAAGTCCGAATGATGTTCTTGTATTGCACCGTGAGCGGCATGTAAAGCTGGTTCTTGTATTGCACCAAGATAATTAATGTGCGAATTTTGAGTAAGCTTGTAGCTCATCAACACAAGGATGTGGTTATTTGGGAAGAAATTCTTATTTGCTTGGGAATGCACATTTTTTTATTTATTTATTATTTTTTTATTTTCATTTATCGGTAATTGTGTTTCGTTCAACTAATCTGATTCGAATATTATGGGGTCTATTAAGAGATTATCTCTTCCAAATTCTTTTTTTTCATTATTAAGACTCGAACTCGATCACAAATAAAGTCGGAATGCACAATTTCTTAGCCTTATACACAATCTCTCTTTCCCTTTCGTATTAAAAACAAAAAAAAAAAAAAATGTGATTATTATCACACGTGTTAATATACGAAGAAATCAACTAAGAATAAAGAAATCTATTATTATTATTATTATTATTTTGTTTCCCCATTATTCTATTCTATGTGAAAAATCGATGCAAATTTATTCGTTACAGCAAATTATATAATATCATACTTTATTATTTTCATGTGGACAAGTGCAAATTAATCATATTTGAAAAACAATTTTTTTTTCTATCAATCAAACGGATGAGAGTGGGAATTTTTTTTTTTTTTTTCAATAGAGATCAAATCTCATATCAAGGAACTGGGAGAGGGAGGGTATCGCCACTGGTCGGGGATGGTGAGAGTGGTACTCTAAAATGAGAAAGACATGTTTCAATGAACCTCAACACATAATAAATAAATGATAGACATATGTTTCAACGAACATTATTAAAACATCAAATATAAAAGATGCTAAATGTGAATTCAAATCAAATCTCACTGAAAAAATAAAAAATAAAAATAACGCCAGATTGGTTTGGGCTCGAGAAAAGATAATAGTCCAAACTACAACTGCGGGCCCATCAAGCCCAACGGCAAACAACAAACGAAAATTTCCTTTTGGGGCATTTGGATCAAACCCACAAACCCTAGATAAACCCTAGACAATCAAAACGGAAAAACACATTTCTGACTTTTCAAATTTTGAACAGCAATAAACAATTTAGAACACGCCTGAGAGAGAGAGAGATGGAGGGTGTTGCAAAAGAAGAGGAACAAGACGGCGTTTCAGTACATTCTCCATGCAAAGCTCCACCTTCTTCTGCTTCTTCTCTCCCCAAGGTCCTCTCTCTCTCTCTCTCTCTCTCACATTTACAGAATATCAATTGATGTGTGTATCTGACCATCTCTTTTTACAGGAACAATCACAAGTTGAGTTGGAGATCAAACTGTTAGAAGCTCTTGAAATCTATCCTCCTTCCAAGTTACAAGGCAAATTAATCTTCTGACTGTTGCAATTTGCATTCTCTTCTGTGGACTTGGTCAATATTACGTATTGATTTATATTGTGATGGAAAATTGGGTAATTATGGATTAATTAGTGTTAGATTTGTTTCCATAGCCTATTGTTTATCTCATATTTTAGCTATAAAACCTATGCAAATAAAGTTAGTCATTTTTTTTTTCTTTTTTAATTTTAGGCTAAGTAGACTACATACTTTTATCATTTGCCACCTTGGTCCATGTGGGGTTGTGGAAATGCGAATCTGTCTTTTTGTTTTCATTGAATGTACCTTTCCTGTCTTGATTTATAATTATCTTGTGATAATAACTTCATTTACTGATTAATGTACACTATGCATTGATTTCCATGACTAATAATCTATTTTCCTCATCTATTTGTTGAGTTTTGCCGTAAAACTTATTTTTGTATTACCCTCCTTTTGAATCGTTAGGTTTTGTCAAAGCAATCTAAGTCACCTCATAGCACAATTTGGCTTTAGATACTGAATCTACACTCTAGGTGATTTAAAATTTTCAATATTTGGGCCAATAGAATGAATAATTTGGTGACTAAGACTTTTGGCACACATTGTCACCCAAATGATTCGAGGTACTTACCAATGAAGAAGGTCAAGGCTTTGTGTCTTGTGACTTGTCTCCTGTCTCCCTTCCTATTTCCAAGCAAAAAAATAGTGAACGATAGTATTATTACACAAGCGGGTTATAGATCCAATGTACATACATGATAACAAATTTGTGGCATTTGTTGTGTAGGTGATATGAACCACTAATATCATGCTCCAACTATAGTAAGCATAATTTCGATAAAGGAAAGTCGACTATGTTTCTCTGTTTAAAACTCGATGAAGCAGCTGGTCATACAGTTAAACTATGTTTTGAGTGCGTGATTTTCTTGTATCAGAGTGCCTTCAAGTTACATTGAGATCATAACAAAATCGGGGTTGCTTGTCTCGGCACAATCAACTGCC
This sequence comes from Dillenia turbinata, assembly GCA_037126225.1. Lineage (NCBI taxonomy): Eukaryota > Viridiplantae > Streptophyta > Magnoliopsida > Dilleniales > Dilleniaceae > Dillenia > Dillenia turbinata. Next base: position 19,969,491 of record JBAMMX010000019.1, read on the forward strand.
ATGCACATTTGGCTTAAAAATGGCTCAGGATGGTAGACCTGAGGTTGAACTTGTAGTTTCTTACCATAGGTTATTAGGGCTATTAATGCATTTCTTTTTTCACGTAGGATCATAGATCACCAAGTTTATGCAGTTTTACTTATTAGTTAAAATTTTTTCATTGGTTTCATCCTGACTTGCAAGGTGTTAAATTGTAGGATTACTCAAGTTCATCTTTGTTTAGTTGGCAACGTTATGATTTCATACCAGATTGATTCCTCCCTCTCTTGGTAATCTTCTAGAAAAGATCTTTAATTTTATCTTTAACAATTTTTACACTGAAGTGATCAAATTATGGAAAGTATTGGGAGATTATGTTCACATGGTTATTAGAATCTTACAATTCGTGGTTCAAACTGTACGATTTTATTCAGTTCAAAGACAAATAGATTTGGTTCAGGTAGATAAATCTAAAATATATAAGAATCCTAGTATTCACGATTCGAGTCATACAATTAAATTTGATTCAGACAAAGATAGATTTGGCTTTATGATCCTATCTACTTGTAAGATATGGAATCCGATGATAATTGGATCACCATATGTGAAGATTATTATCTTCCAAATGATAACTCATGCATGGATATCCATGAATGCCTCAAAAATGATGAAATAGCTCCTAGAAACAAAGAAAAAAATAGATATATTTAAATGATTTAGTTTTATAATTATATAAATAAGGACAAAATATTTTGTCTATAAATTTCTCATTGCTTTTTTAATAGGTCCATGAAACTTGAATTCCAATACAAAGGAAAAAGGAAAAGTGATTGAAAATGAAGACATAAAAGTGAATTGAAGATGGTGGTGAGGAACTAGAAAAAGAAAATGTAATTAAGGATATAAATTATAAAATGAGATTGTTTTGTTAGAAGATGATGATCGAAGTGATGATAACAATGTTGATCTTGGGGAGGATTAATGATTTTAATAGAGTTTAATCAAATATTAGCTTTTGAGTATATAATATAATTTTGCTTGAATCTTTTAAATTTCTAAATTTCGGAGTATTTTGGATCTTACAATTTGATTAACTTACTACTGGTTAATAATTACTTATTTGAGCCCAAAATTTGAATACTGCATGCCATGCAATATGCAATGTGTACAAGTACATGGTCTGCCAGTTTTTACAATATGGTGTAGGGGGTAGACTTCTTCAGATTGCAATTGCAGGTGGTGGTACACTTAGGTGTTGTAGTATGGATCATTCATATGCATGTAGCGTGTGAACTGTTTAAATTTCCTAATGAACATGTTTTAATCTCTAATAATAATTCAAAAGGTAAGAAATGTTTAATAGTGGGACTCCTAATTGTGTAGAGATTATAGGAGATATTTATCTGAGTGACCCACTATGTAAAGGTTCTTGAAAAGAGAGTCCGTTTCAAACTCAAAAGAAAAGTCTTATTTCTTACAACATTCTAAACCTTAATCCCAAAAAAGTCTTATTTCTTACTGCTGATTAATACCGGAAAATCAAGCTATTAATATTATGTGATATTCTATAACATGTGCAATAAATCCGAGTGATTTATATTAATTGATGGAGTCAAACAATTGAAATAGACATTTAAAGTTCGGGACACTGGTAACAGCAATCTGGGTCAAGACCACCCCATGAATTGGATCAAGTGACCATATAGGGGGCTGCTGACCCAACAACTATGATTAGGATCATATTTTATTTTTAATATACTAGTACGTTTGTTCTAAAATGTAGATTTAGAAAATGAGATTTTGGGTTTATGATTCAATCTCAGTTTGATCACTATCCTTTCTTCGCTGCTTGAAGGGGCTAAAGTAAGTGAAGTTTATGGTTGCGTGGAATTTAGATAATATAATATAAGTCTGTAATGTAGCATTTCTGCCCAGACTCTCTACTTTATCACTTATTCATAGTTTTGCACCTTTCTGTAATTAACTTTTTCTTTTTTGGTTTTACAGGCATACATCGCCACTTTGTCCTTTATGGTCTGATGGAATATATGCGGAGGAGGTGTGATTCCCCCACTTGTCTCTAAATTACTACCTTTCCATGGATTTCGTGTTTATATTCTAGTAAAGCACTTGCATCCCTTCCCTGCTCTTAGTGATCCCAACTTTAGGTATTTTTTTTTTTTTTTTTTAAACAGCTTTGACCGGCATTTCTCTCCTGATGAGGTTCTTCAGCTGCTGGATCGCTTCTACAATTTGGAAATGCTGGTAATTTTTTTTAATTAATCAAGTGATGTGAAAGATGGCTTTTTCCTTTCTAGTTCAAGGAAAGAAGAAAGATTGCCCTAGTTGCATTTGCACCTTGTACTATCATGGTCATTTTTTCTTGTCCCATGGAATACATTACCAGTATAACGTATCACTAGGAAAGGAGAAATTGTAGAAAGAAAAATAATGGGATGTGTGTATTTAATGCTTGCATGGTCAATTGTGGTGTGTGTTTTTCCATTACTGAGAGCAGACATTGAGCTTTCTGTTTTACCATTATATCCAAATGCTATGGATGCTACTTTGACATTTTTTTTCCTTCCAAAATGATGTGAGATTTAACATTGCCTTCTTCCTTGAATTTATGATCCATTTTTCAGAAGCCTGATGACGAGGAGATGGGGATTCTGAATCAAGAGGAAGATTTTAGCTTGCCCCAAAGTTTTTTTGTAAAAGATGAAGCATAACTGATGATAGAAGGTGCTGATGCAAACTACATGCATAGGAGATTTTGAAAGTATTACAGGCAAATAATGACTCAAGAATCAACATCCTAAGAGGAGTTGCTTTTAGTTTTCTTTTGGATTTAATGGTGGTTTCTAATTTCTTGATGTTCATTGTCTATTTAAGACTTATAACCTTATTTTGAGGGGAATAATGATACAATATTTTTTAGTTAAATTGTTTTGGGTTCTCTCAAATCTAGGAGGTGTGGTGCCACCTTCTTCTACTAAGCAATTCTTGAGAACCCGAAGTGTGATTTCTTGGGTTGTTTTACTTTTCTATTTTGTTTATTCGTCATTCTAAACATTAAAATCCTGCATCAAGTCCGCATGTGAATCTGTTAATTTGAAAAGAGAACATTATGCTCACTGTCATGTTTGTTCTCCATAGGCCACTCGTTTGTTAGTTTAAAGTATATCATTTATATGTTTACTGATTCAGAAAGAGACGAGTGATCCTGTACAAGCTTCCGTTGAAGAGTTGCAAGCATATTCCATCTATCTATTAACATAGTAAAACCAGTAATCCTCACCAGTAACAAGTTCTAAATCATATCCTCTCTTTTGCTGCTGATTCATGTTATTTATTCCTCTTCCTATTATATAAATAACTTCCTTTGCAAAAATCTAGAATGGTTCCTACCTCAGGCTCTGATTTTGAAGTTCTTGATACTAGTTCCTTGTATTGGTCATTGATGCTCCTTTGTTTGTTGCAGATGGGTAGCTATTGATTAGAGAATACAATGCTGATCAACAAAGTTGCTGAGATGGATGGAGGGACATTTACAGGACAGTGGGTAGTTGAGAGGTGTGTGCATGTGTGTGTGTGTTCCCGCGCCTTTTTTTTTTTTTTTTTTAATAATTTCCTAATAACAGTGCATTGAACTATATTGGGTGTTATTGTTAGTATAGCTTATATACCTAAGGCCTGGCTGAATCCATGCAGCTTCTTACAGTTTTGGAAACCCTACTCTATTTTTAAGGAAAAATGTTGGGGGCTGGTATCGTTGGAGAGAACTTTCTTAGCCTGAGACAGGCACCATCCAATCTGGGTGGAAGATTGATCCTTGGTGGCTTTATTATATTATATACACCGGAAATTTAGGCAACAGCAAAGCTTTTGATAGGATATTGCCCTTGTGTTTGGGGTTTAACCTGATCAGGATAATCCCAGCAGTGTAACATGATTCTTCACCGCGGCTAGGGCTAGTGTAGGCATTCCACCGGTTTGCGTTTGATTTCTACTGTATCTATGACGTGAAGAACCGGACATAAACGGCAAACTGGTTCCGCTTTGGTTTGCAATAGAACTGCCAATCCAACGGCTTGGTCCCAATTCCTAATTTTTCAAACTTGAACGGAAAAAGAAATTTTTTTTTTTTATTATTATTTTTCTTATTTTATTTTTTTTAACTTTTTAAAATTAAGTAAATAATCATTTTTTATTTTATTTTCTTTTCATAATTAAATTCTTATTCTTATTTAATTTAAGATTTTATCTCAATGTAAAATAAAGAATTTAAAATTTTATTTCATTTTTATTTATTTTAAACAAAATTTTTAAATAAAATTCATATCATTTTTATCTTCACTTATGGCATATAACATTGTCTTTTTTTTAAAAAAAAAAAATGTCCTAGAACCAGAACCGAATCAAATCAAAGCTAGTTTTAGAACTGCAACTAGAACCGTATACAATTTCGATATTTCTCCCACCAAATTAAAACTATATTGCCTAGATTTAATTTTGTTGTGGTTTTAAACCTTGAGCATGTCTAGACCGATGGATTACTGTGTATCCACATCAAACACTCCCATACACAACCAATATTTTTCTACGAACGCCCTTCTCAGGTTCAAGTCCTTTGCACAGAGAAAACAGTCATCACGAGAGATTTACTCATTAAGAGTTTACTTTGATTCGAATTGGATTTAACAAACTCAACGTGATTATCAAATGTCGATATTTTATCAAAAACCAATATTTTTCTTACTCGTGATAACTCCACAACACAAACGTGTATTATTGTTTTTTACCAAATTATAAAACCTGTGTGGAGAAAAGTAGATTCAAGAGATTACAGAGAGAATTCTTTAGGAGATTAAAATTTTAATTTCCCTAAAAAAGGCTCATGTAAACCAAAAAAAAAAAGAATAAATAGAAATTGTTATTTATTATCCACTTATGTTACTAATTCAAATTTTTGTCATGTAAAACATGATACAATTTTATACCCAGTGGAAGGCACATTACCCATTTAGAACAGTGGACTTGTCACTTGTTAGTATGATGTTAAGCACTTTATTGAACCATATGTGAAGTGGGTATAGCATAAACCTATTACCATGCTGAATCTATGCAGGTTCTTACAGTTCTGTAAATCCTACCTTCTGAGGGCCGGAGAAACCTAGCTTACCCTACTGTGACCATCAAATCTGGTTAGGAGATTGAACCTTAGCGGCTTTATTATGCACACAGAAATTTATTCAAGAGCAACTTGCCTTCTTTCACCTGTTTTTCACTTTTTTTTTCCCCCTTTTGGGACATGACAAATAGTTGAAGGTTAAGAAGTTTATAGCTTATTCCTCATGATCCAACCAGAATGATCACTATCATGCCTCAAACTCGAGGCCAAGTCTTCATTTTGGCACAAGTTGCAAATAGACCTTTACCATAAATGCAGCAAGAAGGCAAAGATAGGATAAAAGATAAAACTGTTCCAATATTGAAGGAAAAAGTGATACAAAAACGCATAATTGTGGAACGGAAGGAGAGAGAAACACCTATCAATCCAATCCCTTTGCATGACATTTGATTCATCTTTTAAATGATCGTTCTTATTCCTGAATCACATATATGAGAAACTAGGGGAGAAAGGGAATAAATCATCATATTAAGAGAAAATTGGAAAAAAATAAGGCGGACTAAAAACAAGAACAAGGTCATTGTCTAATGCCAGATGCAACCATAAGGGTTACTGGAAGGTTCAAGCTCGACACCGTTTGTCAATCTCCTTTCAAGAAAATCATATAGAAGAGCCATGCCTGTAGATTAAAGCCGGATTTGCTCATTCAGGCCCTATCTTAACCTCGTCTCAGTGCTGCAAAACCCACATTTAGTCAGATTTTATTGAGGTATTGGCTTGGGGGTTGGGGGGGTCAGGGAATTGAGAACCTCACTTACCTCAGGTTCTGCTGCTTTTGTTTCCTCACCTTTGATGTTGTCATCACCTGCATGTGAACAATTTTGTTAGTCATACTCACGGCTGAATAAGCTAAGGGAAAAAGATCGAAAAGCAAATGACAATACACAGACAACATTTCTGACTTTCTGTGATTGTAATTTCTAGCATACACAAGGAAATTGCGGTCATCGCAGTAAAAGGGATGGGAGCTATTCACCCTCTCGGTACTTGTATCAACTTGGATTATCCCACCTTTTACATCAATCTTTCGGCTATTCATGGTGAAAAAATTCATAGTTATGAAAAACAATTTGCATTCACACTCTATTTCAAACTCATGCAGTACCTCCATCTTCAGGCAAGTCAGAGGTCCAAAGCGTGAGATTATCTCTCAAGAGCTGCATAATTAGGGTGCTGTCCTTGTATGACTCTTCACTCAGGGTATCCAACTCAGCAATTGCCTCATCAAAAGCTTGTTTAGCCAGGTGGCATGCCCTGCAAGTTGAATTTCCATATTATATAGTCTGCAAGCTTGAGCTTCCGAAGTAACCACAAAAGAAAAACAAGATGTCAACATTTACCTTTCAGGGGAATTCATAATTTCATAGTAGAAGACAGAGAAGTTAAGGGCAAGGCCAAGACGAATTGGGTGAGTTGAAGGGAGCTCTGAGTTTGCAATGGCCGAAGCAGCCTAAAATAAAAACAGTGATAGGAGTTAGTCATCAGCAAAAAGGGTACATACGTATAAAATGAGTCCCAAACGTCCCATACCTCATATCCCTTCAATGATTGCTCAGCTGCCTCTTTTCTTTCCTGATCAGTCTTGAACTCTGCAAGGTATCGGTAGTAATCACCCTTCCTGCTCAATTGAGTATGGATAATCATTAGCAAAAAGGGTACATAAGTATGCAAGAAGGAACATGAGAATGGAAATTCAAATTTTTCGCAAAGAAAATTAGGGACATTAGTGAATCCGATTTCACAACACTGCCCTAAGGAAAAGAAAAATGATGAACAGGAAACAGAAAATTAGACAAGAAGATGAATATTCAAAAATGACAAAGTTCACTCTGGTCCATCCATCACACGGAACAAATCAGTATATGCTTGACAGGCCCAACCTGTACAGCAGATAACAACAAGAGCTTCTGATAAACATATGGGGAATGTTATATTCCCATGTCATATTATCTGCTTTATTATCTGCTTTAGGTCAACGTACCAAAGCCTAGTGTGAAAATGGCACTGGTTTCCAGCTATCTAAACAGCATAAATTCGACTCCCAGACAAGTTGCTTCAATTAAACAGTCATAAAGAAGGATTGAAATATATTCTTATCAGGCAGCAAGACTTACATCTTGTAATAGAAAACAGTGGCTTCATGCGACCCAGAAGAAGGGATAAGGTGCTTGTCGATGATGTTCAAAATGTCACCACAGATCTTGGAGAGCTCATCTTCCACCTTTTGGCAATAACCCTTGATCAGTTTAACATTACTTTCATTTCCCTTAGATTCTTCCTTTTGCTCGATGGAAGACATGATACGCCAAGATGCTCTCCTAGCACCAATGACATTCTTGTATCCCACAGAGAGAAGGTTCCTCTCCTCAACAGTCAGCTCAAGATCAAGCTGTGCAACTTTCTTCATGTAATCAACCATCTCTGTGTCATCGATCAGATCAAAATTTGAGAGCAACAAAAGGGCATCATGCATATATTATTTCACAATCAAAATATCTGTTGTAAGGCAACGGATAATCTTCGAGCATTCAACACTCTTAGTCAACTTAGCTAAATCCTTTTGAGACCCAGAGAAGGTAACTTTAGTCAGATATATTTGAACGTACCTGCGTAATTCTAAATAATTTGATTATGAAAATAAAATGCAAATATTATGTAAATAATCAGCATATATAACAAGTCAAATAAGCTTGAAGGCTACCCAATGCGGTCATCACATGTTAATGGGAACCTTTTTTAATTCTCTAAAACATACCATGCAAGACATGGTTCTAGAAGAAGACCAAGAAGTCATAAAGAAGAGTCATCCTAACAAATGCATTTGACCACATTTAACCCCAATTTTCCTCTAATGACGAAGGCAAATCAAACCATAGTTCTTTAATTCAATTAATCAGCACTGTGATCCCCTGGCCATTTCTAATTAATCCGAAAATTTTCACTTCAGATTTCCAATTACACGTTAATCCAATAAAATCAACGACCATGCTCCTCATCAACCAATCACATCGACACCAGACGATTAACAGCAACTAAAGAACCGATTAGCAAACGAATTCTAAATCCATAAGTCGAAATCATACAGAATTGGAACTAAGTCAATATTAGGTTAAAAACAATTAACAGATTTGCAAGAAAAAGGTGAAAATGAGGAACGAGAGAGGAAGAAAGACAAACCTTCATAGCGTTCAGCTTGCTCGGCGAGCTTGGCCATGTAAACATGGGTTTCTCTCTCCTTCTCCGCCGACATGCTTACAGTTCTTAAAGAGAGAGAACAAATGAGATCCGGATTGAATGTCAGAGAGAGAAAGGAAGTGAGCGAACCCGAGAAGTCGAATAGAGAGAGAGAGAGATTAATAGAGTCTTTGGAGGTGAGAAAAAATGGGGGTTTTATAATAATAATAGAGAGAGAGACAGAGAGATGATCTGTAGGGAGTTGAGGGGGGCCGGGGGCAGGATCTGGACCGTTAGCTGGCGATTGAAAGAGAAGAGAAGCGCGCAATTCACGATTTGACAATAAAATGTATGGTGGATCTGTTCAATCCGCCCTGTCCTCCTGCCCATTTACATTTTTGACCCTGTGCCTGTGCCCATTTACGTTCTTATTTATTCAATTTACGTGAGCTGTGTGACAACTGATCAAACAAAAAGTCATTTTAAATAATTTTTAATTCAATTAAAATTATAACATCATCTGTCCCATAATTATCTATTTGTTGAAAAAAAATATAGACTAATACGTGATATTTAAAGTCATATTTTTTGTTTTCTTTTTACCCTCATAATTTTATATATATTATAAAATTATTCAATTTTATAATTACACAATTTTCTTCTCAACATATATATTATATCAAATTTATTTAACTTGCTCTGCATGTGTTTAAAGGCTTAAACTGACCTCGTTAAAGAGTGGAAATACAGATAATTATCCATCATGCGCGAAACTTTTCAAAATTAATGTTTTTCCATTTCAAAAATGTTTCACAATTTTGAAATATTTTAACACATTGAATTAATAATTAATATTTATATAAAGATCTTTATTTTTTTTATATTTACACATTTTTCATATTCAATGATTATTTATTTAATTATAATTCTTATTTTTTATATTACTTATTATATAATTAATAATTTATATATTTGATCATTTGATATTTTTATTATGAAATATTACAATTCTATTATTTTCATAAAATAATTATATTTACATAAAAATATTTCTATTTTTTATATTTACGAATTCGATAATGTTTTTCCAATATCATTTTATATATCTGTCTTTATTTTTCCATTTCCATACAATGTAAGTCTAGATAATTACCTTGCCTTAACTAGTGACAAAACTTAATCTGGATTCAAAATACTTTTATATTTACTTTTATTATATAATCTTTTAATCTTTCTTCAAAATTAAATTACAAATCTAATAATTTATATCGAATGCCACTTTAAAGTAACTTCTTAATCTAAGCACCAATTTTTTCTTATATTTCAATTCTCTCGTTACCCTTCCTTTAACAAAATATTTAGTTGGAATATTAAAAATTTAACCTCTACAAAATTTAATCTTATCCTACAATATAAAACAACCATTTATTACATTCCCAGTACCCTCGTCAACAGACACGAAGTAATCACCCGCAATCCCCAATCATTAATACCTAGAAAGACAGATCTCGACAAAAATTTTGACTCATATTGTAGGGATTTTCTCGGCAAGAGAAAACCCTCCAAAAATTGGCGTATGCCGCTTTATGCGGCGAGCACACGGTATTCTTTAGTAAAAGGCGAAAGAATAGTTCGCTATGTGCTCGCCGCGCGGCTGCGTGCTTAAAAGGTGTGAAGGAGTTCGGTTTTTAAAGTCCTTCTCACTTTGCCTTTCTTCACTTACTAATCAATGTGGGATTCAACGCAATCGCAAATTCCACGACTCTGCCTCTTCGCTTTCTCTCCGAGTCTCCCTTCGGCAACCTCCCCCTGAAAATTTTGAGCATCAAAAGAATTCAAACTTTCTCGGTGACTTATCCATTCAGTTTTAGCTTGTATCAAACCAAAATTGGGACTCCTCCGTACTTTAAAGCTCCGCAGAGAGTTGAGAGAGGGGGTATCGTCAAACTACCATCGAACCTTTTCAAGCTAATGTTGAGGTTTATGAAGGGAAGAACTGAGCTTCAAGAACAGTCGTCAATGATGGAAATTTTTGTAGTGGAGGTGGTGGTCGCAATCCCCTCAATCTTTTTCCCTTTTCGATTTTCAGTCTTTTATTTCTTAAACCCCTAATTACTAGTTTCATGTTAAATTTGGATGTGACTCTTTTAGCATTTTCTATAAAGTTTGGGAACCTTTTTTTTAATTGATTTGGTGTGTGAGTATTTTAAGCTGTCGGATTTTGGTACAGGGAGTTGGTTGCACATAATGTGTTTGTTGAAATGCCTCTTTTGGGTCATGGGAACTAAAAACGTGCATAATTTGAACATCAATATACCCACTCTTGTTCTAGTTCAATTTTTCCATAATTAAATTGATGTTTATATGCATAAACCCCTTTTTCAACCAAATGGGAGTGCAAAATACAACATCCGGCTAATTATGGAATAAACCCTAATCATTTAAGAGATAACATTGCTGACTTCCCCTCCCCAACTCCGCCTTCCTGTCCTCCTCCTTGCGGACATTGTAACATTGCCGGTGTCGGCTTCCCTCACCAAACTAAAGATTAAGGACCTTAGGACCTTGGGGTTTGATTTACCCTGTTTTCTTTCTTTTTTTTTTAAATATTCTTTCTTACCCCAAAAAAAAAAAAAAAAAACGATATTGATTTGCTGATTTAAATAATTTGGAGTTGAGAATTATAAAAATTTATATTCTACCATTCTATGCAAATTTATATATTTTTAAAATATTCATATCTAAGCACAATATAACATTTATACTGTTCGAAAATATATAATTTTTCTAGTTGTTGAACACTGCAGGTTAATTGCATAAAAAACATTATAATTTAATTAAACAAATTTTAAAATATTAGATGTATGAATCTTCATGTTATGTGCAGGTCATGACTGATAAAATATTTTTTATTATTATGCTAATGGAACAAAATTTGTACCATGTATTTTTAATATTAAATATAACAACATTCAAGGTTATAAATTATGACTAACAGAAGAAAGTTTATTAATGCATAATATAGCAAATTTTGTAAACTATTTTTTTAATGCAAAATAAAATAGTTTCAATTGTAATACGGTTGTGTAACGAAATGTTGGTGATTTTGAGATTTTTTTCTTATTTATTGTATTCAAATTGCATCGACACTTATGGCACGTTCATTATAATCATATTATACGAGATATTGATACATTTTAAGAGTTTTTATTAATTTTAATTTTTAAATTTAGAATCAAATTAAAATATCATGTTTTATTAAAATTGTTAATAAAATTTCTTCATTAAAAATTGTAATTTAAAATTTATTTTCTCGATTAATAAAATAAGAAAACTTATCAAGTCAAAATTAAAAAACTGTCTCAATTATGAAATTCTTGAATTCCCATGGTAGACACACCCATAACACTATCGTTGTCGTCTTTTGCATTTTTAAAGACATGTTTAGAAATTCAACAAGATTAATCCAGATTGACCTAATTAAGATTTCTTTAGAGGGATAGAAATCTCTTAATATAATCGATTATATATTCAAATTATAAGTCGAATTGTAACTGGGGCGATATTAAGTTAGAAATCACATTTTTTGTCGAGTCCTCTTTCCTCTCTGTCCTTTTTTTTTTTTTATATATATAATACATGTTTAGAGATTTATCAAGATTAATCCAGATTGACCTGATTAAGATTTCTTTAAATGAATAGAAATCTCTTAATATAATTGATTCTATGTTCAAGTTACAAGTCAAATTTATGATATTAATTAAATGGCACAACGATTTATCTATTGCACTAACGGTCTATTCGTGGACTTAAAAGAAAAGATGGTTGTGTTTAGAAAGTTGAGTTTAATATTTTAATTTATTTATAATTTGTTACTTTTTATGCTTGAATTTTAAGTTAAATTAAGAAATGATTTTGCAAGTGAAAATAAAATATTATAAAATAAAATTTAAATTATTATTATTACGTATGGAATAATCATGGTTAACCTTTTTTTTTATTATTATAAAGGAGAAGGTTGTTTTAAAGGAGAAAGATGAAGACTAGAACACTAAACACGTGACAAAAGGCCAAAATTAATATTAAATATCAACTTCTGTATCCCAGAAGACAGAGAATTATATATCTGCATGTATCAACCCCCTTTGCGCACGGGGATGTAGCTCAAATGGTAGAGCGCTCGCTTTGCATGCGAGAGGTACAGGGTTCGATACCCTGCATCTCCATCTTTTGCGTTTGTTTAATTTTATCTCCTGTTTCCTCCACTCTCGCATTGTTTCTTTCCCGCTGTTGATCTCTCTCTCTATGAAACACGGATTCACAAGCATAACCAAAAATCTCACCACCTGTTTTTCCCACACCCACAATTTCTGCACAATCACTACAAACTCAACTCAAACCCAACTCCCCAACCCAATCACACCCATCAACCACCTACACCTTTTCAAAGTCTGCACAATCCTCTACCAACGACAACACTCTCCCAAATCAAAACTCTTCTCAAACCTCAAAAAAATCCGAATTCGACCTCACCCATGAATTTTTCCTCCAAGTCTGCAATAAATTCCCATATTCGTGGTGACCCATTTACAATCTCTTTCAATACTCAGAATCCCACCTGGGTTTTTCTCACTCTTCACTCACACTCAACAAAATGCTTGATGCTATTGGTAAGTCTAAAAACATTGACCTCTTTTGGCATGTTCTTCACTTGATGGGATACAGAGGTTTGGTTAATGACAAGACTTGTAGGATTGCTATAAAGACGTTGGCTTCATCTAGAGAGTTGAAAAAATGTCTTGAATTTTTCCATTTTATGAACGAACATGGATGGCATTATATTTTGGATACTACGAATAAAGTGATTGAGACTTTGTGCGGTTGTAAGCTTGTGGGTGAGGCTAAATTTGTTGTTTTCAAGTTGAAACGTTGGATTAAGCCAAATGGAGTCACTCATAAATACTTGGTTTGTGGTTTTTGTGATGTGGGTGATGTTATCGAGGCTTCATAATTTTGGAATCTGATGGTTGATGAAGGAATTGAGCCTGAGATTGATGTGTTTGAGAAAGTTTAGAGAGGTTCTTTAAGAATAATCGGTTTGATGAAGCTATGAAGCTTTTCCAGAATATGAGAATAAAGAGGTTTGTTGAATGAGGTCTTTCAGGTTAATTTGGCCCAAGGCTATGAGGGTTCAAAGGATTGCATTGTAAAGACGTGGATTAATTTGCAGATCCGTTATTTCCTCTTGGAAATTGGCAAATTTTACATCTGCAGATTTGCTGGAGCAGCTGTCACATCATATGTTATTGATTCTGTTTAATAAATTAGAGAATTGAAAATGAGTCTGGATGACCAAAACCACAGATTGTCCCGGAAGCCTGATTGCACTCAGTCTTTTGTCAAGTGCCGCAGGCAGAATCGCAAATGGCCGAAGAGAACACAGAAGTGTTTTTCTATACAATGAAAAGAGCTGTTAGATTTTGGCACGCAGGGCTAGTTATAATGTGACTTTCTAGTTCACATGTTTGTAGCTAGCTATGGGTAGTTTTCTTAACCTTCTTGCAACTGTGGCCTTATGTTTGGGTTGAAATTTTAGTTACCGCATATCAGACAGCGTCTTGATAGGCCAGCAAATACGTGTTTGAGAGAGGCCAGAAAATACATATATGAGAGAGAGAGAGAGAGAACATAACTCTTTTCATTTCATAGTTACTTTGACACCCTTTTTATCAACAGTAGTTGTTCACTACAAGACGTGGAATTTTGAGATCAAAATTAATGAAAGAAACAAAGAGCCAAGATCTGAAACCAGGCCAAGCAACAAAAATGGATAAAGGAATCGCCACAGAGGCTCCGTGAAGACTGAAAAATAAAAAAGGCTAACTGCAGCTACATTTAGGGTAAACATTCTTTTAATCTACATGCTCCGAGTTCTTCTGGTATGATCACACATATCTTTACATCCATCAGCTTCGAGCTAAGGCACCAGACAATCCATGCCCTGGAAATTTGAATGAGTACATTATATGGAACCTCGACAGACTGGAGAAAAAAAAGAACAAGCATAATATCGTAATCAGATGCACTTAAAAAGTGGATGAAGTCCACGGTATGAATATATCCCACACGGTATCTTTTTAACAATCTGACAACTCATGAATGTCTAAACAAAGCTCTAAAAAATTTTTAAGCTTAGCTAACTTGTGCAGTCGGTGAATACAATGAGCTTGAAGGAGCTGCATAGAAAATGTGTTATAGCAGTTATATGTGCTAGCCTGCACTACCATTTTTATCCCCATGAACAAAAGCTCTGATAATACCATTGATGTCTGTTGTACAAGAGAGTACCAGGCTTAAGCTAATTACTAGATATAGCTTGCCATGTACCAAAAGCCATTCTCCTTCATTTGAATAGATTCATATCCATGAGTGCAAGGCCCCATTTCAGTGTGTTGGTAAACTTGTAAGAACACAGTTACAGCGGAGGACGTGAAGTACCATAGCCTAACCATGCCAAGCAGATTCTTCTGTTTACCTCATAACATCTATACAATGTCAATCTGGTAAGTAATTAAAGAAGAAAAAGTGAAATGGTTGTCGCAGGTAATATCATATTCATAGCAGCTGAATCCGAAATTCAACCAGGTCAGTAAACGCTTGATTATGTTAGGTTTCTAGAATATTCGAATTAGAAATTTCATATCATTGAGCATTCTAACAAGAGCAGTAGCATAATGATGACAGAAGTAAAAGCTTAAACTAAGTGCTTATGCTGTTCTAAATTCAGAACAAATTTGACATATGAAACCCAGTTCTCTTTAGTGCAACGGTTGAGTTGCACCTCAAGGTGACTGGTTCGAGACGTGGAAACAGCTTTTTTGCAAAAATGCAAGTGGAAAACTGATTACATATACGCCTACCCTCCCCCTACCCCCGCACTAAGTCGAGGAGTATTTTGTACACTGCGTGAGCCATTTTTAAACCCTGTTCTTGAACCAGAAGAATAGCATTATTGAGAGATTATATAATGACATGGATTTATGATAAAAAAAGGGGAAATCCAGAAATTTTCCTTATCATATTTATAACCATTTCCAAAATTTTCTGAGAACTTACTTGAGAAAAAGAATAGTCATAGGACCTTGTGGTCCTCCCAAGCAATCATCATTTTTTCAAGAATGGCTTTTGGCAAACAAGTAACCGCTGGTCACTACCATTTTGGAGGTCAATAACTCTCGCTTCCCATCTGAGTTGTGTAGCAATAATGCGTGCATTCTCTATTTCTCCCTTTTTATCGGAAAGGACAACCCATCCCTGCAAATCAACCAAATAGAAATTGATGACATAACACCGATGTTCAGTAACCATTTTTACCAGAGAAACTTTCATCAATCTGTTATGGTGTCAATATGCATGTCTAGCATTTAACAATACGCAAGATATTAACTGGGAAAAGAAAGAAGAACTCCTGCACCATGAAAAACATAAGCACGAATGCTGTGAAGTGAGTGTCGATAGGAGAGGTTTGGAGTTTGGTTCTGCAAAGAGTTTTGTGCAAAACAGCTAAGGCTGAGGAATAGGAAAAAGAGGGAAAGTGACCTGTAAAAACTACTTTCACCATACAGGAGGATGGAACATAAGGGATATGCAAGACTTTCTCTGTCATGCTTGAACAGGAAAATAGAAATAATTGCAACCAGTTGAATTTTGCAAGCATAATTCATATGTAAGATTATACCTCAGGGCGCAAAATCCGATCCATCTCTAAAAGTAAGTCTAATATACTGCATCTACTTGAAAGGTGTGACAAGAGCCCATTTGCATGAAGCATGTCATAAGTTCGAGGATACGTTGGGAAGGGCTCACACCTGCAAATGGATATGATGTATGAGTGCTGCATGAAGTTTATTTCTCCAACTGAGCAACAACACTTAAAAGGATGTCATGCATTTCAAAGAGCAGTACTATATGAGGGGTCTAAAATTATGACACACGATGAATAGAATAGGATATGTCATAAGTTAAAGGATACGTTGGGAAGGGGCTCACACCTGCAAATGGATATGATGTATGAGTGCTGAATGAAGTTTATTTCTCCAACTGAGCAACAACACTTAAAAGGATGTCATGCATTTCAAAGAGCAGTACTATATGAGGGGTCTAAAATTATGACACACACGATGAATAGAATAGGATTCTCATCTGTGGCACATACTAAATGAGGACCTAGAAGACATCCACACAGCCACATCTTGAATATTTGACATGTGGGAGCCAGTAAGTGATTGGATAATTTGACATAAAGAAGCAACAACCATGAAAAAATTCGAGGAACTCACCAGTTGTGCAGGACACCAGCAAAACCTTGATCAAGAATGAGAGGCAGTGTATTGAGTTCCTCAATAGGGACTACATTCATCACCCATGCAGATTTTTTTGCTTCCAACAATGCAGAATTTAAACCGCCATAATGAGCATTCATGTCCATGATATTACGAATCATGTTGTATGGAGGAAGTGGGTCTTCGTCTCCTGGTCTCTTTGGATGGTCAGAGAAAATTAAAGGTGTAAGCAAGGACCAATAATTTCTAAGAGCTGATCTCCAAAATTGCAAGTCATCATAATAATCTTCAGGTTGAACACCTGCAAGGACAAAAAGATTGAAACAACGTAAATATCCAGAGTATGCTAACAGAAAGCATTTAGAAAATTAGTTGTATCCTTGGAACAATACTTTCCATGAACTTCAAGCTCTTCCGCAATCAACTGGGAACTAGAAGATCTATTCTGAATGGGAATCCAGCGTTTGCTTGTGGTCCCACTGATACATGAGGCTAGGTTCTGATAATAGCTCTCAGCATCATTGCCTTCTTTGCAAAGTGGCACTGCACCCGGCTTGCTACAAAACAGAACATAAAATGGAAAAAGCAATTGCTGAGACCAAGACCAATCAATTGAATTATAAGGAAAACAAAATAAAATATCTGGGATTGGCTTTCTTTCTTTTCTTTGCTTTGACTTTTTTTTTTTGGGGGGAGGGTGTGGCAGTTTAGTTGGGGAATGCAGAATTTTATCAGGAAAATTTACATTTAAACAACCTATGTACAGCATTAATTTATACAAAGCGGATCCTCACCTGGAAGTATAACATTTAATATCTGCTGTTTTCTGCCAGACAAAAGTCTCATCTAGCTGAGATAGAAGAGTCCAACAGATTTTCTGCGCAAATTCTATAATAGGCGTTACAGAATTTGCCTTCTTTGAATTCAATGAGCCTCCATGTGCATTGCTAGTAGGTGAGGTTAACACAAAGAACCCTCCAAGCTTCAGTACCCGGTCAACTTCTAGAAGAAATATCCCACCTGGTTTCCTTAATCATGTCAGTGGAATAATGAATCTACAAACATGATAACAGTAGCAACAAATACTTCTATGAATATAATCTGAGCAACAAATTCTTCTTTATGTACACATCTGGCATAAAGAAGTCAATTGTAACAGAGACTCAGATTAATAGTAAGTTTGCTTTCTTTTTCTCTAATCCTTAACCGTCCTTTATTCAACCTTATGTGATCTAAAATGCAACTCATCCCAGTAGCTTAAGATATTATGTATTTCTTATGTTTTCAGGGCTTCCATACTCAGATATGACTTGCACATGACACAGTCGCTATTGGACATGTTCTCACTATTCGCAATAGCTATGCTAGCATGCAGATAAAATTAAGGGTAGACATGTTCTCACTGTGCTGAATGAACTATAAGACCTGTTCAATCATATTCCATTGCTACTAATCATCTTTTTTACATGTCAGAAAGCCACCATCATTAGCCTCATGATGTCAAGGTGAAGTTATCCACCCACAATATTGAAATGCTCTCAAAAAGATTGGGGAAAGAAAAATTGAATGTATATCTTATGCACTCATAACATCTAAAAGATTGTGGCATGAAATCTCAAAGATTATGGCATATTTGGAGAGATTCACATTTACTTAATTGTGAAAATTATAGCTTAGTCTTTTTTTATTATAGTTTTTGATAATAAGTAGTGGGACTAATTGCTTATTAGGTCTTTGGGTAATTTTTATTTTCCATATTAGACTAGGTAGAATTTTAGGATTTGATATTTTTATTTGTAGCAAAAATAAAGGGAATTATTACTTTTCCCTTTTGTATTTAAAGGAAGTGCAGTTAACCCGATCCCAATTGTTGGGACTAAGGCTGTGATTGTTGTTGTATTTAAAGGAAGTGCAGTAATTCTCTCAAGGTTTGAGTTCCTAAAAAACTCAAGAGAAAGTAAAGTTCTCTCAAAATGAGCCGTAGAGATGGCAGGATTCCCTCCAAATAGCCTTTATTTTCTTTTCATTAGTTAACATAGGTCACAAAGATAAAAAGAGAAGAAAAAAAAAAACCACTAAAACAAAACAAGCCAACTAATCCCTACTTAGGTTTCCAAGTTAATCACTCTATAATTCAATCCTAAACCCAGGGCCATAACAATATATTGTTTACCAACTTAAGCCAGCTCCTAGCTACTTCAAAAAAGAAAGTGTGAGTGACCTTCTAAAGCTATCTTCCTTAATGTTTGTATCATGTGCTATAATAATTCTGAAAACAGAGATTACTTTTTTTTTGCATTGTTCAGTTGCACACAAGATGTGGAACTGTCTATTTGATGTGCGTGGACTAGGTTTGTCCTAGGAGCCTCCTTGATTTGTTTCTCACAAAATTTAGAGGTTTTAGAAGGCAAAAAGATGCTCACTCGCTTTAGAGATATGCGTTTATAGCTATTTGTAAGTGTATTATGAGAGAACACAATGCCAGCACCTTTGTAGATTAGACCACAAATTCTCATCTTCTACAGGATAAGATTGTATTTTAAACTTCTGTGTAGGATCATGTGATTGAAAAACAGTTATTCATTAGCTTTATGTATTGTTTTATCTTTTCCAGTTCTAAGGATTTCTCATTCTAGTTTTTTGTACATTTTTCAATACTCTTATACAATTTCTTTATATATATATATATATATATATATATTTATATAAAGTGCAGGAGCATTATGATGATGTTATTGACAAGACTTCCAATGGCCATTAGGGAAGCAATCAGTCAAACAATGGTCATAGATGAAACATTTATTTGGTGACTGGTCATTGGATCCCCCAAGATGTTACAGCAGAGGCTTAGGTTGTCTCTGTTTCATGGAAAATCTCGAAAAATAAAATAAAATTTGGGAAAACAAGATTTTTATTTATTTGATTTCGGAAATCTCCTTAAACATGGGGGAATATTTTCCAAAAGGGAATGAAAATCTTGGAAAATAAACTTTTTCCTGCAGAATATATTTCAGGAAAATATTTTCCTAGTGGAAAACACCTTCGAACAAACAACCACAGCCACACGAAGTTTTGTGGTATAATGCTTCTAGAGTTTTGAGTGCAGTACTTTTAACTGATACAAATATGAATCTGTGTATATGAATCTATGTTATTAAGCAGTTACTAGCTATTAAGCATCTTAAATTACCTTATTTAGCATTTCCACTCCAAGGACCAACACTAAATAATAGAAATCTAGAGAAAATTTCCAAATAGAACTTGACAAATGTTTTCCTTTTCTCCCCAATTTTATTTGTAAAGCAATTGAATTTCCAAACCAGGATAAAATCCCTTTTGAAATTTCTCTTCACTACGTGGCATATCTTGGGAACGTTAAACCTTCAAACATTCATATGCAATCCCTACATTTGTTTGTTAATTTTAAGCCTCTACTCACCTGTATCATACCTACAAAAATAGCAATGCACTAAAAGAACAATGCACCATAGATGATAGCATTTTTGTTTAAATTTTGACTTGTTTACTACTGCATATGTTCATTTTTATTTTTCAGAATTCCAATCCCACCACAACTTTATGGTTTTACTCTTGAAACCAGTTACACAGAATCCTAATCTTCACAGCCTTGCACGGTAGGTTACAAGGACAAAATTAGTAAGATTGAGCTCATGACGCTTGGTAATACAGGCAGTCAGACACAAAGAGCTTAAACTTCCATCCTGATGCAAACTCTGGACCCTTGCACAGAGTTCAACCCCAAATAGACTTGAACCCCACATGTTTCATCTCTCAGCTCACAGCTATGAAAGGAAGGTGTGAGGAGAAGGATGGTTGAATATTTGAACAAGATAATGTTCATTTTCCAGATTTTTTAATAAGCATTGATTAGAAAGCAGGACTGTCTCATGTTGCATTGACATGTCTACAATGGGCAGAGTTCTCAGAAGAGACACGATACAACACTTTGTAACTTCCAAACTGTAATAGTGTAAAATTTTATAACATTTTCCTGTAAAACATGTTGGTGCCATGATGTGTCCCTTGTGTTGTGTTCGTGTCTGTACTTCGCATATAGTACCCCATTTTGTAGTGATAGCAAATCTAACTTAAGCATTGGAAGACTTATGTTTCCTGTGTAACACTGAGCTCTAATATGTGCTCATGGTAACAAGAGTCAGAAGGCAATAAAGTAGGGTAATAAAGAAGTTGAGTTCATAAGTCTACTTTATTCATAGGGGTAAATTACAAGTTATTTCCCATGTTTTTTCCCCGATTGCACATAGATGAAATATGTTGCCAGGATGTGCACTGATAGTCTTATAGTTTGAAATTAGAGGGAGAGGCAGAGAGCAGAGGAGAGATGAGAAGCAAAGAGGGCTTCTGAGATTATAAAGATGTTAATCTGTAATGTCATACTATGGGTAAGAACAAATTTTACAGTATTACTAATCCTGTGTAATGTCCAAAAGAAGAGGTACTGAAGTGCAATGGGAGTTAAAATACAAGAGCTTATATGTAATTTATGGTAATTATACTTGTCTGCCAAATCAGACAACGTGCATTCATCAATCACCAGTCTTGTTGTTTCTGTTTTCCTTGCAAAGGCGTCGATGGACATGCATGTGTGATCCAAGTTTCTTAAGCAGTAATAATTAGAAAATAGATATTCAAAACACTGTCTGCTAAAAATGCAGATAAAGCAAACAAAATGGACCAATTCTTGACCCTCCATGCATTCTGATGAGTTGCTCTTGCTAATGCTAGCTATCACCAATAATTCCAACAACATTCTTGTTATTTTGAGAAAGGAATGCATACACTGCAATTCCTCCTCTACGGTATACACTAGAGATGAAGTCATAAAGACATAAAACATAAAAGGACAAATTGGTATCAACAAAATTGAGTTGGGCTGCACCAAGTAATCATAATACGGCCCAAACTTCTAAGTGATTATAAGGAGCTATAGCAAACAAAATTGCCCAATTCAAATACATAATGGCTACTTCGTTTCTTGAGAGGCAGTTACCAGCTACCATGCATGCCTAGACCACTCATCACAATTATAAGTTTAGGTTAGGCCAAATTTAAGGTAAAGCCACAAATGTGTAGCCATGAGTAACCTCTGCATTCAGTCATTCAGTTTAGGAAGAACATTTTAAGGGGTATAAATGAGACCACAGTTAGCTTGGATGGATGCATATATTGATACGTAAATGACTGTGTATCATGACCCTTCATTTCATTAAGCAATCATTATACCTCACAATTTATCTTTGAAAAGACACCCTAGCCTTTTTGTCTACTAACCACTTTGAGATTAAAATGAGATGGCAATAACACTTCCACCAATGAATTGACATCACATTTCCAAGCTTCCACTTATGTTCACCATTGGTTTGTTGTGCATAAGCAGAGGTCTAGGCCTATGCATCTGACAGACATGACTACAGCCCCCTTGTTACAAGCCAACATAATGTATATTTCTATATTTTCAGGTAGCAATAAAATGGTTTCAGAGCATTGGCACTGCAATTATCTCACGAATCTAACCTAACATTCTAAAAAGACAGAAGGTACCCTTATATTTTGCCCTTTTTTCTCCTTCTCTTTCTTCTCGATACTTTTTGGATTGTCAAAGGAAAGGAAACAAGAAAACTTGTCACTGTGTGTTCTATTGTTTGTATAGACAATAAGGTCAGAATTTAAAAAGAGCATATTTACCCCATTTTACAATGTCATACAAATCCAGCCATAGAAAACCACACAAAATATATGTTTACAAACTGTCTTTGTTCAGAATAAGGTTATCAAAAGGAATAAATTACCAATATCAGCAAAATGAAAAGTCAAAGAATATATTGCAGCAGCACAAGAACACGCATGCATGCAACTGAGCAATCTAGTGAAAAATATCAAATATATGTTTTTCAGCCCAATCAGCCACATTGTGCATAATGAAGCATGCAAATGAAAATGTTTGATATGGAAGTTGCTTTGAGATAAAATTTTCAATTATTGCAGGAAGGTCTTTCTCTATTGGGTCAACTGTTAAATAATATATTGCAGCAGCCTAAAGAGATGTCATGCATGCAACTGAGCGATCTAGTGAAATATATATTAGTACCTTTTTCAGCCCAGTTGATGCCGCATTGTGCGCAATGAACCATGTCAAATGACAATGTTGGAAATGGAAGTTGCTTCGAAATGAAATTTCCAATTATTGCAGGAAGGCCTCTCTCAAGGGCCAGTTGCACCTGGCTCCCAGTAACTTCATATGGTGCAATACAAACAGCCATTAGCTTAAGTGAGACCAAGTGAGCTCCGAAACTACCAAACCCACACCCTACGTCAAGCACTGTCCTGACCTGGAAGCACCATAAAGATTACAAATTAAAAGGATAGCCAAACACAAAGTCAGAGAATATGGGAGGGAAAAGATGTAATTAACGAATGAAGCTTACACCAGCTTGAGGGAATTCAGCATCACTTCCTAACTCAAGCATATCAGCAATTTGGCGAGAGTAATCTTTAATGCCATCAAAGATCAATCCTTCATTGGAATGGAAAGCGATTTGATTCTCCTCCAGTAACATTAACCTACATATTTTTTGAAATATTTCAAAAGATACTTAAACTAGAAAAGGAATAAATAGGTAATACTTCAAAAATTAAGAAGCACAATCATGAGTCCATCTACTTCACTCATGAGGTCCATAAAAACTTCTCTAGCTTCAGAGCATTGAGAACTACTCATGATCAAGAAGATCACCTTTTTGTCATGCTACCGGAAGAAAGGAATTGGTCTTTTGATATCTTCACATTTCCACTCCATATTATGTCCCTACCAGTTGGCCATCGCAATGGGATCTTATATTCCTTTGGGGTTCGAACCAAACACCGACATCTTGAGTGTGAAACATCACAATGTCGATCGAATTCCTCGCCATCCTTATATCCAGCTAACAAATTTGCAGAAACATTGTAACAAGGTACATAGTTCTCTCTTTCCTTGCCACAGAGGGTAAGCTCATTCAAACTTTGAACTCCAGAAAGGGACTTCAAATCCAAATAATCAACTACAGCTTGCTCCTTTAACCTCCTATAGCTTGTGTAAATACTTGGCACTTGAGCAGGTGTCGCAGAATTAAATGCATTAGACGAAGATGATCCGAAGACAGCAATCAGCGCAAGAAGACTCACGATACACAAGAGTAACCAGTTGAGTGGTGGTCTAGGGCCGAAAATCAGAGACAGTTTATTCAACCAGGAACTTCTCATGTCCGAATTGTGATAAATTTCCACACCCCAGAAACAAAAGCAATACTATGTTTATAACCGGAATTTCTCCAAACCTCGACAACCATAATCTATCAAAACACATGAACTCCTACATATGCCATCAAGAATCAACGCATTTCTTATTACCATCGAAACATCAAAAACCTCTTCCAAACCCCCCCCCCCCGGGGGAAAAAATTAGCAGAATCAAATTTATTAATCTAATCCAAAAGCTCCCAAATACCAAAAACGCCAATAAAACTCCAATCTTTTTAGGGCTTAACCAAAACCCTCTAGTAGGAAGAAATTCGCAATATTTCCAAATTTCCCCAATTCAAGAAATTCTCAATTTCACAATCAAAATCAATAAATGCCCACTTCCCAAAACCTGCAAATAAAGTGTCAACGATCAACAAGTTTCAAAATAAAAAAAAAGATGAAATTTAACTTTTTTCCAACAGAATTAGATATAACAGCTCACCAAGATTCAAAGGAATGACAAATCAGATCCAAAATCAAACATCAATTGAAAATCAAAATTACAAGAAACAATAAGGTAAGGTTATTTTGACGTACCAGAGTCTTATTTTTAGTTTATTATAATAATAATAAGAATTGTTTTAGTCGTTGAATATGAGAGAGAGAGAATAGGGTCGGGTACGTGCTTTAAGGCCTCTTTAATCGGAGTTTTGGTTGATTTCACGAGAGAGAGAGAGAGAGAGAGAATTATATGGTTGAGATCTAGAGCAGAGGTTCGCACATTTAGAAAACAAAAAACAACAGGCATATGGTTTTTGCTGCATTTAATTTGTATGGAATGAATATTAATCTCTCTCTCTCCCCCCCTCTCTCTCTCTCTCTATTCCCCACGAACAAAACATATCATGAAAATGTTTCTGGGCACTGATAGTATGCCAGGAGGGTCACGTGTGTGAATGTGACAGACATCAATTTATAATTTATAATTTTTAGATTTTATTTTATTTTATTAAAATGTTCACTAAATAAAAAAGATTCAAATAATACCTAAGAAAAATTGCTTCAGAAATTTGTAAAAATCAATGCTAAGATTGGCATCACTTGAGTTATATATCTAGAAGTTATCGGTGATAATCTCATAAATAAATAAATAGGGGGAAATTAAATTCAAGTTTCTTGTGGAGATTTCTGGTGAAATGAATGTAGTCCTAATCGGAAACTTTCAGCTATTGTTATTGATGAGCTGTTAGTGTTGTGTTGTCAACTGTCACTAGTTGATGTTTGTTTTGTCTTCCCGGGGATTGCTGTGCATCTATGGATGTGATGTGGGGAGATTGTGTGCATGTGAAGTCAAATTGCTTGTTTAAATTACTGTTTTGTGCCACCAAAATTTTGGTTTTGGGGTTTGTTAATATCTCTGATGTCCCATATGGCATCAACAAACCCCCTTTTTGGGGCACTGAGCTTTTTGTCACTCGGCAAGAACGCGATGTGTGTTTTGGTATGGTAGCCCCTTGGAAAGACTTGTTACGATGGTAAAAGTAGCCTTCTTTGAGATGAAAAGTAAAACGACGTTTGGAGGTTGAGGGCGTTCTGTTTTTTCATTCCTATGGTTCTTGAGACTTATGGTTAAGGAAATCAGATTGGTAGGTTGAGGGCTCTTTCTCTCTCTTTCTTTTCTAAATTAGATGAAATGTCATACATCTTGTTAAATATGAAGTGGTATAAATGTTAGCAAATGCTATTATACTGGGAGTGTGACAAGGACATGCACATTTAATAAGGCCATGCTGGTCAAGCACAAATCAATGTGTGAGAGAGGGAGAGAGAGAGAAGTGTGATCATGAATCAAAATTCAAAGCTCATCCAAGTTGGCAATAGAAGGATGATTAACTAACTATGTTTCGTTCTCATGTATGACCCAAACAAAGCACAATTTTCAAAAGGAACTAAGCAAAATTTTCGAAAAGAAGATATATAATCACTAATCAAATTTCAAGAAATTTGGCATACGAACTTTGAAATTTGACATACAATGAGATAAGGATTCTTAAATATCATTTGAAATTTAGTATAAGATGATGTGTGAATTCTTAATTATTCTCTAGATATATTACTTTTAACACCTATTAATAAGAATATTAGATTCTTCTAATTAAGGTATTTAAGAGACAGTTTAATAATTATAATTCTCTCTCTTAATCCCGTGACCTGGAGTTTAAATTTTTGTGTAATAAAAAAATAAATCAGATTTTTCTAATTAAGAATATGATTTTGATAAACCCTTCTGATCGTAGAAAATGTTCTCCCCCCTAATTGAATCATATACTGAAAACTATTCTTAGGGAATTTCCATAAAATATCCCACAATTGAAGTATATTAATATTGCTGCCCAATTGGGATTAGATATAAAATATACTTTTATATCCATATGCTCTTAACTAATATTTGGTCTATTTAACAACTCGGACAACATTCTTTTCAAAATTCAAAATATAAATATATTTTATATCAATTTAATAAAAGTAATATATATATATATATATATTTCTTTTTCTGCAACATTAAATTCAATTGAGCTATGATATTTTTTAAAATTTGTTTTATCAATTGTCTTTTATATGCGTGTGTGCCTGTGTACATGCATTGTTCAGTATTAACTCGATGGATGCTATTTTAAGCTCTTTTTTTTTTTTTTTTTGAAAAAAAGAAAGGGGGGGTTGCTAGGTGGTCAAAGGAGATGGATCTTTGGAGGAATCTAGTCCTTGACTACAGAGAGCTCATGAATGAGCTGGGCATTTCAGAGATTAAACATGTGTACAGGGAGGCTAACTGGTGTGCCGATGAGTTGGTGGAGTTGGGGAAAGGGGTGCAGGCTGGCATGCATGAAGCCTGTAATCCTCCGCCTGAGGTGGAGGCCCTCTTAAAGCTTGATGCCCCCCGGGGGGGGGGTCTCTTGGGTGAGGAAGAAAAGGTCTCCTCCGGACATGTAGTCCCCCTAGTGGGTTGCTGGTCGTCTGCCCTTCTGGGAGCGTTTGTTTTGCTGCTGTTTCCTAGTGTTTTCTGCTGTTTTGTTCTGATCTCTTGCCGAAAGAGGGAGAGAGAGAGAAAGAGAGAGAGAGAGAGAGAGATGGACCACAACATCGGTATTAAAGCCAGAGACCGAAGGCCCACACCGGCACAAAATTTGAAGGTTTCCAAATGGCAAAATGTTTTAGCTTTGCCTTTTCAAGTTCGTAACTGAGATGAAGCCATCTTCAGTTATTATCATTGAGAGCCTGCGAGAACACAAAAATGGCTGTCAATCTCACATAATTATTAGTACTTGAGACATGTTTAAATTAGAAGATAAGACCTTGTCCTTGATGCTTCTATAGCCAGGCTGGGACTATGAATTATGAGATTTCAGAATTATAGGTGTCTGCGTGTTGTTTGATATTAAAATGCACTCTTTTTATGATAAGACCCTATAAAAATCAACCCCATCTACCAAAATTAATTGTTTCACCAACCAATATGGGCCTTCTGGTTTTCTTGCGTCATAGTAGGCTGAAGCTTGTAATGTATGTTGTGATACAAGCTCACCCCCATTGTGGTGGGATATGATATCTAGCTGACAGAATGCCCGTGGATTTGTTACCTAGAAATGGCATATGAGAAAGAGAGAGAGAGAGAGAGAGAGAGAGAGAGAGAGAGAGAGAGAGTTGGTGAGTATCCTATTCCTAACCCCACAAGAGAGTCATGACAAATTGCATCACCAATTATTCATCCGATGCACTTCAGAACCGCATATATTCCAACTATGATGCATGTAAACTTCTTATTATTAAAGTTTTCTTATTTTTAAAATATATTTTATTTTTGATATTAAATTAATTAATATTTATATAAAAATTTTTATATTTTTTATATTTTTATATTTTTTCATATTTAATAAATTATTTATTTATTTGATCATAATTTATATTTTTTATATTATTTATCTTATAATTAATAATTACATATTTAATTATTTTTTATTTTTATTATAAAATATAATCATTATATTATTTTTATAAAATAATTAATATTTATATAAAAACCTTTTTATTTTTTATATTTATATATTTACTCACATTTCTGTTCTTATACTTTTATAAAATATCATTTCGCCATATCGTTTCGCATCGGTTTCCATTTCCATGCAACATAGTATTCCAATACTCAAGAGCAGAGATATGTAATGCAATAAGTATTTCCTGTTTGGTTAAAGACCAAAAGAACAAAATTTCTTTAGTAATACAAAACAGCCTTCTGGCTTTCCTCAATAATAATACAAACAATCACATTACACAACTACCCCAAGCAAGCTATTTATAAATTCCCATATAAAAATCAAGTTAGTAACAAAACCTCAAATTAATATCCAAAGATAAATAGATTCAGCATCAAGCGGTTCCAAGTTCCCTATTTAAGTAATCCACAAACATTCTCTTTGCACTCTCAGCATCTGAAGGTGGGGGCGGTCCGCTTAAGCTTGTTTGCCCTGTCAATTTTATGAAAGTTCTTCGCAGACGACGAAGCTCAGGCAACCCAACTGATTTTGAAATGTTGATGGTGGGCAAATCCAAGCCAAGAGAAACTCCATTAATAGGCCCTCCCATTGCCTGAGATTGTGCTTCCACAATAGCATTTATCACCTCCTGCGTTGCTTTGTCCAACTCGTAAAGTGAATTGGCTTCTGAAAACCTTGCATTTTGTGTGGCAATCGTAGGCTGCAGTATTTTAACATCCCTTGCTTTTGAGTCTGCCTTTTTGGTCAAGTACAAAACAGTGTCACTAATTGCAGCAGAAGACTTTTCTATTCCATCTTTTGATGGCCATAGCTCAAACAAGGGAGAATCCCATCGGTTTCTTCTATCTGGTCTCTCAAACCTCCTGACCAAGTCTTCAAAGATCTTATCATTGTATGAGGCCTGTCCCTTCTCCTTACGCTCTTCATTCCATTTCCTACAGTTATTTTCTTCCACATCACAGAAAAGGACACAGTATCTTATTCCTGCAGCACGAGCCAAGCACCACAACTCATATCTATAACCTTTGATATTGTTCAAGGAATCTACTATGATTATATTATCTTTTGACACGGATCTATCAACCTCAGACCTAAGTACTCCCCTTAAATTCTTCTCGGATGGCATATCAGCATAACTCTGATTGCGATCAAGATGGAAAGAAGCTTCGTCAATAATTCTGAACGTGGGGGGAGATTCTAAGTCTTTGAGAGCTTCAGCTAAGCAGTTTGCAGCTGTTGACTTCCCACTACATGGCTGCCCACAAATAACAACTAAAGCCATTTGCACAAAAAGGGGGCTCAGCTATGAATACTGCTCCGCGGCGCCTTCAAGATAGAGCTACTTACTGCCAAATTGAACAAACAAACTCAAATTAGAATAACCTGAAATTTATTTAGCCAACAGAAGGGTCAGCAGGCAGGTTATTTAACGTCTATCAAAGAAAAATGGTCACTACAATTGGCTGGTTCTCTCATATTAATCATTTGATCAGCTTAGGCATAGCCTACAAGTGGTCACCACAATTGGCTGGCCTTCATTCCAACACACAATTTTTTTTTTTTTTTTTTTTTTTTTTTTTTTTTTTTTTTTTTTTTTTTTTAAGGAAGAAGGAAGAATCATCATGGACTTAAATAATAGGAATCACTAAAGGCACGAATCCCATCATATTGTCGCAGTATTTTTCTCATCTCTTGAGAATTCTCTTCTTCTTTGCAATATGTTGACTGGATGGGATTCTAATTTCTAAGCGACAATACATCATGATGGTATGAAAATGCAGACCTCATATTAGGATTTTAAAACTGAAGGAGATTACGTAGCTAACTCTAACGTCTGAAATGCCAGTGCGGCTTTAAAATTCTATTGTTGATCAAAAGGAAAAATGCAAGATAAATAAGCTTTAATTTGAAAAATTTTGGCTATCCAAATTTAGGATGAATCTTGAAATACAGGAGGCCAATTTTTTAGATATGTCGCTCCTAGATCCACAGCCTTGACCCAATTACATGTTTAGACAAAGTTTCAGTGCAATCCATGAAAGCAAATAAGAAAATCTAGATTTTTAGAAAACAAATGCATCCTCCTTGAGAATTGAGAATTTGACATTTAGTGATCAGGTATTTAGACAAGATCAATTCCTAAGCACTCAATAGCAAGAAAGCAAACCCATAACAGACAAACAAAGTTAAACAGAGCAAGTAGGAAATTACAAGTCATCGGGAATGTGCCTGAAACTAATTCAACAAACAGCTATCAGCCATTTAACAAAATGTATGGAGAAGAGAAGGTTTCAATTTGAAAGCCCAAACCATCAATACCAGCCCTGATTAGCCAGATATATTAATTAGCTTGGAACATGCAAGGGCTGAGAGAGAAGAGGAAGAGCTTGCAGGGTTAGTTATTAAAGAAGCATTTGACTTTTTTTTTTTGTGGGGGGGGGGGGGAGAAGTATTAACTGACACTACGATCCTTCTAAGAGTAGCATCATTGTCTATCTGGTTGTCCTTAAATTAATTTGTCAATTTATAGACATGTTGGCACAATTATGCAAAATGGCGGAAAGCCAAATTCAATATCATCGGTCTAATGAGAGTAAACAAAACAATTGATGTATCAATTAGCCACAGAGAGAGACAGAGAACAACATGCATGCACCACATATCTATAAGGAAAAACAGACAAAGGGAGCCAAATGTACCTAAATGGATTAAAAATGCTAGGCTGAAATGAACTAATGACAAACTTAGGCTTACATTTTACACATGAATCCCCCTTTTTCTTGGGGGTAGGGGATTGGTGGATTGAAAGGCAAGGATGGGCCACTCCACATGCAACCCTTTTTGGTCAGCCTAATGCTACATCATCGCACTCATATACGTGAAACTTCCAAAAAATCACAGAAGTGATGCGTACGAGAACATATCAAACCGAGACCAAATGAATTGCATCTACAACCATACATTCCAAAATTATCTCAGAACATAATCAGGCCACTCTTTCTATCTCAACATCACTCTGGCATGAAAAGAACAATATATCCCTACACCAATAACATTATTCGTCATACAAACATTAACAGATGAATACAGTTCTAAACCAAATTATTACGTGAAAAATGCCTTTCATTACAAATGATCATCCTAAACAATGAATTATTACAAAACACCAAATCACAAATAACACAATACCCATGAATAATCAATTCACAAATACAAACAAAAACTATGTATTACCCATCACTGAAATCGCACTCTAAAGTGAGAATTGTCCATGTAAAACAGCATCCATAGTGATACTGGATGAATAATAATCCCAGAAATTTACAAGCATATGATTTCCATATTCTTGTCAATACCCATAAATTATTTCCAGTATAGCTCCCCAAAGAAAAGTTTATATCTTGATTCACGATTACTAAATCAAACTCGACGCAGAGAGAGAGAGAGAGAGAGAGAGAGTACCTGAGCAGAGTGGAGTTCGTATGAACCAAATTGCGTTCTCGCCCGAGACGAGTGCGACTGAGAAAGGGCGAATCAATTTCTAGGGTTTTTAAGCGTGCGTGAAGAATTTGGTGGTTCAATTTTTCCAGCAGTAGTTTAGAGACTCTGTTTGGATCTACTAGAGAGAAGCAGGCACGGGACTAATAATTATGGACTTCCAACCATGCGCACGGGCGCAGACCCACAGTCTCAGGCCAGACAAACTCGAATTGGACATGTGATTAGATCGGCCCATGTTTAAGCAGTAGTTCTCCTGGAACTTTTAGGCCCCGATGCCCGTAGCAAAGTCATGATAATGTAATATATGTCGTTAAAATGTCTATCATTTTCTCATTTTTTTTTTAAATTCAGATTCAAATTTTTTTATATACAAAAATATATATATAGTTAAAATTATAATTATTATTTTTTTTAAAAAAAATTATTCCCACGTAATACTATCAAAATATTATAACTTTAATATCTTATTCATAGAAGACTTAGTTCATGAATTATTATTATTTTTTATTATAATCGATCGATATTTAGAATCATATTTCAACTGCTCTGACTCAAGTATTATCGAGTTCAATTTAAAAGAAATTATCTCAACGTAATTTTTTCATTTCTAAGTTTCAAAAAAACCAAACACTTTTACCCACTATGTCTATTATCTATTGGTGTTCATAAATTATTTTGTATTCAAACTCATAATTAAAAAATATCACTTCACTGGTAGATTATTATAAATGCATATAATTTATCCCTTGCATTTAGGTATTCTCTTAGCAACGTTTAGTTGATCTCTTTTTTTTTTTTGACACATAGTGAGACTCAAACTTGATTCTATTACAAAGCAAATGAGGAGTGATGTTATTTGAATTAAAACTCATTGACATATTTTGTTAACCTAGTAAATGAGCACTAATATCTCTTCGGCAAAATTTCCAATTTAAATATTATATATAAAGAAAATAACAACTGAAAAAGTTTTATCTGTTAAGTATCCGATTTGATTTAAATCGAATTTATTTTATCTCAAAATAATTACGATTTATATCAAAAACAAAAAAAAAATGTTATTCCTTTTATGGGCTAAATGATTAGAAAGCATTATCTGAGCACAAAAAAAAAAAAAAAAAAAAGAGGCAGCAATCAATAGAATTGCTTTGTCGTTTTAGGAAGCATTTGAAGTTATCAGCCCCATCAGGGACCCCTCTTCTTCGTCGTCGTCGTCTTCTTCTTTTCCAATTTTCAATATCAACCCTTGGATTCATAGAGCAGCACAATAACCTACGAAGTCAAGCATTGTACACAAGCCATGCAACTCAGAACTTAGTTGCTGAGATGAAAGGCATCACGTAAGGCAACGAATTATGACATCAATTTCAAATAAATGAAGGCAGCGAAAGAAGATTTTGATAATAAAGTTAGAAATGAATGAAACAGGGCAATTTATTTCCAAGAGAAGATGTTCCAAAACATGTATCTAACCATATCCGGATCCGTCCGGGAATCTCTACCCTGACTTACAGAACAACTTCCAAATCAAGGTGTTGGGAACATGCAAGATTTGAAAGACTCGGTAAGAATATCTTCATTCAGATTTCGACCTGAAGCCCAAAACATAGCATGTTCAAATTGTGTCCCCATAGTCTTTATACATAATGTTACAGAAGACCAAAAAGCAAGATAA
Source organism: Dillenia turbinata (assembly GCA_037126225.1). Classification (NCBI taxonomy): domain Eukaryota; kingdom Viridiplantae; phylum Streptophyta; class Magnoliopsida; order Dilleniales; family Dilleniaceae; genus Dillenia; species Dillenia turbinata. Next base: position 20,002,674 of record JBAMMX010000019.1, read on the forward strand.
TTGAGCTTTACCTATGAAGACAACTTTGTTTATTTGTTTTTCTTCCTTTTGCCACTTTCGTGCTGGAACAATCTCATATATTTCCCTTACGGCCTGCCATCACATAACAAAGATGCACAGAGCAGAATTAGGCTCCTTAAAAGTATTAATAAGCATCACATAGGACAAAAAGATTCAGTGCCATGAATAAAAATTAGGTGTGATGCTCGAGCATAAATGGAAAAACAATTCGCACAGATAGTACTAATATACAAAGATTACCTGCAAAGTATGAAGCTGATCTGAATTTAGCACACTAAGCACACCCTTGCAGCGATAGACATCCATGTTATATTTCTTATCCCAAAGAATATCTTCAAGCCATAGACGAACCTAAAGGAATGCATTAGTGTTTTTTTTTTTTCTTTTTTTCTTTTTTTCCAATAATGAAAAAGCCAGCATAACTTATAATAACATAAATACATACATATATGTAATTGTAAAGTTTTATAATATATATATTTGTATTATATACAGATATATAATATATTTTTATATCTAATGTATGGTATAATATAACTTTGAGATATACTACATATATGTAACGTATATATATTTTATATATAATACATAATATAACGTTTTATTATAGAAGTCTTAAACATGCTGGCTGCCCATGGGTCAGGTTTAAATGTTTTAGGCCTGGCCTACAATAGGGAAGGCCTGGACCTCACTTGTTTGGTTAAATGGCTAGGTCAGCCACGCAGTAGAACCCTCACAGACCGCCTGGCCTGTTTAGCACTCTGCTCAAGGAATGACATGTTCAGATGTGTAGACTTACGAACCATCAGATCACAGCTTTTACAAGAGATGTTCTCCACCTAGCTTAAACTAGTAGTACATTATAAATGTTGACAACCGGCAAGTATTCACAGGAAGCATATAAAGTTCTCAACTTCTTGCCAATTAAATGAAACCCACACATTGCTCAAGAGATAGAGAGAGAATGGTTTAACTAGTACCTTGTCAAGATCAACCTGATGTGGCTCAACAATACACAAAGTTCGAACACCACTATCATGAAGGTCAGTGGTAGACAAAGTTTTGTTTTCTTCGAGCAATGATTCCAAATGAGAGGCCCGCTGAGATAGTCATGGAGTAAGTCATCTATGCAAAATACCAGTTTGCAAAAGTAAAGAATAAATACCATCAGATGATAATTGCAGATAGTAGTCACTAACAGTGGGATCATAGGCCAGGCAGTTCAATATCTTGGACAGGTCAACTTGACACCGAATAGAGCGGAAAATATTGGCAAGAGAATTGATGTCATGTATCTCCTTTTCCAGGTCCTCTAGATATTGCACAGAATCTTCTTGAGAAATCAAATCTACCTTGTTCAGAATCACAATATCCTACAAGAAGCAGCAACAGCCACAAGGATATCAATCCACATAAATAGCATGCATGCATAGTAGTACATTTGGGGATTGTTAAGTTGCTAATGTGATGTATTTTTGTGCTTATACTGCCTAAATGAACAATTGATGGTTACCGCAAATGCTATTTGAAGAAAGGCTTCAGGAAAGGAGGAAGATTCCTTATGCCCTCTCAGTTGCAAACGAAGGTTTTTGGCATCCACAACCTGTTTTAAATTGCAATGAAAATAAGAGGAAGTGGCAAAGGAAAAGTAAGTCATAAAAGATGAAAAAAGATTTAACTGTCAGAATACCCATTATGGTATATAGTACAAACACTAAGAATATCATGAATAATCAAAGACCGGTGATTTCTATCACAATACTTGACAGAAAAATCAGGAGAGTATAAGATGCATCAATATCATTACTTATGTACCGGAAAGAATAATCCACAGAGGACTATGACATTGAAATGGAGTAAATAGATGGTGTCCAAAATGCCATATAGGGAAAAGCATATCAAGTATCCAGATGAGTCAGAAACTGAAAGACTTACAGTAACAATAGAATCAAGTCTAACTGCTGATTCAAGTTGATCATCCAGCCAAAGAACAGATGCAAGAGGAGCAGGGTTTGCCAGCCCGGTTGTCTCTATTAGTATGTGATCGAGTCTACACAAAAAAAGGATTATAAACAAAAAATAATAATAATAAAAATAATAAAAATAAACAGGATGAAAGGCCAATCTACTTTGAGAAGCTATTGAGTTGGGTATTTGGGATTGCAGAAAAAAAATACAATCTACTCCTAATATCTGCTACCTGACTACGTGATGCACCAAGAGCATGTAGTGTAGGACTGAATTGACCATACAGAAAGCAGAAATCACATGCTTGTTTCATTCCTGATATTCTTCTTGTTGGTTGAAGATGCAGTACACCCACATATGTGGGAAAAAGTCAAACAATATAAATATTAAAATACCCCATTTTCCATCAACTTAGGTTTTTTGGAGCCATTAGTTGTTCACAATGGGCAACAAATAGGTGGCCAAGCCTCACATTCTTACCTCTTTCACTAAAAGCTCACGAATGAAGAGCCAGCTGGCCCATCATTGTGTATGGAATCCTATCCCTGGCAACATTTGCCAGGACAGGGCCCCAACTAAACAGGCAAGTCATGTGGTAGTCTGCCTATGGAACAAGAACAATGAAGTAGAATTAGTCATTTTTGCTTCGAAGGCCAGGAGTTTAGGAATTGACATGCTCATCAATGAGATAGTTGAACATTATAAGCTACAGTTTGGACATATACAGGACTATCAATCTAAGGTAGTTTCAATGTAATTAATGAAGCATCACCTTTCTTTTCTTTGTACAAGTTGCTCGAGTGCTTGAACCAGGCTATGCTTGACAGAGCAACAAATGCACCCATTTGCCAGCTCAACCCATTCCTCAACAAGCCCACTGCCATCTTCCTCATTTATCATTGCCCTTTCAACTCCAATTTCCTCACCAAATTCATTTAGAATGACCGCAATCCTCTTGCCATGTTGGGAGGTTAAGATATGATTAACCAGCTGAATCCGCACCACCAAATAAGTTTGTCATCCACCAGCATACATACAGTAAATATGTAAATGAAGATAATAGCTAATGTACATATGCATCTTAGAAGCTAAAAGAAAGAAGGGTTATGCAGATACTGGGTGCTTTTCTGCAATCAAAATCAAACCATTGCCAATCATAACCACTTTCCAAGGTTATCTTCTCAGATGTAATTTATTAATCACTGAATCTCTCCAAGTAAGTTCTCTTCGTCAAATTGTTTTTGTTCACGTATATTGAGATAAGTTAAATGGGGCACTGCACCAAGGTTTACAGCTCCATCTTATTCTACAACATGTTAGAACATCATCCTCATACTGCAACAACATGGGCAGGAGATTTTCAGTCTCAGAGGTTAATATATGCTCACATTCCTAAGAATTTCACTTCTACAATGAAGTTTCATATAGAGTCTCCATTGCAACTAGTTCCAAAATCGTTCTATGCAGCTGATCATAAACAATATTTGGAACTCAACTCCTACTATAAACTTCTTTTCTTTACTAAAAGTGTAACTCTAGTCGTACATATTGATGTCCTTCACACGAGCAACCTCAGCATCTCAAAATATATCATCATTTCATTTGTTATCCAGTGGGAGATCACCTCATCCAATTCTGTGTTTCTCACCAGTCAACAACATTTCTAGAAATAGTTGTGTCCGGAGACAAATCTAGAGACAGAGTTATGCACTTTGTATAGTAATATAAAGTTTTTATAACTTTCCTTGTCATGATATCCGTGTCCGCGTCATGTCTCATGACCCGTGTAGCTGCATAGTCTCATTCGATCCCCCACGAGTTTTAGTCCACATGAAAGGGAAATTCAATCTATGAAAGGAAGCAAAAATATATTTACTAGGAGCCAGGCATTTTCAATTAAATTCATTACTTGTGTTGCACAATTACTAGGTAACAAAAACTGATTTTTTTTTTAATTGGATTTTACGTGGTTTGGTAACAAGATACTAAGGTATCAGTGGACATTTGAAACTACAGCTACAAACAATTCATAACCCAAATAACAGAATTTGAAATTCCCATCTTAATTACACATAAACAAAATAATGAGAATGGGAAAAGGCTTATTGATTTCATCAAATTTATGAAAGTGAGAGGCTCACAGTGGATTTCCCGGCGCCGAGATAGCCAGTGATGACGGTGACTCCGACTGCTTCAGTGATAGTTTCGGTACAATTCCGGTCACTAACGTCGTCAATCTGCACTGCAAGTGGTGGCTCTTCGTCTTCACTGTCCATTGTTTTCGTCTTTAAGGTGTCAATTCTCTGAAAATGAAATTCGGGTTTTGAATTCTGAGCGGTTTGAACCTTGAATTGAAGAACCCCCTTTTAGGGTTTTGAATTCCAATTTCCAAATTCCGGAATTCAAGATCGCGGGCTTCAGGTTTGTTAGTAAGCAGGAGTTCATTGTGAAAATGATGGGCGGTAATGGGCTTGGGCCCAATCTGCGAAAACCTCCTCTTTTTTTTTTTTTTTTTAACACGCAAATAGAATTGAATCAGAAAAAAAAAGATAGAAGTAAAAAGACTCCGTTGCAAAAATGTTTATAAAACGTCCATAACTTTTTTCCTCTTTTTTTTAAATAGATTTTACTTATAATAGAAAATCTTTTTTTTTATGGTTATATCGTGATTTGAATTTGGGATAATCGGATCAGGAGAGGAGATGAAAAATCATATTTTATTAACTCCAAGTATTTTTACAAAGTTTATTGGCCAAACAATGAGAATTTTATTTTAGAAATAATTATTTAAATTTCATCTTAATTTTTTTTATTAGCTTAAAAATATTTTCATTGTCCTTGGACAGGGTGATATCATAATTAATGGATACCTGATCTTATGAGATACACATATCAGTAGGCTTCAAATGTTTCACAGAAAATAACATTTTGAAAAATATTATTACCATCTTGTTTGTATTAATATATTTATTTATTTTGCTAAGTGAAAATTATGGCGGAGACAGTTACTCTGATAACTACTTCATGCGTTATTATCAAAATTTTGATCTACTTTAAAATATTTAATTTAAATCATAATTTTTACTTTTGATGTGAATCCATCGTTATAATTTCTAAATCCTAAATTCTAAATCGTCCCAACAAAATATCAAACAATTCGACAACTGTCCATAAAACTTAAAATTTATATTTTATTTTATTTTATTTTTTAAATGCGTCTGCCTAATTCTTAAATTTTTGGTAGCAATTGAATTGGGTGTGAAGATTTTAATTTCTGAAGGATTGGCTGACATGGAAATAGAAACGAAGGCAATGATTGCTTAGATATTTGCAAGGTACCATAAAAAATATTAGATTGTCAGAGCTTCAAAGTAATACCCTGTTACTGAATATACCTGAGCCGCATATGAAGAAAAGGATGGCCAAACTTTTGTTTGTTTTCCATTTCCATTGCTGCCACCGAGGTAGTTCCTTCAAACTCACTTTCATCAAGTCTCTATCCAAATTTACTTCCTAGTGGGAGATGGGAAATTAAAAATAACACGATAGAACTAAATTTTTTTTTTTTTATATAAATATATAGAAGGGGGGGGGGAGAAAGAGAGAGAGAGAGAGAGAGAGAGAGAGAGATGAATTTGGATTGCAAAATTTCATTTTTTTTTTCCTTGAAGATAACAAAGAGGTCTTGGATAGGAGGGTAGGCAATGGCATCGCTATCAGGCTAAAGCTTTGCCGGACAGCATGGTGTAAATGCTATACATATCGTGATCATGAATAGGCGGCTGGAAATACAAGGCAAAATTTGGAAAATCTGGAGGCCCAGAAGAATATGCTGCTCTGTTTATTGAAAGTTACATTTATTTTTTGGCTCCCTTTGTACTCTTGTCTAGGCTTATTCAGCTTCTAATCTTAGTATGAAATCTCTCTCTCTAAGAGATTCTTAGTGTGATAGGTTTTCATTGGATTAATTCTGTCGTGCTTGGTTGAGATCGAGCGTGACATGTTTGTCCCCTCCATATCTTTTTTTTTTATTATTGTTATTATAATTTGATTCCCTAAAGAAGTCACTATTGTGGCATCACTAGGGATATATATGAGGGTTTTGGAAGTATTATGTTATTAAAATAAAAGATTTAGTGTTTTTAGTGGTCACCTTCCCTTTTTAATCCTGTGATCTTGAATTCGAATATCGTTGTGACAAAAAAAAAAAAAAAAATGTAGTCGAAGGATGGAGTACCCCTTTTTTTTTTTTTCTCCTTATTTTTCGACGGTTATGTCATTGCCCCGATTTTAGGAAATTCAACATGACAAATTCCATGATTAAATGGTATCATGAAAAGACATTTAATAAAAGATTCTATGGTACAAATTTTTAAAAATATTATATATTATTTAGTATATTATATAAGATGTAGAGGAGATTTATATTTATAGACCCTAATAATAAAATATACAATAAACATATATTTTCAATATATAGTGAATATTGTATAATGATTACAATAATAAAAATGAAGAGTGAATTGTATTGCAAATGAATTTAAGCCTGTAGAAATATTAAAAAAATAATATAAATATGAATAATATAAAAGACAATGAACATGGTTGTGATTCCATGTTAGAGATGAAGAGTAATATAATAATATCAAATCTAATATTTAATTGTCTAAATAAATTATTACAACAAATTATGTTTATATATAAAATTTATTTTTACAAATATAAAAACAGTTGTTTTAGATATAAAATTATAAACATATGAAAAATCAAATATATATCAAAATCAAATTAAATATTGATTTGATTTTGATATATAATATATTTTTAAATATATTTTCTCTCAAAATCAATACGATATAATGAAAATCACTTGAATTTGAAATAAAATCTGAATAGAGGATCTGAAATTATAGAGAGTGTTTTTGCAACCCTTGTGTTGGATCTAGACTTTGGCTCTAACTCTAGATCTGGCTCCACTGATGGCTCCAGTGGCTCTTGGCTCAGGCAGACTCGGGATTTGGCTCTTGGCATTTTGCAAAGGGGAGCTCTAAAACCATGTAAAAAATATAAAATAATATAAATATGAATATAAAAAATAAATGAATATGGTTGTGATACCATATTAGAGATAGAAAGTAATATAATAATATGAAACTTAATATTCAATTGTCTCAATAAAATATTATAATAAATTGAATTTATATAAAAAAATTTACTATTACAAATATAAAAACAGTTGTTATAAATATAAAAATATAAAAAATCAAATATGTAAAAAAATCAAATCAATAATTAATTTAATTTTGATATATAATATATTTTCTAATATTCACCTCAAAGTTAATCTAGTGTAATAAAAATAACTTGATTTTGAAATAGAATTTGAATACAGAATTTAAAATTTTAGGGACATTTTTGCAACACTAGTGCGGCCTTTGGGCTCTGTTTCTAGCTTTGCCTATGGCTCTGGCTCTGTCAATAGCTTCGGGTTTTGGCTTGTGGCTTCAAGATTAGGTAGGCTTCTGGCGTTAACTTTAACTCTAGTTGAATTAATTCTGACAATGATTTTGGCTGTTGGAGGCGTGCGTGGATGCGTAAATAACTCTTTTGATAAAGAAAGTTATGTTATTATGTAAAAAAAATATGTAAAATAATGTAAATATGAATATGAAAGATAAACAAACATGGTTGTGGTATTATGTTGGGGATGGAGAGCACTATAATAATATGAAACCTAATATTTAATTATTTCAATAAATTATTTTAATAAATTGGATTTATATAGAAAATATAAAAATAATTTTTATAAATATAAAAATATAAAAAATCAAATATGTATGAAAATTAATATATATTTTCCAATAAAGCTGAACAATCATATTAGCTATCAACAATTTGAAATTAAATCCCTTTTTATGTTCACAATCCACGTTGCAATAAAACAAAAGTGAGCCAATAATTGAAAGGCAAAATAGTACAATGAGAAATCTATCAAGTGCTTCATCCTCTATAAAAACCGTGTGAACAAAGGGACTCCCTCACTCCCCTCAATACATCACACCATCACCACAGCCACGATCTCTCTCTCTCTCTTTCTCTCTCAACGACCCTTCATTTATTTGTTCCCTCATTTCCCATCTTCATACACCTTTGCACTCTCAACAAACAAGTCTTTAGTTGTAACACAAAATAAACTTACATATTTCTGTGCCATCTCTCTCTCTCTCATTGGTAGAGAAGTTATGTGGTTGAGAAAGGACACTGGGGTGACTATTGTGGTTTTGGTGATATTTGGTATCCAAACATGTCATTCTGAGATCAATAGAGCAAGCTTTCCAAAGGGTTTTGTTTTCGGGACTGCCTCTTCTGCTTACCAGGTTTGTCTTTTCATCCAACCCCCTTTCTTCCTTTTCCCATCACTTTCATCGCTGCCTCTGGTTTTTGGTTAGGTTACATTCTCTAAACTGTTATATATTGTTTTTAAAGAATTTCCTCTTCGTTATTGCTGATGATAATTAAATTTGTGTTAATATCTTGACTCAGTCAGTCAAACCGAGAAAAAAGAAAAAACACCACAAAAACGGGGAGACAGACAAATCTTAAAATAAATATATACCATGTACGTACCATGAACATGGGAAGTAAATACTGAAATTTTTTAATAATTTTACTGTGTTGCTTGTGAGTGTCATATCATCTTTGTATCATGTTACAAGCATTTTGAGAGTCAAAAAAGGGTAAAAGCTTGATGATGTGAAGGAGAAGAGATGGGCCATTTGAAGGAGTTGAGGAGAGATAGAATTTTAATTTAAAAATTTATTAGTATAATAATAATTTTAAAATTTATCCTTTATTTGGAACAATATATATATTTATAAAATTATTTTTAATTTAACTAAAAATTATTATAAGTAAAATAAAAAAATAAAAGTGGAAGGAACTAAATTACCACAAATTAATATTTTATCCAAACGGGTCCTTGTGATTTTGATAGCGTCCTATTTGGGTGAGACGAGGGATCAGTGACTTGACCGTTATTTGGTTGCACTCCACAATTTTCGGGTCCATAATTTATGACAAGGCGAAAAATAAAATATAAAAAATAAAAAATAAAAAATAAAAAAATAATGGTGCTCCGATTATTACGGAATTGGAAAATCTGCAACCCAGAATTGAGCAACATAGCGTGCACGTGATTTGTGTTGGCGTTCACCGGTTGGCATGTTCCAGGAAAAGAGAAACGGTCTTACATTTGGATACAATTTCTTTTTATTTAAAATTATATTTTAATTAATTTGATTTAAATTTTTATAAGATTCTATTTAAATAATAATTTTCACAACGAAACCTTTTCTATTTTAAATTTTAAATCTAAAACTTAACAAAAAGCTTAGCATCTTATCCTATCCTATTGGACTAATTGTCCATTAATGATTTAGACACAACCTTGTTTTTCCTGAACGATCGATATTTGATATCGAATTTATTGACCTGTCTAAAGTCAGGACAAGTTTTTGGTGATAGAGAATACAAGGCAAAAGCCAAGAACAAAACAAACTTGGAAGGAAGGGCTTGAGGCCCAGAGTTCTTAACTCTAAACGAGGGAGTACCTAACTCATCATGGGGCAGCAAAGGCTTTATGCAATCTGGAGGGCAATTAAAGACATGCGTGCCTGGATCATGAGAGTGCCCAAGGTTGGTAAGGAGGTCTTCACATTTGTTTCCTTCTCTGCAGACATGAGCTACCTCCCGAATGCCTACCTTCTCCATTAGATGTCTGCATTCATCGATGATGGCCTGCACAGGGTGAGAATCTTGGACAGCTTTGTTCAGGAGGATTGAGAGAGTTTGAGAGTCAGTCTCCATGATGACTTTGTGGAACTTGTGCTTTAGAGCCAGGTTTAACCCTTCCCTGATACTCCAAAGCTCCGCTTTAAGACTATCTGTGATACCTATGTTTATAGTGAAACCAAGGATCCATTTGGCTTCACTATTTTTGAAAAGACCTCCTGCACAAGCTGGTCCTGGGTTGGATTTGGAAGACCCATCAGTGTTGAGCTTTAAGAAACCTTGATCATGGGGATTCCATTTTATCTAACAGATAGAAGGCTGGACACTGGTGATGTACCTTATGGTTGCAATGGAGTTATCCTTGGCAAAATTCTTAGCTGGGCAAGCAGTGTGGATAGGATCAATGGCCGTGTTTTCAAAGACATGCTTGCATCGGCTTTTCCAAATGAACCAGATTGTTACCAAGAACATGTTGCTCCAAGTACAGCTGTTGACAATGCTATACTTAAGACAGTTCTTAGTTAACCAACCCCTGATAGAATTCATGAGGAAGAAGGGGGAGGAGGTCAAGCCTGGAGAGATGATTTTCCACACTTCCCTAGCCCAATGCAGTCTCTAAGAGTGTGGAGAATGGTTTCTTCATGACATTTGCAAATAGGGCAGTTGTGATCTTCAGTGAGTCTCCTTCTTTTCCTTTCACTATTGGTGAAGAGCCTTTCTTGATTAGCAATCCAAATAAAGAGCTTAACTCTTTTAGGCAAGCCAGTTTCCAAATCCATTTCCAATCCTTCTGGGCGTGGGGAGTGTCATTGAGGTTACTTACCAGCATGCCATAAGCTGAGGCAACTGAAAAAGTACCGTCAAGAGAAGGATCCCAGCAAAAATGAGTCTCGGACTTGACCTCCTTGGGGAACCATGGTGGCTCTGATTTCATTTACCTTGATGTCGGGAAGGACCTTTTTCAGCTCTTCTATTTGCCAGGTTTTGTCAGCATTGAGGAAGTGGCTAACTTTGATATTTGTACAGAGTTCTTCCTAATGGTTCAGACATTGAATCCTTAACTCATCTCTTCCAACCCAATGATCCTTCCAAAAGTTGATGGTTTGCCCATCTCCAACCCTCCAAAGAATGCCTCTTCTCATGCAATCTCTACTTTTTAGAATACTTCTCCAAGTGTGGGAACTTCCTTGCTTCTTTTTATGATCAAGAAAGCTCTCTCCCTTGAGATATTTGCTAATGAGAATTTGACACCAGAGGGCTGGGTCTTCATTGAACATTATGATTAAGCCATAAACTCAAGCACAAAAAAAAAAAAAAAACCTGGGAATTGTGGTAGCTATTTAATTGTTGTAAAATATTTAATTTGATTTATAATTAATTGAGTTTATCACAGTAGTTTATTGTAATGTGTGAAAGTCACAAACCTTAACAATTATGGATTTATGTAAATTTAAAATCAATTAATCCAATCTTTTGAATTTCACTCTTGGCAGTACGAAGGAGCAGTGAAAGAAGATGGACGGGAAGACTCAATATGGGACACTTTTGCACATACTTCTGGTATTACTTTTCTTTCCTTAAAAAAAAAAAAAAAAGCAAAAATACAATAAAATAAAATCGACCAAAATAAAGAAATTTTACTATGAAAATTCTAATCTAATATTTGTTTTGCAGGAAAGATAATAGATTCAAGTAACGCTGATGTTGCTGTTGATCAGTATCACCTCTTTAACGTAAGCCAATGTATTACTTTACAACAGTGATTGTGGGGTTTTTAACTCCAAGCTGTTATTTGGAAAACAGGAGGATGTACAGCTAATGAAGGACATGGGAATGGATGCTTACAGATTTTCAATCGCTTGGTCTCGGATTTTTCCCGGTAATTCTTTCTAAAACCTCGACAATGAAGAATTTCCGGGCGAACTTATTCTGCTACATTTAACTTTACGATATCTAATAACTATGATATTCTGATTATATTGGATCAATAGTTGTAATAATGAGCATGGTCGTGTTATGTTTATGTTAAATATATGATAATATCATGTATCTGTATCTGTGTCCGTACTTTATACAGATGGTACCGGAAAAATAAACCCGGCAGGAGTAGATTACTACAATAATCTCATCGATGCTTTACTAGCCAAAGGTAAACCTCAATATTTGATATAGATATACATACACAAATACATGTACATGTATAGATTTCTAGATGACAATATTATGTCCTTTTGATGGTGCAGGAATTGAGCCTTATGTCACACTTTACCATTGGGACCTTCCTCAAGCCCTTCAAGACAGTTACATAGGATGGCTTGACCCACAAATAATGTAAAAATCACATTATCTCATCCCTCAAACCGGAGGATAAAAAGAGTTCAAGTGACTAAGTGTGACTTTTAATTATATGCAGAAAGGATTTCGCGACATATGCAGAAACATGTTTTCAGAAATTTGGAGACAGAGTTAAGCATTGGATCACATTCAATGAGCCCCATAATTTCGCGACACAAGGCTATGCTACCGGGCTCCAAGCGCCGGGGAGGTGCTCTATACTATTTCACCTGGTTTGCAAAGAAGGGAACTCTTCCACTGAACCTTACATTGTTGCCCACCATGTTCTCCTCTCTCATGCAACTGTGGTAGACATATACAGGCAAAAGTATAAGGTAAAGTACTTAGCAATTAGAGAAAAAATAGACGGTTCACTCAAATTGTATATTAGCAATTATGTTTTTGTTTGGCAGCCAAAACAAAGAGGATCAATTGGGGCAGCATTAGATGTTATTTGGTTTGAACCTGCAACCAATTCCTCTAAGGACATTGAAGCAACACAAAGAGCTCAAGATTTTCAACTTGGTTGGTGAGTTTACGTCGCTCCTTTGCAAGATGAGAACAGTCATTGGGTGGGCCTTGATTTGGGCCCAACTGGCCCAACTGGCAAGAACCAACGCCTAAGCCCATCCGAATAACTAGGTTGGGCTGGGCCAACTGTCCCTAGCCCACTGAAACGTTGATCTGGTCCATGCTCAAATCTTTTTTTTTTTTTTTTTTTTTTTCTTTTTACCAACCAGGCTTTGTCCGGCTAATTTGGTTCAAACACTATAGAGCCTATTAAGGAGTTAGTTCTCCCAAATCTTATTTCTCGATGCTCATAGTTCAAGTGAACTAAAATTGTCATATCTCAGGTTTCTTGATCCCATGATGCTGGGGGACTATCCAAGCTCTATGAGGGATAGGGTACAAAGCCGATTGCCAAAATTTACCGAGTCTGAGAAAGCTCTTCTCAAAGGGTCTCTAGATTTTGTTGGCATAAATCACTATACCACAAATTATGCATTTGACAATTCGTCTAATCCACTTGGAGAACTTGGAGATTCTGGCACTGCTACCCTTCGTAAGATTTTAGTATTATCTAAATTTAAAAGTTTTTTTTTTCCCCTTGATTTGGAGGTATTCAATTTTGTTATTTTTGTGTAATTAATGTTAAAAAACTATCAAGTTATGAGCTATTTATTCGGACCTCTTTTTCATTTTCAGCATTCAAGGATGGGAAAGCCATCGGAGACAGGGTAAATGAATTTAGAGTAGAATTCAGGAAATTTGACTTCATTATTATTAATTAATATTTTTTTTCCGGTGAATTTTATTTTGGATTTTTTAGCCAAATTATCAGTTACATTGCAGGCAAATTCTATATGGTTGTATATTGTACCACGTGGGATTAGAAGCTTAATGAACTACATTAAGCAAAAGTATGGGAATCCTCTAGTCATCATCACTGAAAATGGTAATAATCACAAAGAAGCAACAACTTGTTTGTGTGTTCTCTTTAGTATTTTGCTTTTTTCATTTAGACTTTTGATTCCAGGAATGGATGATCCAAATAATGCACTCACTCCAATCAAAGATGCTCTCAAGGATGAGAAAAGGATCCATTACCACAATGACTACCTCACCAACTTGTTAGATGCAATCAAGTAATTACTTTTTTCATTTGCCCATTAGTTTCTTATGAAATATATTGTTTATCATTTTTCTTTTTCCTTTTTTGTGAGACCAATTGGTATTTGGAGTCATGCTCTGACTAATGGATCCAATTTAAGGAGAGCTCTCCAAATATAATCTTTTCTAGTTTTAAGTTTCGAATTCGAAATTTGGTTAAGAGATTTAATACACTTATCCACTGGGCACTGTCGGTTGATAATATATTGTTTATCATTAATTATAGCACTGACTCTATGGAAATGCATTCAAGTCATTGGGTGGATGAGTAGAAAAAGGGTATAGAATTGATCCTACATTTTGGTAATAGCAAATCTAATGAGATTTGTTGTTGTTTATGTTGATGCAGACAAGATGGTTGCAATGTGAAAGGGTACTTCGCATGGTCATTGTTGGATAATTGGGAGTGGGCGGCTGGATACACATCTAGGTTTGGACTCTATTTTGTGGATTACAACAACAATCTCACTAGATATGCCAAGGACTCTGCTCGATGGTTCAAGAAATTCTTATTAAACTAGGGTAAAAACAACTCCCCCCCCCCCACCAAAAAAAAAACCTTAATGTACACCAAGTGTGGTTGACTTCATTTTCTTTGTGCTATTTTTTTGAAGGTGACACAAATAGTATCTTATAAAAGTTTTAATATATTTATTAATATCATAGCATAATTCAATTTATTAATATTGATGTTATGCACAAAAAAAGAGAAAAAAATGCATTACAAAATGTTGTTTGTCTAAGAATTGCCTCTAGAAGGCCAATGACTATTCTCATCCCCAGCTCACGTTGTTCCCGGATTGCCTCTGGGAGGGGCTGAGGAAAATATAAAATAATATAAATGTTGAAATCAAATTTAGTTTCACAATAAATTGTCCTTTTGGCTCGAACAGGGAATCAGCGATGTTATACCTATTGGGTTGTCCTCAATGAGTAGACCTACAAAAAATGTGCTTGAGGTGATTTTAGTGAAATAAACTCTAATACTCAAATTAGAAAGAACGATAAAGAGGAATAAAAAACTAAAAGAGTCTAAATCTTGTATAATTTTTGTGTGTTGTATGTAGAGTAAAGTGTACATACTAGCCAATTATCTTAGCATAGTATATATAGCATGTCTAGTGGGTCTCGTATGTGTTTAGGGATGTAGAAACCCTACTTACCTTGTGGAGTAATCACAGAAAATCTTTCAAGATTGCAAGAATCATAGTTGTAAACTTCCAATAGATTCGAAATCTTTTAAAATATAAAAGTTTCAGTTGTCGTTGTAGAGATCAGGGAATACCAAAGTTGTTAAGGGATTTAATCCCTTATCAGGAGAGATTACAATAGATTCATATCGAATTAAAGAAAATTTAGATTTGTTAAAAAATTTCTTTTCTTATTAGATAATCACAACTAGATCTCATCATGTTATGGGAATTATATCTATAGGGACCGAAGGGATCGAGAGTTCAAAAGATCAAATGAGCAAAACGTACTGATATAGAGTGAGAGTGACCAGGTCGAGAGGGAGAGTTCGACCGAACGGAAAATTGAGTGCAAGAGTGTTTATCAAGAGACCGCTTAGCAGTTTGTGGGCTTTATAATTATGAGCTCTCTGAGACTTCATGGTAATGGGCTGTCAGGCCATATGGCTGTCGGACCATGTACCATCAATGAATAATAGAGATAGATGAACATGACTGTAGTACCATATTAGAGATAGAGAGTAATATAATAATATGAAAGTTAATACTTAATTATTTCCATAAATTATTATAATAAATCAGGTTTCTATAAAAAAACCCACAAATAAAGAAATATAAAAATTTAAAAAGTCAAATATGATCAAATCGCTCTCAAATTCAATCTAGTATAATAAAAACCAATTGAATATGAAGAGATGATCTAAAATCCTACGGGATGTTTTTGCTACCATTGTGTTGGTTCTCTAGCTCTAGCTTTAGACAATGGCTCTAGGCTTAGCAGGCTTGAGATCTAGCTCTTGGCTCTGGTTCTAGTGTTGACTTTAGCTCTATCTGATCTGGCATTGGTTCTAGTTATTGGAGGTGCGTTTGGATGTATAGATAACCCTTTTTTGTAAAGAGAATTTTGATACCATGAGAAAAATACAAAATAATATAAAAATAATATGAATAATAGAAATAAATAAACATAATTATGGTATCATGTTAAAGATGGAGAGCAATAAAATTAATATTTAATTATCTTAATAAATTATTATAATAGATTACTTTATATAGAGAATTCATAAGTCGGTTGTTAAAAATATAAAAATATAAAATATCAAGTGTATATCAAAATCAAAACAATTATTATTTTTATTTTTTCATATAATATAGCTTCTAACGGGGCATTTTGCCAAGTATCCACTTCTTAGCAACCAAATCACTGCGTAACCTGGCCTTCAGAAACAGAGAGGTCGTTTGCACAATCCATCCCAGAGAAGCTTGGATCAAAAGGACCTTTACTGCGCCAAGACCAAAAAAGCCAGCAACCAACTGCATAGAGAAGGTTCCATGGGACCCCTCTGCATGTTACTGAGCAAGCAGTCAGGTTTGATTGCATCCAATTTTGAAGAGCGAGAGAAGCAGGCTTGCACATTTTGTGGGGCTAGTTGACATCAAATAGTCAGGTTTGATTGTTCCCAAAAGCGAACGTGATCACCCTTGCCAATTCACCTAGCTGCCCCATGAGCTACTTTGTTCCACGCTCTCGCAATGGTCTTTGGTAAGACACGATCACCAAGCCCGATCTCAGGAGGGCTGGGTTGGGTAAGACTTGTATTTGTTAATATCCCCAAACCTACTTGAGCCTAAGCCCATTATTACAGAGTTAGTGTCTCCAAGAGAAATCTGGTGTGACCCCAAAAAAAAAAAAAATCCTTACTGGGTTAGTCATCTATTCTACAAGGGGGAATTGATTATGTATTCAGGAAGTCGCCCTCTTAAGCTCCAAATTTTAAACTAGGGAGCGTACCCTCTACCTCTAGCTCGCACCTTCACCGTGTCATCAACTCATTTTATGAAAAGACAATGATGGCCAAGTCAAAGTCAAAATTGTTAGGGAGTGTTTGGTAGAAGAGTATCGAAAATGGGGAATTAAAATAAAATTAAAATATAATATTTAGATTAATATTATGGGAATGAATATTTTAGAATCATACCTAAAAATTTAGGAATCCACAAAACCCAAATAAAATGATGAATTTTGTTAGAAACCCACGTTTGATTTCCAAATAACCATTTATTTCACACTTACCAAAAATTATCCATACTCTCCACTCTCATACTTCATTTTTTTTTAAATTATTCATTACTCATATATATATATATATAACTAATAAGTAAAATATATATATATATATATATATAATATTTTCGTTAATTTTTTTTTTAATTTTTTAAAAAGGATATAAAATTTATTTGATAAACTCATATAATATTTATTTTTTTTCATTATGAAATTTATATATATATATATATAAATTAAGCAAATAAAAAAATATAAAATTTTCATTATTAAATTACTTTTTATTTTTCTTTTGTTTTTGAAAAAATATAAAATTTATTTAATGAACTTATATAATATTTATCTTTTTCATTATAAAATTACTCATTACTCATATATATATATATATATTAAAAAAAACTAAACAAGTAAAAAAATAAAATTTTTATTATTAAGTTATTTTATTTTTATTTTTGAAAACAATATAAAATTTACTTGATAAACTTATATAATATTTATTTTTTCATTATAAAAGAATATAAAATTTACTTGATGAACTTATGTAATATTTATTTTTTCATTATAAATTACCCATAATTCATTATTTATACAATTTTCATTATAAAATTACCCATTACTCATATATATATATATATAAAAACTAAACAAGTGAAAAAATATAAAATTTTCATTTATAAGTTTTTTTTTAATTTTTGAAAAGGATAAAAAATTTACTTGATAAATTCATATAATATTTATTTTTTTTAAGTGAAATTAATTCATATAATATTTTAAAACAGTTTATTTTAAATTATTTATAGTTTTTATTATATATTGGAATAAAAATAAAATTAAAAAATTATTAATTACTATTTCAAAAAAAAAATACCAAATATAATAATGATACACAATCCAGTATATTGAACCAAACAGATGATTTAAAATGATTTTGTTCATTTCAATTCGAGATGATATGATTCTGATTTTTTATTTTCAGAATACAATCAAACGTCCGCTCAATATTTCCTCAATATTTTCTCCCATTTAAGAAGAAAAATGATAAAGTTGAAGCCAACACACAGATTGAGAGATGGCGACTGTTGCATTTTCGTGAGAGTACTCTTTTCTCTCCCCAAAATCCCACCCTCAGAATTACCTAAAAAAAAGAAAGCCCCAACACAAAAACGTGGGTTTTTGAGACTTATTATTATTATTATTAGATTCGTAGAAGGTACATGGATTTTCCTTAATCGTATTTTGATATTCTGCAACTGAAGTTGTCATTCTCTTATAGATGCACTTCACTTCGTATGCCTCAAAATGATTAAAATACGTACCATGGTCACATGCATTGGAATAAGTCAATGTTTTTTTTTTATTTAAAAAAAAATCAAAATATATGCACTATTATTTATTTTATTTGATCTAATTATAGATATTTTATGGACCCATATTGCGAAGTTGAACATTTGGGTGAAGCTCTCTCCTAATCCTTCTATGGGCGCATTGAAGAAGATTTTCTCTTTTTCTTCTTTTATTTTTTTTTATATCATGTCGTGGACATCGTTTGATATCTAAAGTTTTATCTTGATTAACCCAGATCGATCACTGTAATGGCTCATATTGGAGGACGGGTCTCCCAACGGAGAATATTCCATACACATGAGAGTCCGATACTCTCAACGAGAGTCGAATCTTGATCATGCTAAAAATACTCAACCCCACATCCAGTTAAACCAATCCACGTTGGTTTCTTTCTTCTTTTATAGTGGCACTACAATGCATCTCTAATACATTTGTATGAACATTTTAAATAAATTAAATATAAAAACATAAATTTCATTAATCAGCTAAAATTTAGTTTTTCTATTTTCTCCCTCGAAAAACATAAGCATCTTACCATCTTACAAAATGTGAGATTTTCTTGATCCTACTCCCAACTAGACGACGTGATTTTATAATAAAATAATATTAGATAAGTCAAATAAATCACAGATATATTTTAACTAAAGTTTAATAAAAAATTATTTAAATTGATAAAAATATTAATAATTTGATTAAAATTTATCAGCACATATTGATATTGATCTATTAAATTTATAATTCATTGGATCCATTTAAAATTATTAACCGCGTCAAAATTTGGACATTGATTAAAGTGTCTCCCCTTTAATTCCATGGCTTCAATCCCACCACTGAAATTTGGAGAACTTTTCTTTTTTTTTTTTTTGTTTTTCCACCATCGATATCCAGAATTATATTTCGATGAATCCGATTCGAACATCTATAAGGGCCTTATTTAATACCATAAAACATTCAATTCTTCGAAAACAGGATATGCCCTCAAATTATAGAAATTAATAACAAATAACATTCAATTCTTCTTATTTAATTTGTTAATTTTTCCATAAAACACCAAAATTAGATACAACAATAATAAATTATTTTCTAATTTAATCCCAAAATCAAGCAATATTTTCATGATATCAACCTTCAATTCTTCTTACGCTACCCCCTCAAATTATAGAAATTAATATCAGCAAATTGTGATTGCGTGCAATTTATAAACAAATATATATTCGTTTTCTCTATAATTTGGACTTTTCAACTCTTAGTGTGAAATTACGAAAATATAAACATGGGAGGCAATTTTAAAACTAGGTTGCACAGAAACGGCAACGGAGTAATGGAAACGAATATAAAATGATACGAAAAATTGATATTTAGTAAGAATATAGAAAAAGAAAACAAAAACGTAGGTAAACGGGTAAATATAAAAAACTATATATTTTATAAAATTAATAAAATAATCAACTTTTATAATAAAAATTTAAAATTATCAAATATTTAATTATTAATTATAAGATAAATAGTATAAAAGATAAAAATTATAATTAAATAAATAATTTATTAAATATAGAAAATATATAAATGTAGAAAATATAAAAATTTTTGTATAAATATTTATTAATTCAATTTGTTAAAATGTTATAAAAAAATATTTTGAAAAAGGGAAATGTTAATGTCAAAACTTTTCATGCATGATAGGTGAAAACAGGGAAAGAGAGTCCAAAACCTAAGTCCCTACTTTTTATGTGTGTAAAGGAAGAAAAGATTGCTCGGATTGGATAAATAAGGGGAAAAATATAATATCGAATATTATAAATAATATATCTCTGCTGATTGTTTAGTGTTGCAGATACAGTGCAGGTGCTGGTTAATTTATTTAATAAAAAAATTTTATTTGATAATAAAAGATTTTAAAAATAAATTCCGCAAATACCATAAATTATCAATTATGGGAAAATTATTTCAGTCTATTTTCGGACCAAAAAAGGAAAATTTTCTACTGCAAGAAAAAATATTTTCTAATTTGTTCATACTACCAAATCGAACACCCCAAAATTAAATATACAAGTTAAATTAGGACAGTAATTAACCAATAGAATTCTTACTTTACCTATTATTCCGTAATTTTTTAAGAAAAAATCTCCTCTTATTTATAAATAAATTTGCTATAAAATGCATATATTGCTTTGCCTTATAAGGGAAAAATATTCCCCACATATTAATAATTTGATATTTTTATAAATTTATAATAAATTTATATGAATATAATTCAAAATTTTAATCAACGTATAATTGGTTCAATAGTCACACTTACTCTTCTTTAATAAGATTTCGGATTCAAATTTTGTATATTAAAAAATATATATATTAGGAAAATTTTGTTTTTAGGGGTCCAATCCGATTAAAACTAAATTTAGTCGGGTCTGGATTGCGAGGTTTATTATTAAAAAAACCTCCAAAATTTAAACATTTTGATAAATAGCATTTATAGGATTATTCAAATTTTACAGGATTAGGATCTCTTCTCAAGAAATTTGCGGATAAGACTCCCGGGAAATTGATTTATGGGAATACGAAAAAACTCAAACCAACCGCAGCCAGACCAACAATATGCAGCATATGAGGAAATAAAGATTTTTCAGATAACCAAAAGTCTCATGTAGTTTTGAAATTGGCACCTTACTCTTTATATTTTCAATTTTTATTATTTTGTCCCTCTATTTATTAGCAGATGTTGCAAACGAAAATTCACAGAACAAACTACATGGGAAAAAAAATGATAATAAAGGAGCAAAGTGATATAAACTTAAAACACAGTGGGCAAACCGATAATTTTAAAGTTATAATCAATTATAAAATTTGTCGTGATTTGGTACATCAGGTGCTTTTTATCCACAGAGAGAGTAATAGTTATATCGATATTAAGGACCATGGATCCTTATGGGCTCCACGAGTTTTGCTCTCCTCCTCATGAGGTGTATTGCTCTTTGAAATATGATATTCAGATCATCATTTCTTTTATAAACTAATTCTTCTCATCACCATTTATCACAAAAAATTAATTATAAAATTAAGTTTTCAAGAGTATTTATCTTAAGATATTTTCTTCCAAGACAGACAAATAACATATAAAATATAAGAGAATAAAAGAATTTTTTTACCATCCCATATGTATTGACACTTATAAAAGCCATAACCTTCGGAGTAATTATGATTAAATTCTAGTTGTTCAAATTTTCTTTGTCATAAAGATTAAGATTTAATCCTCGTGCATTCAATTGCTATTCTTATATGTATTGATATTTACGGCAAGGTAAATATCGAGAAGAGAGGGAATTGAAAATTATTATACATTATTCGATTTTGTAAATAAATTATGCAGAGCGGTTATATATATATATATATAAAATAAGTTTATATTATATATATATGTAATAAGTTTCTAACCCTAGCAATAGTAAAATATTCGGTAAATGTGTTTATAATATTTTTCTACTGTACAATAAATATTAATTATTAAAATAATGAATATATGATACTATTGTGTAAATATTGTGATATAATGATTACATTAATAGTAAAATTGCTCGAAAATGAAAAGACAAATGAAGTGAATTTTGATCATGCATGATACCGTATGAACTTTCCGAACAAACAATTTTATATGAGCCCCAACCCCTCCCCTCCAACAATGCCATAACCTCTTTCTCTCTCTATGCTCCCCCATTCTCTCTCTCTCTCTCTCTCTCTCTCTCCCCCCCCCCAAAATATATTTGCCTTTCCTCAACGACCCATTATAGAGCCTGTCTTCCAAATTTTTCTTCTAGCTTTTCCCCTCTCATTATTATAAAATCAAACCAGCCTTATCTCTAGTTCTCTCTCTCTCAGAGTTGAGGTTCTTGGGAAGATATGTTGACTTTATGGAAAGCCATTGGAATAATTGTGGGTGTTGTGGTGATGTTTGGAATCCAAACATGTCTCTCTGATGATCAGATAAATAGAGCAAGTTTTCCAAAGGGTTTTGTCTTTGGAACTGCCTCTTCTGCTTACCAGGTTTGATTATTATTATTATTTAATTCCTTATTTGTCGATCTGGCTTTATCCTCATAACTTGGATCATTTTTTGCTTCTAAGATATGTTTTTTTTTGTCTTGTCTTATTAGCAAAGATTCTTTCGGAATGTCTTCTTTTGTCCCTTTCCTCTGTCACACATTTGCTGTTTACCATAAACAAGAGAACAAAATTTGACGGTGGAACGAAAATGAAGACAAAAAAATGTAGCAACTTGGCACACCCACTGTTAGAGTAGAGGGATGCATCAAAATAATAATAATAATAATAATAATAATAATAATAATAATAATAATAATAATAATAATAAATCCAAAGAAAATGGCCAGTAATTGAGATAAATCAAAAACGTGGTATTACATAAATAAGCGATTAACAATTTACACCGATTAATAGTGGCAAAACCGGAGTCTGAATTATTTTCAAGTTATTTTAGTACTAAAAATAATATATATATATATATATATATATATTTATGTGTGTGTGTATTATGTATATACTTATATCGATAGATAGAAAAAGATGGAAAAGTTATAATTTTTGAGCTATAATCTTTATTATTATTATGAATTAAGAAACTATAGTTTTTTTTTTAACCAGAAAATTGACTAGTTATGATAATTTTTTATTATAAATTAGTAGATTTAAGAATTTTTATAAAGAAAAAAAGGAAATTCTTACAAATCATGTGTATGAACAAAAAAGAAAAAAATAACTCTAGAATTGAATAATTTGGACATTTCTGATTTTTTTTAATTAATTCAATTAGACAACTGATGGAGGCGTTTATTTTTTTTTTCTTTTAAATTTCTTAGCGTTAATTAATTCAGTGGAGGCAGAAGGAAAGGTGGTTGAAAGTCATAAACTATTTTATTAAAGAATTTATTTTTTAAGAATATATATATTTTCTGCTTTTTTGTTTGTTTTAGTTAGCAAAATAAAATTTTTAGAGAATAAAAAATTTCTAATTGGTCCTTAAATAATGATTAAATTTCCAAATAATCCAACAATATGATATATTTATTACTTATTTTATTTTATTTTGATTTTTGATTTTGCAGTACGAAGGAGCAGTGAATGAAGACGGACGAGGAAAAACTATTTGGGATACATTCTCACATACATTTGGTAAAAATGAAATAAAGAAATAAAATCAGAATATTTATATATATACTTTTGAAGATTTTCAGTGAATTTCAATTTATGTGGAATCTTATTTACTTTGGATTGGAGATGCAGGGAAAATTCTTGATTTTAGTAATGGTGATGTCACCGACGACCATTATCACCGCTACAAGGTATTTCCTTCCCTTTCAGTCTCTTGATTAGATTTTGAGATTCTAGTTTTGTTAGATGTCAATTGAGAAAAGGTGGTGATTTTTGATTGGAAACAGGAAGATATACAACTCATAAAGGATATGGGAATGGATGCATATAGGTTTTCCATAGCATGGTCTCGTATTTTTCCTAGTAAGTTTCTTCTTCCCTTATGGGCTGGATGTGGTGGGCGGCGGTCTTATCCCAACTCTTGAAAGTGTTTTTTCTTTTTTTTAACTATCATCGGTGTTCGAAATCATACTCCGATTAATCTCTGATTTGAATTTATGCGAGGGTTCTATATAGAGGATAACTTTCTCAAAACAATTTTTTTTTTTTTCTTTTTAATTTTCAAGTTTTGATCAAGCGATTTAGCACCTAAAAATCCGTTGGTCTCGGATCATGTGTATGATTAGATCGGAGCATCGTGGGTCAATGATGAGGAGTATGAGTTTGTTAGTTTGGATTTTATTAAATTCTTATTTATTTGTTATCAAAATTACAATTGCAAAAATACTTCCCGATGTGAATGTGAGTGACAGAGATTGAATATTGTTTGTCTTAGATGGCACTGGGCAAATAAATCAGGCTGGAATTGATCACTACAATAATCTAATTGACGCTCTCCTAGAGAAAGGTACTTCTTTGTGCAGTACTACTTAAATTTGGTTTCCTAGCTCAAAATACTGATTGATCGCCAACATAAAGATTTGCATAAAACTCATTTTATGATGCAGGAATTGAGCCATATGTCACCCTCTATCACTGGGACCTTCCTCAAGCCTTACATGACAAATATGGGGGATGGCTGGATCGACAGATAATGTAAAATCATCCAACTCCTCCCCTCTCTCTCTCTCTCTCTCAAACTCAAAAGTGACAAAATTGTGGTTTACTATCTACAGAGAGGACTTTGCAGTGTATGCAGAGACATGTATTGAAAAATTTGGTGACAGAGTGAAGAATTGGATCACATTTAATGAGCCACACACATTTGCTGTACAAGGCTATGATGTGGGTCTCCAAGCACCAGGAAGGTGCTCTATACTTCTTCACGTCTTTTGCAAAGAAGGAAACTCAGCTGTTGAGCCTTATACTGTAGCTCACCACACTCTCCTCTCACATGCAAAGGTCGCAGACATCTACCGAAAGAAGTACAAGGTAAAAAAGAGGAACATCTAAAGACTTGGTCATGTGAATCAAACATACGACAATGCTTAACAGATCATATTTGCTCAGGAAAAACAACGTGGACAAGTTGGAGTAGCCTTTGATGTTATTTGGTATGTACCAGCAAGTAATTCCACCAACGACACTGAAGCAACACAAAGAGCTCAAGATTTTCAGCTTGGCTGGTAGGTACCAAATCCTAGCTTGCTTCAGTATTCTCAATCAAATTTTCATAAACAATTAAACTATATTTTTATATCATTAAAAACTTGATTCGTACCTTAAAAGCTAATTTACAAAGTGAAAGATTCCCAGATTTAGCTACTATACCTTAATATGTGGAGTTAGCCCATGTTTGAGACTCAATATCCCTCATCAGATACCCAGACCGAAAGAGATGAATACGAGAGAATGCACATGGCATCTGAAAGATGCTTAATGACTCATAACATTCTAAAGGTTAATATGAGATGCAAATGCCATTTTCTCTGCAGGTTTCTTGATCCGCTGATGTTTGGAGACTATCCAAGCTCAATGAGAAGTAGAGTGGGAAGCAGGTTGCCAAATTTCACCGAGGCCGAGACAGCTCTTGTTAAAGGGTCCCTGGACTTTGTGGGCATAAATCACTACACTACATATTATGTCAAGGAAAACTCAACTAATTTTTTTGGGGATCTGCTTAATGATACCTATGCAGACTCTGGTTCAATTGCCCTCCGTAAGTTCCTCAGATTTCCACACTCCAAAATCTCTTGTATTAAGCTGTTTGATCACTTCTTTTCATTGTTGGTCTTCACTAACTAAAGGTAATTCTCCCATGTTCTTCTTCCAGCATTCAAAGATTTAAAACCAATTGGTGAAAGGGTAAGTAATATGTTTTTTTGCCTCTAAATTTTTCAAAATAACCGAGACTCCCTGGGCCAAATTCAAGCCTTATTTTTTTTTTAACTAAATTGTAGGCACATTCAATATGGTTATACATAGTACCAGAGGGCATGAAAAGTTTGATGAATTACATCAAGAACAAGTATGGAAATCCTCCCGTCATCATCACTGAAAATGGTAATGCATGAAAATGTGATGGACCTTCATATTTTGATTTTGTTACCGTTTTGTTTAGTATGTCAGCACTAGTGTTTTGATTTCTTAACAATTTTTCACAGGGATGGATGATGGTAATAGTCCATTTACTTCAATCAAAGATGCTCTCAAGGATGAGAAGAGAATCAGATACTTCAATGGTTACCTCTTAAACTTGCTTGCTGCCATCAGGTATCACTCACTTCTAGTCAGAAAAGCTATCAGAACTACTTTTGCCATGAAAGAATAGCAATAGCCCATGAGAAAAACAAAATGTGAGAATATGATTTTATCACTGTGAGGAAAGGAAGAGAAATGCTAAAGGGGTTCTTGGTTTTGGTTAAAATGCAGAGACGATGGATGCAACGTGAAAGGCTATTTTGCATGGTCTTTAATGGACAATTGGGAGTGGGCAGCAGGATTTTCATCAAGATTTGGTCTCTATTATGTGGACTATAAGAACAACCTCACACGATATGCTAAGGACTCTGTTCAATGGTTCAAGAAATTCTTGATACAAACATATTGAATACGTCAGATTATATTTAATGAACAAGCTTCATTGGAACATTAAGGGTTGGGAGATTCATTTTATTTTGTGGTTACTAATGTTATTTTCATGAATAAATATGTTAACATATATGTTGTCTTCCATGTGTTAACATATATGTTATGAATATTCAAAGAATATACATGGCATCATTGTATCAAATATTTGTTTCTATTAGTAGCATTTTTCTATAATATTAAGTTATATTATTTCAGATATCATAATATGTTAATATTTTGTCATAATATATTAACATATCATATACTTAGAAAAATATTTGATTAGTTTGACTTGAATTTTCCTTTAATATACATACCTTAACTTTTATAAATACCTTATTTGTTCAATATATTAAACACACAATAATATATATATATATATATATATATATATGTATATATAAGCTCAATATCTCTCTTAATTTCTACAAAATAATATTAATATTGTTTGCACATAAACTAAAATGTGTGAATATATAGATTAATTTTGAAAGACAAGATAGAAGAATTGCATTTGAGGTTAATGTTATAATCTAGAACTAATTTTGGACCCAAAAAACTATATAGTTTTAGATCCAATTAGTAATACTTGGTCTTTGTAATTTTTTTTTTCTTTGGTCCACTGGAGACACTTTCCCGACAACCCAGTATCCAGGGTTCCACCCCGAGTAATCCGGTCCGGACCAACCTGTTTGAGGTCTCGCTTAGGAGGGTAGGGTCTCCCCAACGTACTCTGCTCCGTTTCCATGAATGTTCAAATCCGAACGCAGGGTTAAAGGATTGAGTGACTTATCCACTCGACTGACTGCTCGTGGGTTTGTATTTTTTTTTTTAAAAAAATGGATTAAAGTTTAGTTTGAATCCAATTGCCCAATTTAATGATTTAAATGTATGGTTTTGATATTATTTAAATATTAAAATTATAAGTGCTTTATTAAAATCAAACTCAAACGATGGATGGGGAACATTTATCTCTGTTTAATCAAATATTGAAAATGGGTTTATTAATCATAGAAATTATTTTTTAACAATTCGTTTTCGTATTCTTATGCAAATCATAAATTATAAGTAGAATTATATATGGAACAAAAGACTTTTTAATAGTTAATTACCAAATTTACCATTTTAAGTTTATCCTTCTAATATTTAAATATTATTTAAATATAAAAAATACAGGATTTTTAATAAAATTAAATTTAAACTATTATTAATGGTTAAATGAACAAACAAATTATATACTGATCGGGTGATAATTAATGACTCTTTTTTTTTCTTCGTATGTTAATTTTATCATATTTGATAAATGAGGCAGCATAATAATTTATAATAGGAAAAGAGAAAGTATATGGATTTTTTTTAAAAAAAAAAAAAAAGTATATAGGCCCTATATGGAAGAACTCACTTTTATACTTTTTTCAATGAAGAAGTTTAACGGATCACGCTGATACCATATCAGCCCTAGCAAAGGAGTCAGGACATTTTTAGGGTGTTAAAATAAAAACAATATATAATAAAAGTATTAAACAAAACAATTAAAATTTATAAAGTGTGTGAGAGTAATAACTGAATAGAATTAGCAGATGGATTAAAGGATGGGGAGATTTTCTTTGTATTAATGAATGGTGTGCCTAATGGGTAACGATAGTAAATTTTTTAAATAAATTTTGAATGCAAAACTTAGAAATTGAAAAAATTATATTATGAGAGTTTTTCTCTAAATTGAGTCTGACAATATTTGGATTGAATTAATCATAATATTATTTCAAATACTGGTTGATTATTAAAATAAAAGTATTTTCTTTGTCTTGGCTGAATATATATTTTTTTTCCTTCTACAAAGTAAGGCTCTCTGAAGTCTGAATTAATTTTTTGTTGTTCTAATCAATGTTTTTAAAATTGTATCAGTAAAAAACTCAATCAATTTATCAGTTCATTGGCTCATTGGTCAGACTGGTCAAACCATTTTATGAACCGACATTATCATGATATCATATATATAATTTGTATATTATATATTTTAAAATAAAATAAAGTATATATATCTCTATAAAAAATAAATTTGAGTCCCTATGTCTTTACAGAAAATTAAATTGTAAAAAAAGATATAGGTGAAATAGAAAGATTCACAAATACTTTTTTTTTTCTTTTGGATTAGTTTGAATGATTTATTGATTTTATCGATTTTAATCGGTTTTAAATGATTTTGACCAGATTTGATTTTATTTGGTTTAATAATGAAAATCAAATCAGATTATAGAACGGTTCATAATCGAATCAATCGGTCAAATTCGATTTTAAAAACACTGATTCTAACCTATGCTCTCTCTATATAATTTTGAGGCCGCGATTTTTCTACGTTTGAGAGAGAGAGAGTGAAAATATTTCGCACATTGAAAAAATTAAAAGGAGAAAATACATAATATAATATCTGAGCCAATAAAATTATATTATTTTATTGATAAAAAATACATAAAATAACATTTCAAAAAATAAAATTTGAAAGACTAATTTTATTATAATATGTTTCAGTACAGATTATAATCTAAATAAAACAAACTATTAGACTAATCATCGTGGATATTACCCTTGTGGATTTTAGGTAGTGCAGTCTAGGTCAACCTTCTTTGATAGCACATATTCCTCTTTTTATTTTCTTTTCTTTTCCTCAATTTTATTTTTCAAATTGCATTAAAATGGCAATAATTTTTTTTATTACAACAAAAATTTTATTATCATTATTATTATTTTACAAAGAGGAATGACGATGATCCCTGCTACTCTCCCCCCCCACCCAAAAAAAAACCTCTTCATTTTTTGAATGACTAAATTTCGAGCGAACAAGCTAATGGTCATATCCCCTTTTCCTAATTTAGTAATTTTAAATTTAAATCGCAATGTTTTAACAAAAAAAGAAAAGAAAAGAGCCTCAACTCTGGTATACTCCGCTCAAGCCTGCGTCCTTTTCTTCGAGATTGAAGAAGCTTACATGGCATTTTTCCATGTTACACATATCAAACAACATGGTTTTTCTATTTGTTTTACCTAAGAACGGATTTGATTTTATTCGAACCCAACATTCACAAAAAATGTTCTCTCTTGCTTGGCCATGGCAAAGTCGAATATCCAACTTGGAATTCACGACGATGACAACATTTATGCTACCAATCTGGAGTGTCTAGCAATATATGCTTCAGTAACCCACATTTCCATGCGGCAAGGCAGCTTTTCTAATCACCCTGCTCTGCAGATGATACCCATTTAAAAACAAAAGCACATAAATAAGCAAAAATAAAGCATATACCTTTGTGTGTAGCAAAGATTGAGGTTTTATGTATCACTGCAAAATGTCATTGAAAAATGAATTTGTTCTCTCCAACATGCGGATGTTACAAGGAGAAAATACTTGTTTCATTGAACAAAGAGGAAAAGGGTAATTTAACATACAGCCCATAATGCTTTCAAGGAATCGACCTCATTAATTATTGACCTTGGATCAAAAAAGGAAAACTAGCACAGGAGGGTAGGGGGGAGAAAATAGAAAATGCAAAAATAATTAACACCTTTTAGTACCGCAACCAGTATGTCCTGCGCCTGAACCAGTTGTAGTCCGGCAAGCCTTGGATTGGGCCCATGCCTGCAATTGCGACATCCTGCAATTTATACAAATTAACATGAGAAACAAATCAAAAGATCTTTAGAGCAAAATAAAGGTATTGATGCAAACTGCCAATTCCAGAGGCAGAATGGGTCTGTTTCTGTCTACACTCTTCACAAACAGCATTAAACCAGTTCCCTTGTATCAGTGGGAGAGGGTGGCAAGCCTCCACAAAAGGGTTTTCATAAGATATACTCCATATACTCTAAAAATGGCATTTCTTCCTACACCAAAGTCTTCACCAGTGGCCTTTCAGAAAAGATATTGATAGCCTTTCTGCATGTTGGACAAAATGGGCAAACTGCCTTTCAAGATAAGACTGTAAAAAAAAAGCAGCAAACATTAACCATTTTTACTGCTAATTATTATTATTATTTTTTTTTGGGTAGAAACTGCTGATTAATTTCAGAAAGACAGGTATTTTTCCGCAGGATTTGTTACTCTTAGAAACTATTTGGTAGACAATTCCATCAAATGTTGTTTACCCCCTGAACATTGAAGGCCACAACCAATGCATGATAAAATATATAACCCTTACTTTGTCAAATATGAACCGGTTTGCAACACGCTTGACCGTGCTAGCATCTACAGCATCAATTCTTGCAAACAACTCGGCAAAAGGGATTCTTCGGCCGTATGTCAGTAACTGCAACAAAAAGCATGTCAAACACAATTGCCACACTATGTTATCTAACAATTTAACAGCTTATTTCTATAACTAGAAAGCAATCAAACATGACCAATCATTACATTATTTACATTTTTAGCTGATCTTCCTGCAGCGTTTGCAGATTTGTGAATGACAACACAAATCAACATTTAAAATGTCTAGTGGTAAAAGAAAATCATATGGCCAGAAACCATCAGAGCTTTGTAATGGTTCCCAAGCACCAACTGTTAATCTGAGAATTTATAGTTGCATTCCACATCAAAATCAAAGAAAGTAACACAACAGACCAAACAAGATGGTATCATCCATTCACCACTATTTTGGTCCAGAGTCGGCCTATAATATTTAGGAGTTAATTTTCTGTATTGACTCAATTATCAAAGAGCCCTGTGGAAACATATATTCAATATTCTTTAAAGTATCCCCACATCACCAAAGCCATTGACAAATGACAACAGCAGTACTTGTTCTCACAATTCTTGTGTAACAGGGGTCATCTGTCACATTTTAAGCATTCAGACATTACCTCAGAATGGTTATAGAAGACATCAAGGAAATGTGCTACTCTATATAACAATCATACTGCAATTTGTATCAACAACTTTCTTTCGAAACCATGTAATGTAGAAACTGAAACGAGAAGGTACCTGACGTCCAATATCCTCGGCAACAGGACTGGTTCCATCAATGTGGAGCAGGAGAGAAGACTTAAGCTGTATTATTGCAATCATTAGCAATTAATAACTAGGAGCCCTTCACACTTGGACATTAGAACATAATTGAGAGTAAATCATCATCTTACTTGACTACCAGTTCTTAGCCCAAAACTGCAAAATTCCAATTATGATTATTTATTAAAAGAAAAAAAAAATCTTGCTTCCTAGATTTCAAAAAGAATACCACTTGAAAACTTTATTCATCATGATTATAAATGCAAAAGAAGCCACCAAAGCCATTGTCATTTCCTTAGTGGTAACAAGCCATAGCATGAATCCCAATCCAAGGAAACATGTAAAGCATGCAAAATCCAATTTACTGATCAAATGATCCCTGACTAGACAGCCTGAAAATAGATATATATATATATGATGATGATGATGATGATGATGATGAAATTCAACATATATATATTTGGAATCACTTCATACTGCAGATGAGACATGAAGGACAAACATGGGTCCACGAAGATGTCTCGGAATAAATTATCTAAAATTTCCAGGCTTATAAATCTCAATGGAATTGCTAGACCATTAGATTCTTTAAAAAAATTCATCAAAGGCAATTATTTTGCAAACAAAACCAAGATGATTCCTGAGGACAAACAAAGCAGCCTAGATACAATGATGAACTTCAAATCATTTGCATTCACTTTTTACAGCATGACTAGATTGCCTTTTTTATTGTCAGACAGAGTTGCTAGAACATTGTGTTCCGGAAAATTTATTAAAGTTAATTATTTTCCAAACAAAATCAGTGATGTTGAAAGCTCTACAGGTTCGTCCCACCACCTCCCAGCGGAAAAAAAAAAGAGGGTCATATTGCTACCTGATTACGTGCCC
Source organism: Dillenia turbinata (assembly GCA_037126225.1). Lineage (NCBI taxonomy): Eukaryota > Viridiplantae > Streptophyta > Magnoliopsida > Dilleniales > Dilleniaceae > Dillenia > Dillenia turbinata. Next base: position 20,035,114 of record JBAMMX010000019.1, read on the forward strand.
GGGTAACATCATCTTCTGAAACTCTGTATGATAACTTAGAGATCTCATACATAATCGCATATGCCAAATCATCCAAGCAGTCCGGCTGGTGAAAACAGCAAACAATCAGAAGAGGGAGAAGTATGCATGACAGGATACACACTGTATTTGGAAGAACACTAACAAGAGCAAACCAAAGTAGAGTTCAGAATTTCAGGGCTGAAGATTATTTGAAGTGCACAACAAAAAACTATTAAAGCTCCAAAAACTTTAGCATCATGAGGATAACATTGGAAACAATGAGCATAGATACTGTTCAATAACTTCAGTATAATTGAAGAAACTTTAGCTTAATTCCCATTAAGATACATCGTTCGCAAAGAAACAGAATCCATGACTAAAGATCCAATGCAAAGCAAAGCAAGCAAGGCACTAACCTAGCACTATAACTTAAAATATATATATATAATACTTTTGTTGGGCATGAATCTCATTAAACGCATATTATACACAAAACAGAAAGACTAGGATTAAATATTTTGGTAATCGTGATGCTTCTATGATGATATATCATTTCAAAATATGAACGACGTGACCATACCTTTGCCACAGCATAAACACCAAAAAGGCCTGTGTCTTTATAGTTGGTGTTGAAGGCCATCATGTTTTCTGCTATTTCATTATTAGCAACCCTTTGTGCAAGCTCTGACCTGTTCAAGATGACAACAAAATCCCATCAGAGTTGCTGCAGCATCTACATTGGCTCCATGAACCACCCATGGTTCATGTAGCAAGTCATGAGAAACTGTGGACCCATTCACAGCTCCTATTTTATATGCACTGGAATTACATATTTTCTTTAAGATAGGCCAAGCATCAGATGGCCAGCCTTCCAACTCCATGCATGAGGGTTACATAAGATACACGATTGCAATTATCAAACTGATTCTCCCACAGTCCATCACAAATAAGATTAAAGGCCAATGAGCAATAAAGAACATATCTAATTTCAGAAATTTAACAAGGACCAACCCCGTGTGTTTTCCGCCTCCAGCACTTTTATTCCATGAACCCAGCATGGTCTGCATAACCATCAAGGCAATGGAATCTGGATCTGTCCATGATGCTCCACTAAAGGCAACAGCAAATTGAGCAAGTGGAAGATCATCATCAATTATCCTGACCTGTATATTATAACAATCACCTTCAACAACAAAAAAGGTTGACAGCATCCATAGATTCAACATGTTATTACTGATGCAACATGAAATATTCAAGATTCATACCTCAGAACCAGTAAACGTAGCAGGTTCTTTTGCTACCAACTCCGAAGTTGTGATGGTGCTAGATGAGAACTTTGTAAAAATTTTCTTCACCTGCTCCACAATATCCTCATGCTTAACAGCTCCAGCAGCAGAAATAACCTTGAAGTAACATAAAAAATTAGTACAGCAGACATCATAATTAGTAATACAAGCAGTGTCTACAATAAATCTAACGAAGATGAAGCATGTGACTATACAGATGAAGTCATAAAGAATCTAGAAAAATTCGGTTGACATACCATTCTGTGAGGTGAATAATGGGCATTAATATAATTCTGAATATCAGCTTTTGAAATTCTTCTGATATTTTCAGCAGGTCCAAGAATGGTTCTACCCAACGGAGTATATTGGAAAGCAGTTGCATGCAGATGATCAAAAACAACTTCTTCAGCATGTTGCTCCACCTACAGATAGAGAAACAAATAACAAATCCAAAATACCTCTTTTTGATAGATAATGGAAATATTTAACACTATATCTTCCTAAGTGTAAAACAATGAAGGAGTTTATAAGTTAAATAACCAAGTATATTAACCAATTCTCTCTTGGGCATTCACTAGTAACAAGTTCCTTTGCACTTACATAAATAACAGAAACTTATTTGAGGCACGAAGGTGGTTTTGAAGCCTCATACACCCACCCCTTGCCCCCAAAAGGAAAGGACAGAAACAACAAGGAGAGAAGCATTCTTAACTATAAAAATTCTTTTGCAATAACATCAATTGCAAGTTCATCAGTGCATGAAGTTCAGAGTCTTCCAACCCTAATAAGGGGCATAAGATACATAACCACTGATATTTCCGAAAAAAAGAAGAAGCAAAACATTAACCGGAGACACTGATCTTCAGAAAAATCGGTGATCCACCATATGAAGGAAGCATCAAAAATCACTATTTCATGTTGGTATCATAATTTGCTGTTGTTATTATCATAAACATTCCTTATGATATCATTTAAACCAAATATGATGCATAGAAATATATTCTATTTGCCAACATCCTACTACTCTGCAGCCCCCATTGCAACCCAGAAATGTTATCAACCTGCAAGACACTCTTATTTAATGTATCCAACATAAATTTTGCATGTAATTACTCTAGCTCTGGCTCACTCAATCCTGATAAAATCAGCATTTACAGGAAACACAAGGGCATAGTAAAGCAAGAAAAGGATTATGGCACGCCCAAAAAGCATTGTTCCTGCTTCACCTTAGGGATTAAATTCTGAATCATTAGGCAATTTGCCATTCCATTATCTTGATGATAGCGTCTCTACAGGAGCACATTTACTACATCCATAAAACACCATCACAATGCCCCTTCTACACCCCCTTTTGGGAGTAGGAACAGGTAAGAGTTTCTTTTTTTTTTTAATACTAAAAAAACCCAATGTAGAAAGATGCACACTGTCCACAAAGAGCATTGAAATCTAACTTCTGAGCATTCCATTCTCTGTAAATTATTCACATCATACAAACTGGATAATGGCAAAAAGGAGCTTTTGTCACTTGTTTACTCAAAGCCAATGATAGAAAGGTTGTATCATATACTTTCGAACCTAGGATTTAGTGAAAGTCCCTTTGCTTCATCAACTCAACTAACTAAATAAGCATAACCGGAATCAGATATGGTAAGCCACTACATTAAGATCTAGCAAGAAAAAGGATGAGGGCAAGATAGAAAGGCTTTACTCACTTAAAAGCACGAGGCATATTTTTTACACCCTGTAATACTCGCATTTATTAATAAAATTATAAAAGAACACCTAATCACGTCCTCATCTTTTCCAAAGAGAAAACAAAGAAGGCCATAACACTTAGTTTGGATGGGGAGAAAAGAAGAGAAAATAAATGATTTTAATAGAAAATCATTCATTTTCCTTCCTTTGGGAGTTTTAGAAGGAAAGAAATGGAGAGAAATGAAAAGAATTTTAATAACAAAAGTTTTCTTCCCAAAAGTGGGAAGAAAAGGAGAGAACCTACATCCAAGCTCCTCTACAAAATTTTCCAAAAAATTGCTAAGCATCGTTAAAGGCAAACTATCAGTAGTCATACAATATTGTTCCACACACTCAATCATCCAGTAAACAACAACAAAGCTATAGCTACATATATACACTACATGCACCACATGTAGTCCAATAAATAATAACCTATAATCAACCATTTGTTCTCCAGGCAAGATATTCAAAACACAAGGCACTCAACTTCAACAATTTTCATAGACACTTCAAAATCAACTCATTTACCAAAATGCTTGCAATAACACAAATTTCCCAAATTGACCAAAAGTACTTGTATGGTAATCAACCATCTGATCTCCAACCAATCTATGTCAAGTGCACTTCTCAACTACATTCTATGTCATATCACTTTGAAAATTCCCAAAATTTGCCAACCAAAATTTCAAGGTAAACTATTATTAGTCACACGGAATATCGTTATCCACAGAATATCACTTAGTGAACATCAACAGTTTCACAGCTGCATATTCAACTGTAACCTAAAACCAACAGTCTATATATACAAAACGTAAAACAATTGATTTCAACAGACATTAGAAATGCAAAAACATAAAACCTCAAAACTCACAAACCTCTTCCATTTCGCGGAGAATCACACTCCTCTCGCGTTCAATCCGTTTCTCATCGAAACACGAATTCTGCAATATATCAGCCAAAATATCAAGCGCTTTCGGCACATCCTTATCCATAACCTTCGCGTAATACGTTGTCTGCTCCCTCGAAGTGTACGCATTCAAATGCCCACCCATGTTCTCGATATCTTCCTCTAAATCCTTCACCGACCTCTTGTCCGTCCCTTTGAAGATCATATGCTCGAGAAAATGCGCAGTCCCATTCGTCTCATCAGTCTCGAACCTACTACCGGCATCGATCCAGACACCAACGGTTGCGGTTCGGGCGGCAAGGTTTGACTCGGTGGCAACTCGGAGGCCGTTGGGAAGGGTCGTGACACGTGTCTCCGGGGCGGAGAGGATTGCGGTGTGATCGGTGAGTTTAGGGTACGGTGAAGCGTACCGTAGGAAGCGTGGATCGGGATTGTCGAGACGCTTGATGCGAGCGTTGAAGGATTTGGAAATTAGGTCGTAGGGCATGATCTTTGGAGCCTCGGGCGGCGGTGAAGCCTCTGGCGCGAGAGCTGGTGATGAAGATGCCGACCTGACATGTTGTGACAAGGGTTTTCGAGATCTGCGAGCAAGGTTTAGCAGATTCCGAACCGCCATGTCTAGGGTTTGATGTAGAGAGAGAGAGAGAGAAAGAAAGAGAGAGAGAGAAGGAGGAAGGGAGGGAGAAGTGTTGAAGAGTGGACTGTGTTTTTCGAAGCCCTAGGAGGCGCTGGGCTAAGAGAGAGAAGAGGCAGTTTTCCGCTTCCGAATTTTCTAACGCGATTATCAAGTGGACACGTTTTTATCCACAGAAATTAAAATCCTCTTTCTTTTTTTTTTTTTGGGAATACAAAAATCCGATGGGTCTGAATCGGAAAACGTAACTTACTAATTATTCCAATCATTACTTAAAACTAAAAATAGAAATGAAAGCATCGTTCACTCGCCGGGGTCGTTTTTAAATTTATTACAATATTGGAAAAACTTTGATAATTTGCATTATTTTTTAATTAAATAAAATAATAATTATAGTTATTACAAGTCAAGTAACGTAATAAATCAATTTAAGATTTTATTTAATAAAAAAATAAATGTTTCACTAATCTTTTGTCACAGCAGTACAAGTGACTTAGCAAAAGTTTCAATCATTCCTATCTGTTCTCCTATAAAAATCATTATTTTTATAAAGATATTTTTACTTATCGGTATTTGAATTTAAAATTATCAGATTAGAAGAAAGAAATTGTGATCATTAATTTATTTCATTAGAGACATTTCCACAAGGGCTTATAGCAAAAGTGGAAGAAATGTTTTTTTTATGAGAAAGAAAGTAATTGGATTTTTAAATTCTAGTCTTATCTAGGAGTGAAGAATAATATAATGGTTGTTGAGTTTTTCGATATGAGTTAATTACATATTCGATTCGTAAATTTTGTTCTATTTTCATAAATTAGTTTTTATAATTAGGAATATTATCTTATGATTCTCAAACTTTTAAAACTGTAATGTGTTAGTCCTTTCGCCATTAACAATAACAGGATGATCGTTAACCGTTAATATGGAATAATGTGACAGTATATGTGTTGTATGAACGCTGACATGTCGTTATCATATCAACACTTGAAAACATCCCCATGATGCCACATCAATATTTTGCTGGTATGGCATGTCACGTCAGCACAAAAGGGTTTTCTTGTCTTTCTACTGTGTAGCTTTATCTTTTCAATTAACTCAATTTTTTAATAATATTCTACATTTAAATTTGTCTCAATTTGTGCATTAATCCAGAAGAAATTTTTTAAGGAAAATGTAGAATTTTACAAATATAAATCAAATTTCTTTCAAAAAATTAAAACATTCAATATATTAATAATTTTTATAAAAATTTTAGTAAAAATATAATAAAAATCCTCTTGACCACCATATATATAAAAATAATTCTTATGTTCACATTTTATTAATTTTTTAGTAAATAATAAAATATTATTGAAATAATCAAAAAATAAATTAAAAAAATCGTTTCTAAATTTATGTAAATGATACATAATAAATATTTTAAAATTATAATAAGAAAACCCATCATCATCATCATGGCAGATCAAACAACGTCAGAGAAGGATTGCAAATTATAATAAACTAGCAGATGAGGAGCACACCGCACATTGCACGGTGTGAACTGCGAAAAAAATAATAAAAAATAATTATAATTTATTAAGTTTATAATATTAATATGATTAAAAAGAAATATTGAGATTTCAACCGTAAAATATTTAAAAATCTGAATTCTAAATTTAAATTTTAAAATAATGTGAAAGACAGACAATACTTCGAAAATTGAAGAAAATCTAAAATATATAAAAAATGAAAAAAAAACTTTAAGAATATGTCGTTGAACTGTGAAACACGCAATTGAGGGGAAGTGAGGAAAAGAAAAAGAAAATATTGCTTTTTAAAGGATTATAAATTTGCGTGTACATATTTTCGAACCATCAAGAGATTAAAAAGGAAACGTATAATTTTATAATAATAAAAAGAAATGTTATTTTTTGAAGGAAGGAAAAGGAAAATATTAATTTTTAAGAAAAAAATTAATCTAAAATTATAATATTTAATAATTTAACTATGAAAAAATAATAAGTATTAATATTTAATTCAAATTTTTTTAGATATAAAAAATTTAAAATTAATTCTAAAATTTAAATATTTATATAATACAAATGATGATTTGAAATAATAAATATTTTAATATTAATATTTATATATTTGAAATTTAAATAAAAAATAAATTGAAACACAAAATATTAAAATATTAAAAAATAAACTAAAACTATATTAAATAATTTAATTTAAGTAAAATTATAAATATTAAGATTTAATTTCAAAATCTATAAAAAAACATTTAAATACTTAAATATTTATTTAACATTAAATATATTAAATTAGAATGATAAAAATATTTATATAATATTAATATTTGTATAATATTTAAAAATAATTTAAGAAAATTTAAAAATTTATAATAACAAAAACAATTAAATATTTAATTTAAACACTTAAATATTTATTCAACATTAAATATATTAAATTAAAATGTTAAAAAATATTTATATAATGTTAATATTTAGAAAGGTAAGGAGCATGATCACAGGGTTATGCGGTCATGTGATTTAACGACTACACGTAACCGCATAAACCCCTTTTAAGGATTTACTTAGATATATAGATATATAGAAAAAAAATACAATTGGAGTCCTAAAATAAAAAAAAAATGGATAAAAAAGAATGGAAAAAAAAAAGAAAAAAAAAAGGAAGGACTTGGTAAAAGGAAAAAAAAAACTTGGATTAAAAAAAAGACCCAAATTGTAAAAAATAAAAAGAGACTCGGATTTCAAAAAAATAAAAAGGCAAGGGAAATCAATGAAAAAAAAAAGGAGAAAGAGTGGAGTCGCGTTAGTGATCGTCACTTACGTGACTGCACAAAAGTTTTTTAATTTTACATATAGATAAATTAAAATACTAAAAAATATTTATATAATGTTAATATTTAAAAAGGCAAAGAGCATGATCACGAGCTTGTTAGCAGTCACGTGACTTGATGACCACACGTGACCATACAAACCCCTTTTAAAGATTTACTTAGATATATAGATATATAGAAAAAAAAAGTGCAATCAGAATTCTAAAATAAAAAAGGAGACAAAAACAACAGGAAAAAAAAAAGCGAGAAAAAAAGGAAGGACTTGGTAAAAAAAGACTTAGATAAAAAAAGACCCGGATTGTAAAAAAAAAGCGAAATCAATGAAAAGAAAAGTGGATGGGAAAAAAGAGAGAGAGAGAGAGTGGCGTCACATGAGTTATAGAAAAAAAAAAGTGTAATCAGAGTCCTAAAATAAAATAGGAGACAAAAATGAACGGAAAAGAAAGTGAAAAAAAAAAAAAGAAGAACTTGAAAAAAAAGGACCTGGATTATTAAATAAGAAAAAAGTGGACGAAAAAAACAAATGAGAGAGAGAAGTGAAATCAATGAAAAAAAAACAGATGAAAAAAAGAGAGAAAGAGATTGAAGGCATATAAGTGGTCGTTACTCACGAAACTCCACAAACCCCTTTTAAGGTGCATATCTTAGATATTGGAATAAGGAAACCCAATGCACCCATCATTATCATCATGGCATATCATCATCATCATAAGGAAACCCATCATCTCTACTTCCGTCTTTAGATTTTCTCTCTCTTCACAAAGATGCGAGAGAGAGATTCTAAAATTGGGACAAAATCTGTGGGCGATGGGAAAAGGAAAGATCGAATTGAAACGAATTGAGGGTTTAATAGGATAAACAACACTTAGCAGCAACAACATTAAGAACAAGAATTCTAAAAATCTCAGTAAAAAAAAAAAAACCTCACGATTTGGGTTTAATAGTATAAACCCACTTCACGATTCATGTCTTTTGAGAGAAATGAAACCAAATTTCTATGTTCATGAGAAAAGCGATTTTCAGCAAATGGTGGATACCAAACGGAAACAGAGAAGCAAGAAGAGATTGACAATTTCTCATAGATCTCTCTCTCTCTCTCCCCAAAATCTTATAGAAACAAGAAGAGAAGCAAGAAGAGATCGACAATTTCCCAAAATCTTATAGATCTCTCTCTCTCTCTCTCTCCAATTTCTCTTCTTTTGATTTTTCCCAATTGGATCATCGGCAAGCATTGACATCGCTGGTTCTTTCGAATCTTGCAACCGCCGCTGCTGCTTCTCTGGCTCCAACATTGCCTTCTTCTTCCAATGCTTCAATAAGGAAGAAGATGGGGTGTGCTTTCTCACTCTACGCTATTCTTCTACTTGGGTTTTGAGTTGAAATTAATGTTTTTTCTTTGTTTTTAAGAATCCTAGTTGACCAAAAAAAATAGGTCATCAAAATCTTCATCTGCAAAATTACCTCCTATTCCTCGCACCCTAGAGTCGCCATTCAACAACCCGAAACCTCCTATTCCTCACACCCTAGATCTGAAAATTACCACAATCTATCATTTAAGTCAAATGTCGAGATTAGGAAAAAAAGTAAATTGAATGAGAAATTCGAGTACAAAGCCCAAATTTTGAAACTGAGACTCGCATATGGTCATCTCGAAACGCGAGAGAAAGAGGGAGAGAGGAGTGTTTTAGGGTTTTTGATTTTCAAACTGAGAAGCAATTGAGTATGATTTCTGGCGTTTTAGAGTTTTTGATTTTGACTTTGAATCGGTAGATGGATTTGACACATTTTGGCAACAGAAAAGTAGTGTTTTCTTAGAGAGAGAGAGAGTAGAGAAGAGAAGATAGAGAAAGGGGGAGGGGAGGAGAGGAGAGAGAGAGATTTTTTTTTCAACCAATTCGGGGAAGTTTTTTGTTGATGTGATATTGTTACGTCATCACAATGCCGACATGGGAATATGATGTGTTGAAGGTGTCAACTTGTTGATGACACATTATTATCCATATATTCACATAAAATGTCTTGTCAATCAATGTCAGCACTTAACAGCTATCATGTCATCAAAGGGGGAGGGGAGGAGAGGAGAGAGAGAGATTTTTTTTTTTTCAACCAATTCGGGGAAGTTTTTTGTTGATGTGGTATTGTTACGTCATCACAATGTCGACATGGGAATATGATGTGTTGAAGGTGTCAACTTGTTGATGACACATTATTATCCGTATATTCACGTAAAATGTCATGTCAATCAATGTCAGCACTTAACAGCTATCATGTCATCAATAGTGATGAAATGATCAACACATTATGATTTTAGAAGTTTGAAAACGATAAAATAGTATTTCTAATTGTAGAAATTAATTTGTGAAAATGAACCAAAGTTTAAAGACTGTATATATAATTAACTCTTTCTAATATCATGTAAAGAACATCACTGTTATGGGAAAAAGGCTTTTGAAATATTGTCTGCATGTTGGATGCCGGTGATGATAATTTAAGCTCTTTGGTTGAAGTTGTTAAAGATCGTAGAGACATCGTTAATGGTACCATGCTCGAGTTTAAACATCAATTGGTCGAGCTCGTTTAAGAGTGCAGTGTGAGGCAAGAGGCACCCAAAGTCATCTTGTGCATTTTATGATTGCAAGCATGAATTTCCTCTTTTTTTTTTTTTTAAATAAATTTACGATTGCGACCTGTAGTGACTAAATTTATATCAATTAGAGTAAATTCAATTCTTATTATATGACCAACAATTTATTGTAGTTTATTTAATGTGTTTATCTCTTATGATTCCCTTCATCTATTGTGACATGTAAAAGAATTTATATGTATAGATAATTGATTTAATAGGACGAACATTAAATTCATTAATCAAAATTTGATTTCAAATTTTGGGAATAGAACAATACTGAGAGAGCTCTCCCGAAAAAAGATCTGATCGTAATTCAAATTGGATTAATCAGAATATAATTTTAAATACTAATCGATAAAAAATGTTAAAAAAAAGGAGAGATTGCATTTAGATTATGGTACATGAGAGTCTAATTTGGTTATTCAGGACTCTTATTCAATAAAATACATATAGAATTGTATAATAGGCACAACACTTTTTAATATAATTATTAAATAAATTAGAGTTATTATTAATATTTGAATATACTCCTAAAAAATTATTAAATATATTAATTAGGAAGTTATGCCTTCGTATTCATCTTATTCATCTGATACTCCATTTACTACAATAGAAAATGATTAGTTTTTGGAATGATGCTTGTGAAACTTTACCCATTAAATCCATTTTTTTTTTATTGAATTCTAAATGTTTTCCTTAATCTAAGTTTCCTCATAAACAATTTTGTGCATTTTGAAAAGCTAGCAGCAACATTGGACAAGGGGTGTCTTGCCATGCTTCATACGTCCACTGGGGATCGTAATATATGCTCGACAAATTTCCTTATCAAGGTACCACTACAAAAAAATAATTTAGGGATAGAAATTTTAGAAAAATTCGTTGTTAATTTATTTAGCGATAAAAAATTTTCCATGACTAATAGTGCATCGCAAAAATTTAGCGACGGATTCTAATATCTATAGCTAAATTTTGCATTTTATATATTTATTTTTAGAACCCGCTGGCCCACCCACCAGTTGTCGCCCTCTGCTGCTTGTCCGTCTATGCCCGTTCATATATGAGTCAACTTCCTGCTGCTTTATATTTTTGTAGAAAATATGCACTTGTTCAGATTCGAACCTGGGACTAAGGGGACGTCTGAAGTGTTCTCAACCACTATGTCATATTAATTTATCTGATATACCTTTTTTATTTTACTTCATTAATTTTTTTCTAATTTTTACCATTAAAAATATAATTTCCTAATTTAATAAATATACAAAATATAAAATTATATTTAATAAAAACACAAAATTATATTTAATAAAATTACAAAATTATCTTTAATAAAAATACAAAATTATATTTAATAAAAGTCAATACCCTAATTTAATAAACATAAAGATACAAATTTATATTTAATAAAAATATAAAATTATATTTAATAAAATTTTAATAATTAGCGATGAATTTAGTCACGAAATTTGAATTTCGTGACTAAATTTAGCGATGAAAGATAATCCGTCACTAAATTTAGTGACGGATAATTATTTTTATCACTAAATTAACGACGAAAATTAATTCGTGGCTAATTAGTCACGAAATTTATTTCATATCAAATTTCATCGCTAATTTGCGATGAATTCAATTTTTGTCGCTAAATTTGTGGTTAAATAGTGACGAATTTTTCTCTTGGCTAAAATCATATTTTTTTTAGTGTACTTTGAAAAAGTTTGAGGCTAAATATTTATCATTTTTTTTTTTAATTTAGTTCTTAATTTCATAGATTATTATTAATATTAATAAAGTTCATTTATTTCATTAATTGGTTTCATTCACATTCACCCATAATCCAAACACTAAAAACACTTTTGAGTGTCATGTGGACCATTTTTTTTTTTTTTTTGGTTAAGAAAGGAACAGAACAACCCAGCACGAAGAAAGCACTACAACTATGCAGCGACACGCTTCCTTCTAAAGAAGGAAACTCCACTAGCATCAGCCTGCAGCAAACCTCTGATGGCAACAGGAGGATTAACCTCCTCATGAGCCCCTGCAGCTGCACTTTTGCCTATTTCTGCCAACTTGTCAGTACACATATTGGTATTTCTGAAGATGTGATTTATCTTGCTGGCTCCAAGCTCCTTCAGCAAAATCTTGCATTCACTAATCATATTCCTCCATCGTTGATTAGCTCCTACACCCTCATTGATTGCTTTCACCAGAACTAAGGAATCACTTTCTATAATCAAATTACCAAACTTTTTCCTCTTAGCTATCGACAGCCCTTCTCTCAAGGCCCAAAGCTCCGCTGTGTCCCTCTTGTTCTGCCCACATTCATCCAGAAACCATGCAGCCAATTGCCTCTGCTATCTCTAAAAAGGCCACCTGCACTGGTCCTTCCATTAACTAAACTCGCAGCTCCATCTATGTTGAGTTTGACCACATTAGGATCCAGTCGAGCCCAACCTATACACTGATCTTTCCCTCTAATGGACTCCTTGACGTTGTCTTTAATACAATACTTGGCTAAACTCCTGATTCTATTCACTGTAGAGCTTGCTAGCTCTCTCTTGTTCTGGTAAATTATGCTACACCTGAACTTCCATATTATCCAACAAACAATCATAAAATTTAAACTCTCACTTCTTTGTGCCCTTTTGCTTTGTTGCAGCAACCCTCTTTGAGCCACATAGGCACACTTTCACTCCAAAAACTCTCTTCATCTTTGATCCCTTGACACAAGGTTGATCCAAATTTCCCTAGCATGCATGCAGTCCCTTAGGGTATGGCCAATCGTCTCATCTTCTGAAGCACAAATGACGCAAACACCTTCCTCTCTTATGTCTCTTCTCTTCAGCTCAACAAGGGTAGGAATCCTTCCTCTAATCACCAACCACATTTTGACTCATTCTGGACATCTCTTTTTCTAGATTTATCTCACATCTATGCTGTTGTTTCCTTGATTGTTCAGACCTTTTCTTTGAAGTCAGTAAGCTGAAACACATGTAAAATCTCTAGTTGCACTCTCCTTCCAGAGCACTGCATCTTTTGTATTCTTACTTCTAGTGATAACTGCAGCCCTGATCTCCTCAATTGGCTAAATTTAGTTATGGGGACCATGGTCACTTGGTGAACAGAGTTTGTTTGTTGTTACAATTGATTGAGAAGAGTGTAACTAACCGACTAAATTTGAATGTAACGAGTAGTTGAGAATGAGTTAGTTTAATTATTATAGTTAGTATTTAGAAAAGTAGTCAGATTGATTAATTTGTTAAAAAACAATAATATATAAAGGCAATGTAAGAAATTTGATAGTTGATCCTTCTATGCTATCTCTATGTCTCTTTCTCTCTGAATAACTCTCTCTCTTCCCCTATCTCTATTCTATGGATTCTAATAATCTTCTATATCTTCATTTCCCTCTATTACAAACCTCAATCCCCATAAACGGCTCTATTTTCCCTCTTCTTGGATTGGGTTGTGACAAATTATATCAGAGTTCATAGTTCTCAAAAAAATGATAAGAAAATGGCAGATGAAATCTGGTATAAAGCTATCAAAGAATGACTGCAAGAAATGGCCATAAAAATCAAAGAAAATCGTCTCCACTTGGAACAAAGATTAAATGAACAAATCCAAAAATTAGAAATTTTTTATGGCCAATGTTGATGACAAATTCAACATTATCATGAAAATGCTAAACAAAGACAAACTCGACGAATAGGATATGAAAAGACTATATAAGTCTTATATCCTATCCACCCCTATTGAAGGATAATCAAGGGTAGAAGAGAGAACTATTAATGAAAGTTTCTTGTCAAATCTTCCAAAAAATGAGTTTCCGATATTCACCAAAAAAGTCCTTCATTAGAAAGAAATTCTACAAAAGTCTCTCTCAAACCCCCTTTTCTCTTTTTTTTTTTTCTCCCACTACTCTCATTGCAATTCAAATCTGATCAGTAATTTATCTCCATTATTTATCTCTCAATACAAATACAAATTTTGGTTAATCTATCCTTATTTCCTTTCTTCAAGAGCAACACCATCGCAAGGAATTGATGTTCTCTTTTTTTTTTTTGGTGCTTTGGATTTGGTCTACCACTTAGTATCCTGAGTTTTTCTCTGACTAATCTAAACCAAGTTGTAGTCAGGTCTTCATTCGTCATTTTTGTCACTCCCAATATTCGAATCCAAGCATTTGGTGTAAAATTTTAGTATCGTTTCCATTAGACGAACGAATCGTTAGTATTGATATTCTCTTTAATTATAAGTTGTATTGTCAAAATTCACTAAAGTGCGCCAGAAAATGGATTAATTTCAGTTCAAAAGAGTAAAATCTAAATTTTATCATACCACAATTCTAAGCATTTAAGGACAAGGAAAATTTCATGGAGGGGTGTATTAACTAAATTTGAATGTAATAATTAGTTGAAAATCAGTTAATTTAGTTAGTATAATTAATAGTTGAAAAAATAGTTAGACCGGTTAAATGATTAAAAGTTATTAGGTTGAGAAATAATAATGTGTAAATACTTATAAAACGATAAAAGCAATATATGGAATTTGATAGTTCATCGTTCTCTCTTTAACCTTGCTTTCTTTCTTTTTTCCTACATTTATTCTAACAATTTTAATCATCCCCATGTCTCTGTTGCCCTCGATTACAAACCACATTCCCCACAAATAGCTCTATTTCTCCTCTTCTTGAATGGGGTCGTGACAAAGAATTAATGTAATGGCTTGAGGAGAGTAATTATTATAGAGTAAGCTGCTTACTTACCTATTGGAAAATTAGCTCAACAAATGCATAAAAACTTTAATACTTTGAATTAAAAAAAAAAAAAAAAAACTTTATAGTAATTTCAAAAGAGATTTTGATAATCACCGATGAAAAGAAAGAGATTTTGATAATTATTTCAAAAATAAAAGGTTCCGGATTGGATACCCATTGGCATTGTGTGCGGGTGTGCTCGAAAGTGCCGGGGCAACAAACCAAGCGAAATCTCTCGTGGCCCATGTGATAGAGTGATTTATTTGGTGAGAAAGCCTATTAACCCTTTGAAAAGTTGTAGTTGGCTTTCATTTTGATTTTGATACTAAGTAACAATTTTTTTTATAGTTCTCACTCTGTATCAAATAATTTTTTTTTCTTTGAGCGGCTTATACTCTAATAGCAGGTATCCTTTTTTTAGACGACTCTCATTTTGGATCTTATCAAATATCAAGTAGTCTTTTTCTAGATATTTAGCTCTAATATTGATTTTTTATGGGTCTATATGATCGACTCAAGCTCAATAAGGGAACTGATCGATTAACTTATTAGATGAAAAAATTTATTAAATTTAAATATTATTAGTCAATTTGCGATTAATCACAAAATCATGAGCACAAGTTATGCCGGACCGTTTTGGCCGGTCCATTGAAGGCCCAACGACGGACAGCGAGATAATATCACCGAGAAAGCGAAACCCTGGTTTTTCTTTTACAGAAACCCTACAGAGGGAGAGAGAGAGAGAGAGATCTCAGAATCCTACCTATTTCATTTGGGCGTTGAAAGGTTCTGTCGAGTGTAGGAGCTATGGAGACCGCAAGGACTGTTAAAGACGTCTCTCCTCACGAGTTCGTCAAAGCCTACGCTGCTCATCTCAAACGCTCCGGCTAGGTACTCTCTCTCTCTCTCTCTGATATGAGATACCTTTGTGTGTGTGTGTATGTATCATTTTACCTTGGATTTTTTGTCCTAGTCCTTAGTATACCTGCATACGGTCTATTCCAAAGTCCTCAGATGTCTTAGTCACTTTTTGGATGGATCATCTATGTTATCCATTTATGGATTCTCAAACAACACCTAAAGTAACAAAATGGTTTTGAGAACAATGTGTGGTGCAAATTTGTTGACATGTATTAACTATTATTAAAAATCAATCGTGCAAATTGGAATATATTTCACATTTCTCTGCCATAGATGATATTTGATGTAGTCCATATGTGATATTGAACAATAACAACAATGATCTGAACTTTAATCCCAAAATTTAGAATCGATCGTCTAATAGACTAATATAAGATAATTAAAAATTAAAATACAGTACATAGAAAAAACACACACCCCCCTCCACACACACTCTATCCAAATAAACTTATAATATGAAATATGATGATTTAACTTACCCTAATACTTATATGTCACTCATTTCTGTCCGAAATTATCTCTTTAGTTAACCCTTCATCTGTCATATCTTTGTGAATACATTGTATCCAGATTTTTAACGGTTTATCTAATCGTTTCACTAAATCTCATATATTTAAACTCTCGGTATTCCTAACTGATGCGCCTTTAGATTTTCGTTGTACATGCCCAAACCATCTCAACCGATACTCTCACATTTTATCCACAATTGAGTTCATTTCTAATTGTTGCGTATTTCTTCATTTTTAATCATATCTTTTCTAGTTTTACCACACATTTATCTTAACATTATCATCTCAGATAGTCATTTTATGTTCTTCTTGTTATTTAATGACACAACATTCGATACCATATAGTAATGCAAGTCTTACTGTGGTTTTATAAAACTTCCCTTTCAAATGCAATGGCATCATGCGATCACAAAGAACTCTAGATACTCTTTTTTATCTCATCCAATATGTTTGGATTCTATGGTTTATATTTTCATTTATATTGCCGTCATTTTGAATAATGAACTCGAGATATCTAAAATGTTCACTTTTTAGTATGTCATGTCCTTTTAATCTAATTGTTTTTGTATCATTCTGATGATTATCACTAAACGTGCATTTTATGTAGTCAGTTTTTGATCAGCTCAATCTAAGTTCTCTAACGTCTAGTGTATCCCTCCATAATTCCAATTTAAAACCAATACCATCTTTAGTTTCATCTATCAACACTATATCATTTTCAAAAAGCATTCATCATGGTATTTCATTTTAAATACTCTTTGTGATTTCATCTATCACTATTGCAAAAAAATTGAACTTAATGTCAATCCCTGATGGAGTCCATTGTTTATTGGCAAACTATCTCTTGCCCCCGCAATATGATACATTGGTTTATTTTCCTTTAGACGTTTTATTGAAGTTTATTAAGAACTTTTTATATGGAACTTATTAGCTCCTTCATGCCCACAGAAATGCTTTTTTGGCTTTTCGTAGTGATCACTTGTTGCCCAATTTTTGCCTTATTTTTTACTCTAAATTTGTCTTTGAGCAGATAGAGCTCCCTCCTTGGAATGATATTGTGAAGACGGCAGCATTTAAAGAGCTTTCTCCTTATGACCCTGATTGGTACTACATCAGAGCTGGTATATATTTATCTCCTTTTGTGCTTCTGCCGTGAATAATTATAATTCCACACCATTAATCTTTTTTCATCTTATTTATTTATTTATTTATTTTAAAGATTATTTTGATCACTTGTTGAAATCGTGCATTGCAGCTTCCATTGCCAGGCATGTCTACTCGAGGCAGGGTCTTGGAGTGGGCAGTTTCCAAAGAATTTATGGTGGAAGCAAGAGGAATGGAAGTCGCCCACCACATTTTGCAAAGAGCAGTGGGTCAATTGTTCGCCATATACTCCAGCAGTTGCAAAAGTTGAATATCATTGATATTGATCCTAAGGGGTGGGTGTTACTTTTGAGATTTAACACTATTCATCTTCTTTGTATTTCATATTTCCTCTTCCCTAGTCACTTTCTTGCCCTCATTGAATATTGGTGAGCATGATGTTTTAACGTATAGTATGCGGGGAGTTCTTACAACAATAAACTGAATTTTAACCCCAAATTTTGGGTTGATCGCTTGAAAGACTAATATAAGAGAGAAAAAAAATAAATAAAAAATAAAATAAATACAATAATAGAAATAAAAAATAAAAAATAACATAAAATTAAAATTTAAAAACAAAAATAGAGAAAATAACACTAAAAAATAAATAATAAAAATAATGAAAGGAGAGAATTAAAAATAAACTATCAATAGTAACATAATAATAATAAGAAGAACAAGAACAAAAACAAGAAGAACAAGAATGAGAACAAGAACAAGAATACAATTATTTCAGATTTTCTTACGTCACTCATTTCTATTTAAAGTCATCTCCCTAACTAAACTCTTTAAACTCAAATATATACTGTTACATTTCGGGCTATCTGTTTCAAGCAATTGTTTCCACTCTTGTGCAATTTGCACTTTTCTATGATTTGGGACATGCGCATACGGGAAAGGGGGCGAAATATCACTCCCCTCATATTTGTCCCCCTTTTAATTGTGTTTGGTGAATAATTCCTACCCCCCCCCCCCCAAAAAAAAAAAAAAATTGAAGTGGGGTTAGTTTGGGGGTAGAGAAAAGGGGGAGAGCCAAAAAATAATAAATCATATAAAACATGAAAATATTTATATCTTTCTCCCTTTTTGGACAAATCTCTCTCTCTCTCTCTCTCTCTCTCTCTCTCTCTCTCCAAATAAAAGGTAAATAATTGAAAATAATTTTGGAAAAAATTGTGAAAGGTGAAATTTTTTCCTAATTCAATTACACAAGCAACAACAACCGGTTGAGCCTTCATCCCAACACATTGGGGTCGGCCATTTGAGAGAATAATTTTTATGGTTTTAATTTTTTTTTCCTTCCTAATTTTTGCTCTATTACTGTGCACGTCCTTTAAGGATGGGTAGGAAGGGTCTGCCTCTTGCTTTTGTTATCTGGTGTACCTTTGTTATATTGCAAAAAAGTTTCACGTACAAAGCTTAATTAATTTTCATGATATAGAAAAACAAATTTATATGTTTCTTTTTCTAAAACTAAGTCAGAAATATTTGAAATATAGATGCAGGTCTTGATGCCTGTAGTGCGACATCATGAACCTAATGCCATTGTTCGAACTTAGTTTATTATGCTGTTTATCAATGCCATTGTGTTAAGCAGATGACACTTTTTGCACAATCCTCAGGTGTTGGTTGGCATGTTGGTAAAGTTTGATTGTATGAATGTAGTTAGAGTACCATTTGAAGCTTGTGATATAACTCCAGGGGCATGTAAAGTTCACACTATATGAATGTAGTTGGAGTCCCAAGTGTTGCAGCAATTGGCACAAAATTATTCATGTGCAACGCCATTCACTAAAAGCACGATAGAAGAATTCATTATGTAGCTTCAGCCTTCTCATGGATCTTTTAATGTACCTTTTGTTCATTTGTATAACAGTGGAAGAAGAATCACATCCAGTGGCCAGAGGGATCTTGACCTTGTGGCCGGGACAATCAAAATTGCTGCTTGAAGAGTTGCTGGAGCTTCACCATGGCTTGAAGAATTTTGTTGATTATATTCAAATGTTCTACCCATTAGGCTTGATTCTTGACCCTAGACATAAAATTATTGTTGTATGAGAAGTTTACGGTGGTGATCACCTCTGAATCTGTTCCATTTTTTAATGTTCTTCCTTTAGGAGAACTATTATACCAGCATTTAAGAATTTTCAGAAAATTAAATGACCTTTTCTTTTTGAAGTTTCAGAGATGATTCTGCAGCACATTTCCCTCCCCCGAATTTGTGAACCTTGCATTATTTCAAAGACCTAATCGACCAAACAAGTTAACTCTCTCATGAGCTACACATTTGGCATCGCCTCAACGTTCATGGCTCCAGACGTTCATGAGCTACACATTTAGTTGTATGTAAAGAAGACCAAATTGGAAGAAGAGACATCAGTGTATACATCATAATGGTTTTGGAGGTTTCATTGCTTCAGGATTTAATGCTATTTATACTGTGAGCCTGAAGCCTGTAACTATGCTATTTATACTGTCAACCTGAAGCCTGTAACTGTTATGGTGTCTGTCCTTTGTTTCTGGAAGCGGCAAGTGGCAGGGCATTCAAGGGTCTTAATGGAATGGCCATCAAAGTCTTTATAATTAGGGACTGCACCTCTGAGAAATGGGGTTGTTCATGAACGAATTATTCGCAAAGAACTTGTGACTTGCCTCATTGAAAGCTTGGATCGGTTTGATGCTAAATAAATCGAACTAGAACATAGTAAGTTGGTTGATTCAGTATTCTTCTCAAGATGAGTGCAAACAAGACTTTCATGCTTATCTAGGATGCGAGGCTTAGTTCTTTTTAGAAACAAATTGAGCTTGACTTGGTTAGACTTGTTTGCGGCTTACTCGAGAAACTTAGAATCAGAGCAACCTTAACATTTTCGAGAGAGCGAGAAAGAGGCGGGGGGGGGGGGGGGAGGAATAGGTCCTTTGATCATTCGAAATTTGATTTCATACTAACGATCGGTCAGTTTAATAGGTAACGATACTAAATTTTTTAATTAAATTTTAGATTCAAAATTTAAAAATAAACAAATTATATTAGAATAACTTTCTTTAAATTAAATCCGACGATATTCGAATTGAATTAGTTAAAATATAGATTTGAATATTGATTTATTATTATAAAAAAAAAAAGAAATTTAAGTTCATGAAAGTCTGACTTTACCAATGAATTTCAATTCAAATGATATCTTCCCCATTTCCCTTATAATGGACTCAAATTCAAGCAATCTATAGGGAAAAAAAAATGAAAGTCCGACTCTCATGATCCTTAGGATGTGGAGTATCCTTTCCTAGAAATAGGAAAAAGAAGAAAAATGTGGTCTCCCTTCAAAAATTTATATGAGTTTTCCCATCAACACTTTCCCTTATAATCTCCTCATTATCTTCAATAACTTTGGAGTATCCGATAAAATTTTCCTGGCAATGAACATGAAAAATAAGGCAAGCGAAATAATGCCCAACAAGATTTGGGACAACTCAAATCAACATCATTAACCTCAATTTTAGTCACAAATATCATGTAATTGAGCTTTCTGAAGGGGACAAAGGAAGCTTCCTTGTTTCTGTTAGGAAGAGTAATGCCCCACTGTGGACCAAGTTTTGAACCAAACTATAATATAATCATTCCACTTCTCTCTCTCTCTTTAATTTTTGAACTTTGCTCGATCCAAATAATATATGACTCATTAAGTGATTAGTTTTTTTAAATCTCATTTTTTTTTTATTTTTATGACTCAAACTCAAAACGTATAATTAAAAAAATACAATATTTTATCGCTACACCAATAAAATTTGGTCTCTTTCTCACACCCAAACACGACAATAATAATTTAAGCCTTTTATCCCACAAAATTTTTCTCTCTCACGCTCAAATATTCATCATAAATCAAAATTGATTATTTTATTTTATATTTTTGTGAGAACAATGAACACAATTAACTGTAATATATTTTTTGAGTATACACTTAAGAGCTTGAGAGAAGGTGACTCCTGTGATTTTAATTATTAGGAGAATTTACATCGTATAAGAGAATCCAAAATTATAGGCAAAGAGAATTTATGTAGATATAAAAGAATTATATAAATATTAATTAATTTAATGTATTAAAATATTTTAAAAATATTTAATATATAAAAAACTTAAGTGCTAAGTTTTCTAAATTAAAGATTACTTTATATCACACTTAAATGATTTCCTTTTCTTTGTCTCGTTGATTTGGAGCTTTCCATTGTCTACACTTATATGACTTTCTATGTTTACTTTTAAATCAATCTTGAATTTAGGGGTACGAGGTGTTGCCTAAAGTCGTACAATAAAAGCTTCCATTTTTTTATTAATAATTTTCATATGGCATTGTCCCGCACCACCCTTTTATAAACCCGAAAAAACCCACAATTCTATGACATAAAAAACGTCTGAGTTCTCCAATAGAACAACGACAGACATCCATCTGTGATCAGAGAGATCTTCTTCCAATTTCAGATCATTTGTTCTGTGTAAGCGACTTTTTTAATCTTTTTCTTTTTTCAATGTTTCTGAAATTAATATTATTTTGGAGCCGGAGGTGTGTGTCATAAGAAAATGTAAAACGTACTAGAATGTAATGCCTCAGTAGTCTCCCTCCCCCCTCCCTCTCTCTCTCTCTCTCTCTCTCTCTCTCTCCCTTTTTACGGGAAAACATGGTGGTTGGCAAGAATCCATAAATAGCCGCGTGGGTATATATATATATAAGTACGTGTTCCGATTTCCCTCTTCTCGGGTCCCATTAACTTCCTCTCACTCTATCACCCCCGTCTCTCTCTCGATTTCCATGATCTCATTTTCTGCTTGGATCTAATTGCAGATTTCAATAGAGGGGAACCAATTGTAAGCGTAAACTTACAGATTTCGATTCATTTCTCATTTGTTTGCATTTCCTTGATCTGGGGTCTTCATGTTCTGATGAATGGGTTGTGTAAAGATCACATTTTTGGATTTTTGTGACCTGGGTGCTGTTTGATTTTGAATTTTTTTTTTCGGCGTCTCTTTTCTTTTCCCTCAAGTGTAAAATTTTTGGGTGGGTGATTGTTCACAATTGGCTTTATTGTGTTTTGGTTGATTTAATGGATCTGATTCAATTTATATTTCTTGTTCTAGATATGCAAAATGATTTGATGATTAAGGTTTATATCATGCATTCGTAATTTTTGTTTGATTTGTGAATCTGAATTCGAGTTCAAGTAATTCTCAGAACAATGAGCTGGAAATCCCAGTTAGATGTAATCAAATAATTGTTAATTTCCTCCAAATTTCAATTTACGCTCTGAATTATGATTTTTTTTTCATGAATTAAATAAAAAAAATCTGATCTGTTTTTTTCCCCCCTGCACGATTATATATCTTATTTATAATTGAAATTGATGTTTATGTTAATGTCCTTTTTTGCATTATGCATACTCGAATTATGGTTTATGTTAGGTGTTTTTTAGGTTTAACTAAAATTTATCCTTGTTTTTGTCCTAGCTAATTCCTGATCGAATGTTATATATGTCTGGGAAGAAGTGTCCTCCTGTATGTGCATTTCTTTATATCCGGCATTTTACTTGTTCATTATGAATAGATATTAGATCTTTGCTCGATCCTTTGCCATTGCTGTTTTTCTTCAAATTCCAATTGAGTTTTATCTTTTTGCTTGATGTAGCCGAATTCCTAACGCAATTCGATTATAAACTAGCTTTCTTATGTTGATTGCACTTGATATTCATCCATGAATTGAATATTTTTGGTTTAGGCAGAAGCAAAAGGAAAAATGAAGATCTGTTGCATCGGAGCTGGGTATGTTGGTGGCCCAACCATGGCCGTGATTGCACTAAAGTGCCCAGATATTCAAGTAGCTGTAGTTGATATCTCTGCTTCGCGAATAAGCGCATGGAACAGTGACCAGCTCCCAATCTTTGAGCCAGGCCTTGATGAAGTAGTCAAGCAATGCAGGGAAAAGAACCTCTTCTTCAGCACTGATGTGGAGAAACATGTTTCTGCGGCAGATCTTGTCTTTGTCTCGGTGAATACTCCTACAAAAACCCAAGGTCTTGGGGCTGGCAAAGCAGCTGATCTGACTTATTGGGAGAGTGCTGCTCGTATGATTGCTGATGTCTCTAAATCTGACAAGATTGTTGTTGAGAAATCAACTGTTCCTGTCAAAACTGCGGAGGCAATTGAAAAAATTCTCACCCACAATAGCAAGGGCATCAACTTTCAAATTCTATCGAACCCAGAATTTCTCGCAGAGGGAACTGCAATTGAGGACCTCTTTGCTCCTGATCGTGTTCTCATTGGAGGTCGTGAGACTCCAGGAGGTAAGAAGGCTATTGAAACATTGAAAGGTGTTTATGCTCATTGGGTGCCCGAAGAGCTCATTATCTGCACCAACCTCTGGTCTGCTGAGCTCTCTAAGCTTGCTGCCAATGCCTTCTTGGCACAGAGGATCTCTTCTGTCAATGCCATGTCAGCACTCTGTGAGGCTACTGGTGCTGATGTGTCACAGGTATCACATGCAGTTGGTAAGGACACAAGGATTGGACCTAAGTTCCTGAATGCCAGTGTTGGTTTTGGCGGTTCCTGCTTCCAAAAGGATATTTTGAACTTGGTCTACATCTGCGAGTGCAATGGCCTTCCTGAGGTTGCCAATTACTGGAAGCAAGTCATTAAGGTGAATGACTACCAGAAGAGCAGGTTCGTGAACAGGATTGTTTCTTCGATGTTCAACACAGTTTCAGGAAAGAAGTTTGCTGTACTCGGATTTGCTTTCAAGAAAGACACTGGTGACACTAGGGAGACTCCTGCAATTGATGTCTGCAAAGGGCTTTTGGGTGACAAAGCTCGGTTGAGCATTTATGACCCTCAAGTTTCTGAAGATCAGATCCAGAGGGATCTCACCATGAAGAAGTTCGATTGGGATCATCCCATTCATCTCCAGCCATTGAGTCCCACTGCTGTCAAGCAGGTTAGCGTGGTCTGGGATGCTTATGAGGCGACTAAGGATGCTCATGGGGTCTGCATTCTGACTGAGTGGGACGAGTTCAAGAAACTTGATTATCAGAAAATTTATGATAACATGCAAAAGCCTGCATTTTTGTTCGATGGTCGCAACGTTGTTGACGTGAAGAAGCTGAGGGACATCGGGTTCATTGTTTACTCCATTGGGAAGCCTTTGGATCCATGGCTCAAGGACATGCCTGCTGTGGCTTAAAGAAAGTTGTTTTTAAAGTGGGTTATTATTGTCTAAGCTTATAGGGTTTCGATACATTTAGTATGCTTTAGTTTTCAACTTCCTTTTCTTGCCCTCAAGATATCACACCTTGGTGTCTGAATCTGTTCTAGTCAGTAAAATCTTTATTTTGTTCTTTTACATGGCGTAGGACAATAAAAGCTTAGATTTGGGAAATATTTAAATGATATTTTGCCATTGATTCAAATTTTCTCTCCCCTGATTCTTTATGGATCACTTCAATATTTTTACGTGGCTCATTTGTAAGGCATGTATTTGGTTGGTCGGGGTAATTTATGTTTGTGATTTTCTTTCTGATACTCATGTAGAGTCTTTGACGAGGAAGAAAAATAACGTTAAACTAGATTTTAGTCTAGTAACTTAGTATTTTGCCATGGTATCTTGGGGACCGCAATCAAAATTCAAAGAGAATCAAGTACCAAAGGGGAGCCAAGCAAACAAGCAATTGTAGCCCGACGATAGTTGTATATCCGGTAATCTCGTTTGGCTCGTGCAATAGATGTTTTAATCATCGTAATTTATTTAGTGATTGTATGGAAAAAAAAAATAGTTACGTGATTATATCATTCTAAACACAGGTCTCCTGCTTAATCAAAACAAGGGTTGCTGAGCATTATTTTAAAAAGTGAGTTGGTCTTGTGATTTAACTTTCATAAATTTAACCCGCTAAAAAGGCCAGTTCACCTTGACCTAGACCCCACCTTCATCCTAGGAAAAGCCTGAATTGAACTTTAATTCCTTAATATTATCGACAGACAATCAATCTAATAAGATGAGATATTAAATCTGTTAATCAAATTTTAGATTCGAAATTTGAGAATAAAACAAAATCACACTAAAAGAATCACCCTTAATAAGAGCTCTTGTAGATACTTGAACCAAATTGGTCAGAACATGACTTTATATATCAGTGATTTGATTTTAAAAAAAAAAATTCCTTAATATTGGGATGGCCCATACTTGGCTCCACTACAGAGACGATGGTATTTTGTTAATAATGGCATCGGCACGGGCTAGGCGGGCCACCCAAGTCACCAGCATGGTTTTAGTGAGAACAATTCAATGCCCGCTATATCTTAGGCTAGCCAGGCCGGGTCTGGAAGGCCCAGCCTTGACACCAAGCTGTGCCAAGTTGGGCTGAACTTTCAAGCCATGGCACCCTTTACAATAAGAATACGAGTGTAAATCGAATCCTTCCTTCCCACTTTTTACACATGAACATGTGCAGTGTGGTGCAATTTTGTGCCATTTGCCTCTCGCATAGTTCCTGAAAATTTTACTCAGAATTCGTACTTTCTTTGAACAACATCAACTGATTAGACTTCAAGTGAAAACCGAAAAAACACATAACTTCCATATAATTTTGAGAGAAAATTTTGTATCACATTTTCCTCACACTTGAAAGATTACATAGGGATTGCATATATACAAAATATAGAGTAATTGGAGAGTGACAAGTGTCCAAAGTCTAAAATATTCTATAACTAATTTTGTGCATATTTGCCTAACTGGGAGAATATACAATGCTGTCATAACAACCAAGTAAGATTCCAGCATGTGCGGGCTATCATCAAGCATCAGCATATGCAGGTTATCATAAAGCAGCACTCTCACGAACTCATTGATGAAATATGACCTATAACTCTCACTGCTACTTCAGTAATATTTCATCATCCCTCTCAAGTTGGAGATCGGTGGTAATCTACCCAACCCAACTTGGAAACCAAAATACTGAACTGGGAAGGTCCAAGAGGCTTAGTAAATAAATCAGTTAATTGATTTTTCGAATTGACATATTGTGGATTAATGAAACATTCTCTGAATTTATCTCACACCAAATGATAGTCATCTCTAGGTGCTTTGTTCTTTCATGAAAGATAGGATTTTCTGTAGTATGAATGGCCGCCTTGTTATCACACCAGAAGGGGATAGGAAGAGTAGGAGCAATATGAAAATCTGTCAATATGTAAACAATTCATTTCAATTCACACACAATTGTAGCAAGGCTTCTATATTCTACCTCTACAGAAGATCTTGAAATCGTTGTTTGTTTCTTGGTTTTCCATGAAACTAAAGCATCTCCAAGATAAATGCAATATCCTGTTAGTGATCTTCTGGTATCCACACATGATGCCCAATCTGCATCTGAAAAATCTAGCAAAGAGAAATCATTTGTGTTAGGATAAAACAATCCTTGTGATGGAGACCCTTTTATATATTTGAGTAAGTGCAGTGCTGTATTCCAATGAATTTGCATTGACGCATGGACATATTGGCTTAACTGTTGAACAAAATATGATATATCTGGTCTTATAAAGTTAAGATATAGTAGTCTTCCAATCAACCTCCTATATTTCTCTGGTTCTTCTAATTTTTGTCCTCCATTTTCAGCTAATTTAACTCCCTTTGGCATTGGTGTTTTGCAAGCTTTGCTCCAAGTAAACCAGCATCTTTGATTATATTCAAAGCATACTTCCTCTTATTAACATAAATTCCATGTTTTTCTCTAACAATTTCAAGTCCCAAGAAATATTTTGCTTCTCCCAAATCTTTAATAGTGAACTTATCATTTAGATACCTTTACTTCCTCAATTTCATCCATGTCATTGCCTGCTAATAACACATTATCAATGTAGAGTAATAAAGCTGTGAAGCTTTTCTTTCTGCCTTTAACAAATAAACAATGATCATATTTGGATTGTTGGAAACCAAAATCTCTTAATTTGACACAGAATTCTTTGTTCCATTGTCTTGAAACTTGTTTTAACCCATGCAAACTCTTTTTTAACTTACACACTTGACCTGGAGCTGCCCTTTTATAACCTTCTGGTGGTGACATATATACTTCTTCATTTTGAGACCCATGTAAGAAGGCATTATTTATATCTAACTGCTAGAGATGCCAAGATTTTGCAGCTGTTATTGCAAGAAAAATTCTCACTGCGACCATCTTTGCAACAGGTGAAAAACTATCATTGTAATCTACTCCAGACAATTGATCATATCCTTTTGCTACCAGCCTCGCCTTAAATCTATTAATTGTGCCATCAGCTTTTAGTTTTACCTTATATACCCACTTTGATCCGATGACCCTTTTTCATGGTGACAGATTTGTTAACTCTCAAGTTTGTTGTTTTCAAGTGCTGTAATTTCACTTTGCATGGCATCTACCCATCTTTTGTCTTTACAAGCTTGACTATATGAGTCTGGTTCCTACAAATTAGTTAGGTTTGCCAAGAAAGACATATGTGCCTGATCTAGGTTTGGTACAATATAAAAGGGGTATGTATGTGGTGTGTATTTGGAAGATAGTTTCTTGGTATTCTTTGAATCAACAATAGCATATGATGAAGCCATACTAGAAGTCGTACTTGCCACATAATCTTGCATCCAAATTGGTTTAGTCTTAATTCTTGTACTTTTCCTTTGAATTTCTAGTGATGCTTCTCCTGAAGGACTTGCTTGACTTGGTGCATTTTGGTGTTCTGTTTCTGGTGAGGTTTCTAGGATAGGAAGGTTTATTTGGTTCTGTATTGTTATTCAGAAAGCTAGAATTATTTAACAAGTACAATCTCCCTATTAGCCTACCAATTGCTATTGTTTCCTCACTCTGTTGGTCCTGCAATAAACAATAGGTTGGGTAAAAAGTGAATTTAATTTGGACTGTGTTAGCTAATTTTGATACTGATATCAAATTATATTTGAAGTTAGGAATATGTAGTGTTTCTACCAAGCACAAATTCTTATGCAAATTAACATTGTCAACATGTTTAACTTCTTTAATTGAACCATCTGGAAGATATATTGGTGTAAAGCAAGTTGTTGGTTTGATTTTGAACATAAGGGTACGATATGAGCACATATGACTACTGGCTCCTGTATCCAAGATCCAGGTTCCAAGTTTCATATTTTCAAGTATTGCAAAGACAGAAAAATAAGATGTCATACCTGCAAAGTCACCGAAATGAGCAAAATTTGCTTGGTTGTCTGCAAGTTTCTTGCTTTTTAATATCTTCATCAGCTCCTGCTATACAATGAAAGCTATATTTGCAGATTGTGACACATCCTTTGTACTGGCACTTGCGCAATTTTCTTCTAACTCAAAAGGCATCTCTGTGACATTTGCTGCAAATTTGTTACTGACCGAATTCCTTCCTTTTTGTTCTCTCAAATTTTTATACCAATCTGGATATCCATGAATTTTGAAACAAATATCTTGAGTATGACCATCCATATTGCAATGATCACAATGAAGGAACTCTTTGTCACTATTGCTAGGTTTTCTTCCATATCCTCTTCCTGCTGAATCAATTTTTCCTAAAAATTTTCCTCCCCACAAGCCTCTTCCAACTCCTTCCCTCCTATTGCTTAGATTTCTTATGACCATTGCTATGTTTTCATTTTTTTCAAGAAAATTGATATGTATGTCTCTTTGCTTTTCTACACTGAGAACCATAGAATAGGCCCTATTTATTGAAGGCAATGGATCCATGACAAGGATCTGGTTCCTTACATAATCATATGTGTCATTGAGATCCATCAAAAACTATTGAAAGAGGTCAGATCTGAAACCTCCTTTGCTGCTCCACAGGTGCATACAGGTACCGGTATCAAGCAAGTAAGCTCATCCCATAATTTTTTCAATTTTGTGCAGTATTTTTCTACTTTAATTGTTCCTTGCATTATACTACTAATCTCTCTTTGCAATTGATATAACATAGGCCCATTACACTCCCCATACCTTTCATGTAGTTCATTCCACAATTCCTTTGGTGTAGTTGTGTAAATAAAAGCTTCGAACTATGTCTTTTGAGATGAAATTCAGAATTCACGATCTTACCATGCAATCAACTCTTTCCCACTGCTCTGTTTTTGAAGAATTACCTGATGGTAGTTCACAGGTTCCATTGATAAAGCCAAGCTTCAATTTTGCACCCAATGCTATTTTGATAGATCTGCTCCAACTAAGATAATTTTCTTCCGTTAATGGAGACGTAACCAAGGTCATTCCTGGTCTGAGCTCTGAAGGTACAAAGGATCTTCATTGTATTGTGCAGTTGAATCATCATACATCTCTGGATTGAAATTGATTTCCTCTCTTGCCATAGTTGCTTAGCTAAAAATGATAAGAAAATGTCTCATTTGGATCAGAAACCTTGCTCTGATATCATGAAAAAACTCATAAATTTGATATAATTTTGGGAGAAATTTTTGTATCACATTTTCTTCACACTTGAACGATTACTGAGGGATTGTATATATACAAAATATAGAGTAATTAGAGAGTGACAAGTGTCCAAAGTCTAGAATATTCTATAACTAATTTTGTGCATATTTGTCTAACTGAGAGAATGTGCAATGCTGCCATAACAACCAAATAAGATTCCAGCATGTGCGGGCTATCATCAAGCATCAGGCTATCATCAAGCAGCACTCTCACGAGCCCGTTGATGCAATATGACCCATTACTCTCACTGCTACTTCAGTAATATTTCATCAAAAACTTTATTGGACATGAACTTTTCCTTTTATTTTTCATAGAAGTTATTTGTGTCCATGAATTTGTGCGTGCTTAAAGATATGCATTAGAACTTTCAGTTGTTTTCCTTGAAAAGAAAGATGCATTCGAGAAGCATGTATCATGCAACTAGTGTGAATGTGTGTGTGCATGTGCAAAGTATATTATAATTGGGTCATTGTAACTTTTGTGCATCTTGCTCTATGCTTTATTTTTTCTTGTATTTAATCAATGACTGCTAGTTTATTTTTGTTTCTCATTGATGTTCTATTGTGTACGAATACGATGCTCTCTCTCTCTCTCTCTCTCTCTCTCTCTCTCCCCCCCCCTCTTCAGTGCTTCTCTAGTTTTCTTTTTAGCATTAATCAGATAGCTTGTTATGTAAATTGATTTGTTTGATAGGTCTCAGCGCTCCAATGAGCATGCTTGCCTGAATAAGCTGGAAGACTTATCCCAAAGATTAGGAGCTAAGGCTGAATTTGGTTACAAATCTTGTAGCCTACACGTTGGAATATTGCCAACAATAAATTAATTCATTTGATTTATATTCCGTTTCATAACTTTTGTTTGGATTTTATGAATGGTTTGCTTCCTTGAATTTCTCCCGTCCTTGTCGTGGTGTCAGGCCTGCCATTTTCGACAATCATGCAATAATATATGGTGAGGAATTTACGAAGGGATCAAACATATGAGTTCCTATGTTCTGTGGACGTACACCGATGGTTGATCGGTGTAACAGGAGGATGTTGTAATTGCTTAATTAAGTATTTAAGTTTAAGTTTTATTGGAACGAAAAAAATTTTATTGAAAAATTTTTTCTTAAAAATAAATTTAATAATAGATCAATTCGAATTAATCAGAATGAATCCCAAATATCGTATAAAAAAAAAGGTATGTGAACAGACAAAGTGCCACGACACAGTGAGCTACAGTTGCTTTCTTAAGAGTTTTCGGTCAATGCAATTCATTGACCATACTAATTTCCATCATCAATGGTATCTGTACTAGAAAATTTTTCCTCTGTTACTTGTGGCAGGTTAGTCTGCAAAAAGGGAAGAGAAAAAAGGTTTGGAAAACAAGGTATGTTACTTGGACAAGAAAAAAAAATACTGGATAAAATAATTATAAGAGAAATGTGTCATATTTGATTTTGGGGGGAGGGGGGAATGGAGGTCTACGTGAAAGGAATAGAATGATTCCAAACAAATGCATCCCCCCCCCCCCCACCAAAAAAAAGGGGGTTTTCTTCCAAGTGGGAATTGAGAAAGGAGACAAATAGATGAACCCATGACTAGCACTTGTTGATTAGAATCAAAACCTTGGAGGTCATGCCATCTGCTTGAACTGAACTCTTACCCCAAACTGAAAAAACAAAGTCTAATCCTAAAAAAGAAGTAAGAAGATGTGTCTGTGTTTGTATATATAATATTATTATTGGAGGTTTAAAACCGGCGGTGGCTCATCCAATCCCACCTTATCTCTTTAGGAAAGATTATAAGAATTTGGTCCCACTTTTGATTATTTTTGGTGTCTGACTGTCTCCTGGAGCATCTCTTCTCAGGCATTGCTGCTGGTACACATCTGCTTGCAAACACATTGACCCATGAATCCATGCCCCCTCACCATCCCAACACTCAAGGTAGAAGATCCATTGGCCTTGGAGATCTATCTATTTTATTTAATTAGTCAATTAAATTAATGATACGGAGCAAATAGCAACAACCATTCTATTAGATATGCGTATTTTTTATTTTTCAATGGATTTATATTTTTTCATTAATGAAAATTTTTTGATTAGGAGAAAAAAATACGAGGGTAAAGTAACAATTAATGCAAAAACAGTCTATCAACACTTATGTGATCAATGTAGTGTTATTCAATGGTTTAGACCACAATTTTTTTTTAATAAAATAAGATAATAAAATTATGAATTATCGTCAGATTATCAATTCAATACTAATAATTTAATGGGTATTGTAAAAGGTCTCCCACATTCATACATGGGAAATGCTCTCTTTCTTGCTTTCATCTCTCTCTACTCTAGTCAAAACTGTAAAGGATTCATTGTAGACAATACAGGCCATGCACCGGCAGTGGCTCATCCAATCCTGCACATAATCTAGTATGAGCTTGCTTCGATCATTTAGAAAAGATATAACTAAATTACAAAATCTAAAGTTAGAAGTTCTACGCATTACTAGTTCCTACAATGACTTTCGATTCATAGGGACCTCACTTTTCTCGAAAATCCAAATCCAAGAAAGTCAGAGAACTGATAGTCCTCGTATTAGTTGCTTCCTACATTTTCATCAATTTGGTCCAAGTTAAAATCGAAAAAAAAAAAAAAAAAAAATCAATTTGGTCCAAGAAGAAGTCTAGAGCGTGAACTGTGTTGTCGACGGTGGATTCTTTTTATGCCTAATCATTGAAATTAGTACTATTTCAACTTCAAAGTACAAGGGAAAAGCTTTTCAAATGTTCAAATGGCTTTGATAATCATTGCAACCATGGAGAAATCTAAGTTGAGAGAGAGAGAGAGAGAGAGAGAGAGAGAGAGAGAGGGATTATACCCCATTAAAAATCAGTGGGCTTATTAAATTTTTATTGCTAATATCACTAACTAAATTTAGAAAAATACCTCAAAAAATTGGATTCCTTATAAATGTAAATTTTTATTTTTGTTTTGGCTGATTGGCCTCACTCCCACACAAACCCATCTCCATGACTTCAACCCCAACAATTAAATGCAAAGATGATTTGTCGGTTTATTATTTATTGAAAAGTATTAATTAGTTTAAGTTATAATTTTTGAGGTAATGATATAAATAAATTTTATCAATAAATTTTATTAATATCAATCTTGGGGTCATTAGCAAAGGCGGGTTACCTTATTGTCATGTCAGCTAAATGGGAAGGAAAATGAAAATTAGGCGGTTCGGGTGTATCAAGATGGTCCGAAAACATCGGGATCATTAAACAAATCAAAGAAATCACAACCGTTGGATGGGAACAGCTAGATATCCTCACTTGAGTCCACGTGCTTCCCTCTTTTTTCCTGCAGGTCTTTTTGGCTACGCTGCATGGAAATTCTCCTCCCACTAACACTAATAACACGCAAACGAGAGAGAGAGAGAGTCGCATCATTTCAGACTTACTCGCCTCTTCAAAATTGAGAATTTTGAGCATTCTAGAGAGATGATCGAGAGAGAGAGAGAGAGAGAGTCTCCTCTACTGGTACTCTTAGTCTTAATCTCTTTTGTGCATCGAATCTTGTACTTGGAGGGCCACAAAACTGTCACATCTGATCATCTGTGAGAAAAAAAGCAACAGATTTTCTTTTCTTGTCTTTTTTTTTTCTTTTTTAATTTATACAATATCTCTGCAAAAAAACCCTCGTAACTCCAGATTCCGTTTCTCTCTTAAAAAGCCTTTCCTCTCTCTTTCTCCCCGTATCTAGAATATGGATTTTTTTAGTTTCTTCTGTTTGTTCCCAATTTGGGTTTCTCACT
The DNA here is from genome assembly GCA_037126225.1 of Dillenia turbinata. Lineage (NCBI taxonomy): Eukaryota > Viridiplantae > Streptophyta > Magnoliopsida > Dilleniales > Dilleniaceae > Dillenia > Dillenia turbinata. The sequence continues at coordinate 20,068,761 of JBAMMX010000019.1, forward strand.
GATTTCATTTACTTGGTTTGATTTGATTGTTCTAAATTTCATAGCTTTTGTGTGCTTAATGGCTGAACAAGATCAGAAGCTGAAGAGGGTATGCAAGCTCTGCAACAAGAGATTCCCCAGTGGGAAATCTCTTGGAGGTCACATGAGACATCACGTGCTTTTGATGAGTTCTTCTTCTAAATCTGAAGATAAAGCTTATATAACCCAAAAAGCTAAGAAATTTCCTTCGACAGTTGACGTTTGTGAAGAAGAAGGATTTGAGAATGAGAAATCTGTATATGGGCTTAGGAAGAACCCTAGGAAGACATGGAGGTTTGTGGACTCAACCTTTGATTCGTATGAAAAGCAAGTTTGTGAACAATGTGGTAAAGGGTTTGATTCACTGAGAGCTCTTTTTGGTCACATGAAGTCTCATTCATTAAACAACAAAGGGGGTTTTGAGAACTTGAAGGATGATGCTGATGATTTGTGTGTTTTCGAGGAGGTTCCCACTCGGATTCTTCGGAGAAAGAGGTCGAGGAAAGAGAGGAACAAGAATTTTGATGCTTATTCATCCAATTCTACTAATGGGTCAGCGGCTGTTTCTGGGATTGAGCAAGAACAAGAAGAGGTTGCTAAGTATTTGATGATGTTGTCTAGGGATTCTGGAAATGGGGGGCGCTTTGTGAATTCAGTTGAAGAGTCTTCAGTCGATGATTCCACGGTTTTGGAGGCTAAATCATCGAGTCCTGAAGGGGGGATTGTTAAAAAGGAAGTTTTAGATTCTGTCTTCAATGGGGATGATGAGAGTGCAGAGCCTAAGAGAGCTGGTGAGATTGTCAAGTTGGAGAAGTTTGCTGGTGGGTATACAGAAAATGGTGGTAATAAGGTTAAATCTGATGTTTCTGCTTATGGGTTTTCAAGGAATGGTGAATTTAAGAATGGTAAAATTGATGATGAGTATGAATTCAAAGTGTCTGATGCTGAGCAGAGGAATTGTTTGGAGAGATCAGTCAATGCTCGCAAAACCGAGTTAGGAGTGGACAATGGATCCGGATTCGAGGCCTCTAGTGTTGAATTTGGGAAGAGAAATGGAAAGCACTTCTATAAGCTTGAATCATATGGAAGTTCGATCGGCAGAATAATTATGAATGTTGAACAATTTGGGAATGCTAAGAAAGAAAGCATATATAAGTGCTTGAATCACGACAAAGGCTTTGGGTCGCGTGAAGCTCTTGGAGGACAAAGAATCAGCAACGTAAGCTACAATGGCTGCAATTCAGCTAGGTACAATGGCAACTCGGATTTCTCCGGTGATGTTGAGGGAAGCATTTATTTGAACAGTAGTAAAGGGCATGGAGACTCGGTGGATTTCCATGCTTCGCCAACGGGCCAATCCACTTTAACGGGTACCTTGCAAAGCAAAGATGGTCTAGTAATCCAGCAAAGCCGTCTTATGGTACCTCTCCTGATTGATCTTAATCTTCCAGCTCCAGTGGAGGAGGACGAAAATGGATGGTTATCCTGAATTATGCAGTGGTAATTCGAATAATTCAGACAAAAGTTGCTTCTGCTTTTTGATATTTGTCTTTTTCTGCAAATTCTGGGTTCTGGTTTCATGGGAGTTTCACGAAATGCAGGAGTGTACAGACAAGTTAGTGGGGTTGGCATTGTTTTATAAAGCATTTTTCATTTTTTTTTCTCTTGCCTCTTTCTGGATCAGATTAAAGGATTGCCTACGGAGGAGCCTGTTCTGTTTCTTTGGCTTATTGGCAGCAACTAGTTGCTTTTTGCATATGTGAGTCCCTTTTTCTTTTTGAATGTTTTGAGAATTACACAATGTTCAAGTATATCTTCCTTCTAATTTACATCTTAAGGGGTGGGGGGGGGGGGGAGGAACATTGTGCTTTAGTCATTTTGCTCATTTTTATATTAGAGAAGACGATGCATGCCTTGAAAATGCAATGTAGCAAATGGGTTGGTTTTATTTTTACAGCATTTGATGGTCCCATCTGATGACACTGAAATTACATGTTCACCTATACAAATCTGACAACGAACATTGATAACCAAAGGGCAAGTGAAAGGTTTTTGCCGTGAAGGTCACTTGCTTGTCAGGGAAGGGGGCTTCACCTTTTTATTTGGTGTTCCCATTATTAGGTCTCCCTTGTTTCCCTGTCCATATCACTTGACATTAACAAGGAAATTACTGGGTAGTTGGGCAACTTTCATTGTGTAGGATCTACTTTGCATTTATGAGGAATCAAAGTTGATAAACCTTGAAGCATTTTTCCATTATTTTAGATGTACGTTTAGGAGGGCGCGAGCGTGAGCGCAAGGTGGTGGTTTAGTGCCCCTACCATCACACCTGACAGCCCTCTCTCGCTACTAAATATATTTCTGTCTTCCTTATGTGGTGTAGTGGGAGGCTTTCATGTCTTTATTCTATGCATACCATACCCTTCTAATTTTTGCATATTCTACTTTGTGTGGGTGAGTGAAGAATAGGACCACACCTCCATTAGTTCATATCTCAACTTTTGAGTAGGCCTCCTCTCTCTCTCTCTCTCTCCTGCACTAACCGATATCAAAAACTATATTTCTATTAATTTGGTTTGAGCATTTGTCGAGTTTATTTTAGAGCGTAGCTCTTCAATATAATTTTTTCTATTATCAAGTTTTGAATTTAAGATTTAGTTACTTTACTCCTTGAATTGTCTATTGGTTGAGTTGAGGAGAACTTCTCTTGTGCCAATAATATTGCCCACCAATTTTGCTGCCAAAGACGAACGAGACCAGTTCAAGACTGCTGTTCTACTTCTTCAATAGGACCCACGCATCAATCAAAGACCTTAACATCACTTCTTCGAAGTGGTTGAAGGGTCCTTACGGTGCATTTTTACAAAAGGTTGGGACAAGACCATGTAAACACAAACCATTCTCACACCCCCATAGTTTTTTAGAGGCCTTTATCGGTAAAAAAATGGGTGACATCATCTGGGGGTGGAATGGTATCAGGCAAGACATCTTTAAGAATACAAGTTTATAGAATAACCAAACCTAATGTTGTTTGGAAAGAATAATAATAAAAGAAAAAGATTTACAATACATAATTTATATTTAGATTTTGTACTACATAAAATTCTTCGTAACAAGCACCTAAAAAATTACCATTATTAAATTGACAGAAGAAAAGAAGAATACTAGAATCAAATTGTATGACAGAAAGGCTGTGGATTCCAAGCAGAAGGCTTTAAATGGGAGAAGGCAACACAAGGAAAAGAGAAAAGGAAAGGAAAAGAAACATTCTTTAAAGATTTCAACAAACTTTGCTGGAAAAGTAATAAAAGAATAAGTTGAGGTTACAACGATTTGTTGGTCTAATGAGAAAAATATTAAAACCTCACGTCAGGATTAGGGTTTGACTCTTGGGAGTGTAAAAAACGAGATTGGAAGAGCTCCTTTCGAATCAGAACCCGACCACGGTTAGGTCTAGATTAGTCAAAATAAAGTTTCGGATACCGATAGTGGACCAAGTCCAGGACACCAAAAAAAAAGTTGAGGTTTTGCATAAGAAGATTGGGTCCTTTAATTTGAGAAAGTTGTTATTTTTGATTCATATTTGGAGGCAAAAGGCTTGAATTGTGATTAAAGATATACCCTTTTTGGTGTGTGATATGAATTTGTGTAACAACCATAAGTACATGAGGCCCCACCCCACATTTTGTTCTTGGATAAAATTCCATTGTGCTTTCAATTATTATGATATTCTTCATGATAAAAGAATATCAAAAAGAAAAGAAAAGAAAGAATGAGTTGAGGCAGAGATATTAGAGAATGAGTTTAGTCCTACATTTGGTTTGTTAGCCAATTTTCATTTTGTCCGATTATGATTCGTCCCTGTAAGGAAAAAAAGAATAAAAAAATCTTCTTTTACCTTAAAACCCTTTAATTTTGATACTAAAAGGATTTGAAATTGATTCACATTATTTCATGATTTTTTATTGAACGAAAGATTTAATACAGATATAGTGAGTCAAATTTCAGTAAAAAAAAGAAAAAGAAAAAGTAAAAGAAAAAAGAAAAAAAATCGACCGATTAAACTAGTAGATTTTGATTTTGAATATGCCCTAAACTTCTTTAGTGATTGTGTTGAAAAAATTACTCCTATTTGTAACTTTAGATCCCTGAATCTCCTCATTAAAATAGAAAATTAGGGACAAGTGACGATCAAATCCTTTAGGAGAAATAATTAATCGAAAGAAATTTGAAAATTAAAAAAATTAAATTAGAAAAATTGCCTCTTAAATTTGACCTGACAATATTGTAACTGAATTAGTTGGAGCATATCTCTACACATCGATTGGTTTAATATTAAAATAATAATAATAATAATAATAATAATAATTTTTTTTAATTTGATAGTTTTAAATTTAAATTTTCATGTAATAAAAATAATAATAATTAATTGACGGACACTCCGGTGGGCCAGGAAAATCGCACTCTCGTTAGAGTTTATATTTCGGCCCTCTCAAAGTGGGGGTTTGCGGGCCTCGTTCGTTTGTCTGAATCAAACCAGATAATTTGGTAATATGCATGTGGGTATTCTGCTCTAACATGGTGTTGCCGGAAAGGGCCCAACAATCTTCTTTTCCTTTAGGATTTGATTTCCCTTTGGAGATTTAAGTACTAAACTAGCTTTTTTGGCCCACGTTAATGTGCAGGTTATCCACAAAATAAGAATTTTATTTTTTTATTATATAAACATTTATTAAATTTATAATTAACTCAATATTTGAACTAAATTATTATTCAAACTAGCAAAAAATATGGTGTATATTAGTGATATAAAAAAAAAAAGTCTAACCACTAAAATTCTAAAAAATATAAACGAATGAAGTAAAAAAATGGATAATAAGTAAATTAAAAGGGTAATAGAAATAAAGGGACGACTATTGGTGGAGCAAAAAAAATGTGAAAAAACATATGTTAAAAAAATGAAGGACCAAAGATGAAAAAAATAAAAGGAGCAAGGGCCTAAATAGAAAAAAACTGTGATTTAAAAATAAAGGAACGATCATATGTGGGGTGAAAAAATAAAAAAGAAAAACCTATATTAAAAAATGATGGAAAACTAAAGTTTAAAAAACAAAATTGGATAAAGAAAAGGATTTGAATGGATAAGTAGGGGAAAAAAGAGGAAAAATCTTTGTCTAAAAGAAAGAATAATTTAAGAAAAAAATTTAGGTAAAAAAATAAAAAGAGCAAAGATCTGAATGAGAAAAAAATTATGATTTAAAAATAAATGGATGATCATTCGTAAGGCTAAAAAAACAAAAGGAGAAAAACTTATATCTAAAAAAGATGAACAATTTAAGAAAAAAAGTCAGGTTAAAAAAAAAAGAGTAAGGATCCAAATGAAAAAAAAAAAATAAAAAGCTATGATCTAAAGATAATGGGACAACCATCCATGTGGTAAAAAAAAGGAAAAAAACCTATGTTCAAAAGGATGAAGGACCCAAGGAAAAAAAAAGGGTAAAAAAGGTGAAAAGTTGAAAAAAAATAAAGAAAATGTGGTCCTAAAAAGATAAAAGATCTAAATGAAAAAAAAGTATGGTCTCAAAAAAGCTAAGAATCTAAGCGAAAAAAAAAAATGTCAATAAAAGTGTAAGGTGTTGAATGAAAAAAAAAAAAAACCTAAAGGTGTCGTTTCGAGTTAAAAAAAAAAGTAAAAGGACCTTAATGGAAAAAAAAAAGCATGGTTCGCAGAAAATGAGAGATCTAAGCAAAAAATGGTTAAAAAAAGTGCAAAAGACTTTTACGGAAAAAAAACTCAATGGACTCCCACGGTAAAAAAAAATGCAAAAGACCTAAACGAAAAAAAAAAAAGAACATAGTAGGCTCTGCAAAAAAGTGTAATAAATTTCAATGGACAAAAAAATAATAGTGGGGTTCAAAAAATATGAAACAATCAAGCAAAGACACTCCCAAAAAAGATGATGCAAACGAAAAAAAAAGAAGCTGCACCCAAAAAAATGACGTAAATGAAAAAAAAAATAGCGGAGTACAAAAAATATGGGATAATTAAATAAGAACTTTCGGGAAAAGCACATGAATAATAGAGGATGTGAATGAAAAAAAAAAAAAAGAAGCTAGACAAAAATATGAATGGACCACTTGGGGGCTCCGAAGCAAAATATATGAACAATAGAAGACTTGAGTGAAAAAAGAAAAAACAAAGTTGGATGAAAAAAAATAAAAAAAGGATGCAAATGAAAGAAAAAAAAAAGATGGCAAGTCTAAAAAATTTGGAGTTACTGTTCATGAACAATAGAGGACCCGAGTGAAAAAAGAAAAAAAAAAAAACAAAAAAGGCTAGATGAAAAAAAAGGATGCAAATGAAAGAAAAAAAAAAGGATGGTGGGTCCAAAAAATATGGGGTTACTGTTCATAAATAGTGTCCATGAACAGTAATCTCAATTCGCTCTTTATACAATAGGGTAATATAAAATTTTAAGATCACTTTGGGCAAATTTACTTTTAAATCAAATATATCCTTTTTCAAGTAAAAATTTATTATTATTATTATTGTTATTTTTTTTGGTAATTCAACTCATTCAAAAACTTAACCTATCCTAATGACCAATGGATAGTCGGCCTAGTAGGATAGGGTACTAAATCTTTTAATCAAATTTTGGGTTTAAAATTTGAAAATAAAAAAAAAACTCTTGGAGAATAGCTCTTTAATAAGACCCTCATAAATATTCAAATCGAATCGGTCAGAATATGACTTTGAATGATGAGGAAAAAAATATCCTAATGTTATAGATTCAACGGCTCTTATATAGCCCTAGCCCCTTGCCAAGCTTATTGTGCAACACTACCCCATTATAGGCCTTTAAAGTAAGAGAGGTACAAAAATACTTATGGGTTTTAGCAACACCGAGTAGAAAAATGTATAAAAAAAAAATAATAACCTATCCTTTTTTTTTTTTTTTTTTTTAAAAAAAAAAAAAAAAAAAAAAAAAAAAAAAAAAAAAAAAAAAACAATCAAATTTTAAAAAAAAAAAAAATATAAAAAAAAAATAAAATTTTTAAAAAAAAAAAACCCCCAATATTTTTATAAAAATTTTTTAAAATAAAATAAGGGAGTGGATTTTGGGTCTGGTGTGGTTGGCTGGGTTCAGATCAGATGGAAATGGGTCCACAGATTCAAACTGGAATCTGTGATCAGAGCATGCAGGCACTCCCAGGACCATCATTGGATCGGAGGTATCACCATGTCTCAGTCAATTACATGAATTGAAATGACCCGTGTGAACCTTTCCTCCTATTGTGTGTGGTTCTGGGTCCACCTGATTCCCGCACTCTCACGAACCCCACTTCCCTGCCGCTTCTTTTTTGGTTTAGTCGAGTTGGCTCACTCAACGCCCACAACTTATAATTGCAGATAAATTCATGAATATTACTTGGTTTAAATCAATGTTATTTAAAAAAAAAATTAAAATATATTAATATAAATTAACACATAAAATTTAATCTATTTATTATTTAATTTATCTGTGCTCCTTAATATTATTATTTTTCGGGTGAGAAAATAAATAAATGAGATGAATTGGTATATCCCTCCATTGATTGGTTGGAAAGTAGGAACTGAGGGAAATGCAAGCCAGTGTGAATTTTTTTTTTTTTTTTTTTTCTTGTAAGTTACAACAATAATCATCATCGAACTCAAATCATAAAATTGAGAGAGAGGATTATAGTGATTGGATTGTTCCCATGTGAAATGAATAATACCAAAGTGTCTTCCATTTCGGCTTTCACCTTTCCTTCCCATCAGATGAAAAGATCTCTTCTCCTTCCTACGTTTCCATCATCCCTTCTTACCATCCATCAAGATAAACACAGGCTTAGGCTCCAAGTTCCAACGAGACAGCATCATTTTCCCCTTCTACTACTAAAAGCTTGATAGCTCCTAAATTCTGTTGCAAACCACCCTAGTCAACTCAGACTCGATATGATAAGGCAAGTTGGACACACGACATAACCTAGGCTCATCTTTGGGTCAAAACCTCGATTTGTAACTTCTCTTTTGGATAATCATATTAGCAAATTCTAAACATTTGAATTTTTTTTTAATTGAATCTATATGTTTTAATTTTGTCAATTACGATCTAAACATTTGTCGAGAGTTATAACGTTAATATTGTTAACGAGAATGGATAAAGATTCCTTTTTTTTTCTTAAACAAATCGGAGGGGATAAATAATTTTTAAAAGAAATCATATTCTGAATATCATATTTTATTGTTGATGATAAAATCGCTAATATGATACTCTTGATCATTTGTTATTGAGTCAATAATTAGAGTGTCTTTTTAGCATTTTATGCTTATTAAGAAAAGGACGATATTAAAATTTAACATTAAAGACAAGTTAATTTTGGCATCAGGCTTAAAATTCTACCAATATCCTCTGGTTCTAATGTAAGACATTAGGCTTATTTAACCAAAATCTTAATTGGGGATGAGAAAAAGGTATTGGAAGAGTTAATTTCCTAAATTGGGTTTTGTTTGAATTAGATTCATTTGATAACTGGAGATTAAAAAGAAGAAGAAAAAAAAAATTCTTGAAATGTCTTTCAAACTCTTTGCTTAAGATGTCAAAGTCTGACCTGTAAAAGATTTGGCCATGCATATCTATTCTAGGATCCTAGGGGTAAGAGTAACTCAGGTTAACTTGGTATAATCTAGTCTAGTCAGATATTAGATTAGAAGTAGCAAAGTTCAAACATTGTTTGCAACAATTGTTGGTCAATTCAGAATTTGAAGTGCTTCAACAACAACGGGTTGTGGTGCAAGATCTAGTTTTTTAAAATGATATAGTTTTGATTTGACTGTGAGGAGAAAAACAAAATATGAAAATTGCAATACTTTTCTTTTCAAATTGTTAACCTAAAAATATATTAAATGGAAAAGAAAATAAAAAATATTGTTACTTTTTATTTGTTAATATGAAAATATACTAAATAGAAGAAAAGCTTTTATGTAAGTCTTCATGTTGACGACGACAATTCTTCCCCTCGAAAAAAACGGAATTTCAGCCACGTGGAAAGGAGGAGACCCGCCGCAAACGGAGGGGACACTCGAATGGAAGAACAGTCTGTGTCGGGAATTTTGATGGAGTTAGAGGATCGACAAGGATTATTTATAATTGAAATATCCCAAAAATCATGAAGTATTTTCTCCACAAAAAAAAAAATGTGTTTTTTTTTTGGCATGGGTTGTTCTTATTTTAGATAATAAAAAACTATTACATTGACATTTCTAAATCTTGCAATTAAATTTTAATTTGATAAGGAGAGATTCTGGAATAATGTTGTAATAAGTTAAATAGTGCTATATGATTAGATCGAGTTGATTGAACTTTATATTATAGTCCATATTATGAAAAATTAAATTTTTACCAATTGGAATAATTTTGATTTAGTCCAATATCTTTTAAGTTAAATAAAAAAAAAATTGAAATATAGTCGGATAAATTGTTACATAAAATTTAATCTATTTAATTTTTAATCCATGGTAATTCTTCTTAAGCTTAACAGTTTTGAAAAAAATATTATATTATACAAATTTATATGTATAAAAAATAAATTATGAAAACCCTAAACAATAAATTTGTGTTATATTCTTATGGATTCCATATAAAATTATAAAATATACTATTATTAAAAAATTGCACATGGATACTAGAGTAATCTAGATGGTCCAGAGACTTCAGATCTCTTTACTAAAATTTCATAATCGAATACCGTATATAACAAAAATTAGAATAAAAAGAGTTTTATCCGTTAAAATGTCAACGAATTTAACAGTGGTTTACGGAAAAAAAAATATATTGCACATAAATAAAACCATCAAATAATGTCCTTTAGACACAATTCAAACAATAAAATCCCTTCGTTACTATCTTCTCGTCTCCTTGTTAAATAATAATTAAAAAAAAAAAAAAAAAACCCATCAAGAAATCATGGCTGTACGGGAATTCAGCGAGCATTGCGGCGGAGAGTTGGGCCCGGCCCCCTGAATTTTGATTTTGGGTGAATCAAACTGTGGCTTCTCCTTTCCCGTTAAGGCGTGCCTCTTGGATACGTCGGCGACCCTTCCAACCCTTTTTTAAAAAAAAGCTTTATTGCAAGAGGGGCAGAATTTGGGGCCGGGGGTGTCGTGTTCATGCCCATGGAATCGCATTTTCCATGGGCCCACAAATAAGGCAACTTGCGGGGAAAAAAAATTTTCCCTTTTTCGTTTCCTCGGCCTATTGCAATGGTCCAATCGCTGCCTGTAAAACCAGGGGCACAGGCACAATAAGGACAATGAGAAAAGTCGCCTCCATTAAAGTTTTGAAATTAAATAATAATAATAATAATATATTCTTTAAAAAAAGTAATGACAGAAGTTTTAGAAATATTTTTTAAAGAATCATAAAAGTAAATTACATTTTAGAATTGTGTTTGTTTGCAGAAAATTATTATCTCTGTCTCCTTCATCCTTTAACCCTTATAGCTCATAAGATAAATTTTTAACTTCTCCCATCTTTGAAATGGTGAACATGGATTCTAACGATGATATCATACTCAAATCATATCAAACTAAATTATTTAATCTACCAAAATATATATATTATACTCAAATCAGTTCAAAGTGTATCATTTCAATTCCAAGCAAAAATGAAATGCTAAGAGATTTTGAATCAGATCATTTAAAAAAAAAAAAAAAAAACTACAAATTAGATATGACCACATTTCCAATCATACTATAAAATCGGTTGAGACGGAATCATGGTCAAATGCTCAAACAATGATTAACCGGTTTATATTTTCAGAATCACAAAACCATATTTATAAGATCTGATTTTGATTTTTTATTTTGAATAATCGGAAACTGTCAATTCAAATCGGTATTTAAAAAATAATTTTTTTAACCAACAATGTTGCCAAATATATCTTTACATTAATATTATAATGGAACTAAACAATTCAAAATATATATTTTCTTTTTATAATAGGTTACTAGATAAATGAGGGATTCAAAATATATGTGTGTATATATCATGAAAATTATAACCACTACTCAAGGTTAATAAAAAATTATCATTAAACAGGTTTCTCACCCAAAAAAAAAATGTATCTTCATATTCTTTAGTACTAGCTAGCTTCACAATTAGCATATATCTCTACGGGTAATTAAACGTTTCGCTAAATTTTCTAGATCTAAAATCTCACTTTTCGTAATTGATACGTTTTTGTATCTTCATTGTACATGTGCAAACCATCTTAAAATAATCTCATCACATTTTATCCACAATTGAAATTACTCCCAACTTAGTATATATCTTTTACACCGTTATTGTTGTTTAATAACCTAACACTCGGTATCATACAATAATATAAATTTTACTGCGATCCTATAAAACATTTTCTTCAACTGTAATGGTATAGTGCAATTGCAAATAATTCAAAATGCACTTTTCTATTTTATCCAATCCGTTAAATCCTATAATTCACATTTTCACTTATATTTCTATGATTTTGAATGATAGATCCAAAACTTCTAAAACATTTATTTTTTGGTATATCCTATACTTTTAACTTAATCGTTTTCTAATTATTCTGATGATTGTCACTAAACAAATATTTCATATACTTAGTTTTTGACTTACTCAATCTAAATTTTTTAAATTTTAGTATATTCCTCCTTAACTCCAATTTAACATTAATACTCTCTAATTCCATCTACTAACACTATATAATCTACAAAAAACATACACAATGATATTTCATCTCGGATACTATTTTTTATCTCATCCTATAAACATGAAAACTTGGAATTTTTCTTTTCTCCTAGAAACTTGAAATTTGCAGGCTTAGGTTTTTTATTTTTCAAGATCAAGTGTAACATCTTAAAAACATAAAAGAAAAAAAATCTATTTATCATATCGTAATACAAAATATATTGCACCATTTTTAAATTTCAATTCATCCAGTATTTGTAATACTAAACCAAATTTTGTGTCTGTTTTAATTAATTTTTAATCAAATTATCAATATATTTTTACCGATTTGAATAGACATTTAATTAAGAATTAGTTAAAATCATATAGGTATAAGCAGTTATATAATATTTATTTAGTTTATATAACATTATTCAATACTAAATATTTATGATATTAAGAGATGGCTGATAAATGACAAATGTAGCACAAGTGGTATATCAAAGAACCAAATGTGATACGGGGGGAAAAGGGTCTCTTGAAGCTTTATCGGTCCCGAGTGATCAACCATCCCTAGGAAGTTTATGCGGTCCCGAAACCCACTTCATGCAAAAAGTGAATTTCTAGAACTTTTGTGAAAACTTTTGACCGTAAAAACTATGTTATAATTTTCCAGCTTGTGTCGAACCACTTTACTATCTTCAAAAGGAAAATGATTACTGTCAACCATCACTTGCTTTTAGAACAATCACCACAACTATCTCCAAAAAAAGAAAACAATCATCACAAAACTAAACTTTCTTAACTAAAATCTTGAGTTCAAGTTTTGAAAATAAAAAAATAGATATTGAAAGAATATATATCTAAATTTGACTCTATAACTGTTCAAACTGAATTATTCAAATTTCCGAATATCGATAATCTAAATAACAAAAAAAAAATCACTTGCTTTGAATATAATTTAGAGGGACCTCATAGAGTTTAGGAGGGGGGAAGAGAGAGAGAGAGAGGGAGGGAGAGAAGGAAATTCACGCAATAAAATCAGAATGATTCTTCTACCAGTGTTGGTTCATATTGGAAGAACGTGATACAGCTCAAAAACACTACCCTACTGATCATTTAAAATCATATGTTTCCAACAAAATATATTCCGAGTCATATTCTTTTCCAAAATTAGCTACTCAGAAGTTGCATAGACAAAGTGGGTATGCAAGAATATGGATAAGGTAGCGGAAAAAAAAGAAGAAGAAGAAAGAAAACATAGCACTCAATCTAAACTTCTGTAGGAGATAAGTTCGCAACCAATAAGACCATATATATATGTGTGGTAATGATGCATGCCCACAAGATAACAATATTCAAGGTAGCAAAACATCACAAGAAAGCAAGCAATTGGCCTAATAGAAGTCAAGTTCCAATTGTCAACCATCTACATTTTGGATATTATTGTTCTTCTAAAGGTAGCAAGGGTGTGCACCCACATTCAAAAATGAGATTGTTGTCGATTAACAAGTTTTTAAGTATGATAAATGGTGTGAATGTCTATCAGATCAATTTAAAGATCTGGATAATGGAAGAAACACAATCTGACCATTCTTTATACATCCCGTCAAAGTGGTGTTATAGTAAGAAAGAATAGGATATTATTGGATATGACAAGATCTATAATTATGCAAGTTCACTTATAGATTTTCTTTTGGGGAGATGTCTTGTTGACTGCGATCATTATTTTGTACAAAGTGTCTTCAAAGACAGTACCAATGATGGGATATAAACTTTAGACTGATAGAAGGCCATGTCTCAGTGACTTGAGACCTTTGTGATCAATTGTCTGTATTTTAATATTTTTTTTTCAATAAGTTTGAAAAATTTAGTCCCTATAGAAGTAAGAGTATTTTTATAAGATACTCCGACCAGTCTAAAAGTTAAATATTCATTTGTGAATAAGATAATGATACTACAGTAAAGATTAGATCACGGATATAACATTTCTGAAGAATCATTTTCCGGACAGAGGTGATGTGAAGGGTAACCACCCCAACCCCCTTTTCATTCATTTTTAAATTTAAAATGAATGGGTATGTGGGTCTGCCCTCATGGGCGGACCCGCATCCCTTTTTCCAACAATAAATTATAAAAAAAAAAAAAGAAAAAATAGTTTTTTCCTCCTAAAATTAAGCATGGCTTTATATAGAACAAACCCTTTTCGCATCATGGTACCTGGTTTCTTCACTGATCAACACGAGATTTCAGCTTTTATGGATTTCGACGCTGTGGCGATACCGTGGCTGATGATCTTTGTCATCGAAACAAGCTTGTTCTCAAAATTTCTTTTGCTATTTTGTATGTAATTTTATTTTTTCTTTCTCCTAATTCATTATATTTAAAGTTTAATGCAAGACTGTAAACCATGTTTTCTTTGTTTTATATTAAAATTGTTTTTGTGCAATTATAATGCAAAATAATCAACTCTAAGAAACTATTTCAGCGAATTTGCAAAAGAGAAATGCTAATTATATTTTGTAGATCAGAGCTATACCATTCCTCTTCATCTATTTCGCATTCGGGGGGGCACCAAGTCACCAAGAAGTCCTTCATCTATTGAAACCTGTAAGGATGTAGCTGCCTCAGGCTGTACACGGGGTTCTCTGGTGTTTGGGACTTGGGAAGGATGAGTAATACTAGGCGGAACTTGTGGGTGAACTTGCACAGCCCCTGGGTAGTAGAATTGTGATGCTGTATTAGTCAAATGGCTAGCAAAGGCAGATTCATTGCCAATTACGCCTCCCCGTGGGAATCCAACAGCATGGTGACAGTGTTGGCCTTCGTATGTAGTGATTACAATAGTTGGATCTTCAGAGGAGCGTTCTACTCTTTTCTTGACGGTGCATTTGCTATTGGTGCAGCGATAGTAGCTCCTACAAAGAAAATACAATAAATGAGTTAGCAAGGAAGGATGCTCAATATTACAAAAGATTTCTTTTTAGTAGTCTTTTCTTTGGGAAAATCTTTATATTTCCAAAGGAATTAACGGAATTTAGATGGTAATTTCACATACTGTGAGGGGCATAATTTTAGTTGTGGAATTTAAAATGCTAATTTTGACATCTAGTAAAGGTACAAGTACGTGACACATTTCAGCATATGCAAGCTTTTCTGAGCAACATGCCACTTTTAATTAAAGTATACAATTTTTTTTATTGATTATGATGCTCTTCATGTTTTGGTGACAAATTAAGAAAAAGAAAATGTTCCCTCCTGCACAGTGGTTTGCATAATTCAAAAGGGATCAAAGTCATGATGAACCCTATATTATATTCTGAGATTCAAAATCGCTCCTTACAATGCTCATTGTATGAGTTGATCTACAATCTTTCAAAAAGAGGGCGTTTGAAACTTATTGATATACGCATGCGGGATGATTACATATATGCAGCTATAAGTAGCTAGAGTATAATATTAGTGGAAAACCATGAGTTCAAAAGTAGACTTCAACATCAGCCTAGCCCCTATGGTGTCTTGAGCAAGGATAATATTTGAAATCTCAGTTTCAGCTTGACATTATGAAAAGGTACATTTCTATAACAATAAGGAACTAAAGTATAGAAATATGCGATCAAAATTCTTAGTTTGTGTCATACATAGTCCAAAAGGAAGATGGAATGCTTGCAAAACCTTTTGTTATCAAGCTCCACTTTAGAGGATTGTTGATGGCATAGATAAAATAAAAGACAAAAGAGACAAATGGGTTACCTTTGAAGTCAGTGGACACACCTTCAAAAAGAAAAGGGGATATTTGAATAATCGAGAATCGCTGAACATAGAACTCACCTAGGAAATGGACTATTCTTAACAGCTTTTTGTCCATATTTTCGCCATCTATAGCCATCTTCAAGATGGTCGACCTCGCTCTTTGTCATGAAAGCAAACCGGGGTTGCCGGATTCTCTTCTGCGCCTTCTTTTTGGCCTTACCCCTACACAAAAGGTCATAAAATAAGAAATTGGAAAACATACAAAATCCCTAAAATTATTTCGTGATATGGGTTCGACTATCTGATAAAAAATGTCATGGAATTCAATAAATACTATATTGAAAAATCACATATTTTGAACAAGAAGCAAGAAGAAAAACAAAAAATAAATAAACAAATTCATATTACCGGCAGCAACCTAATTGACACTGTTTGTGCAGATTATCAATTTTCATGCCTTTGTGGCATTGCAGATCAAACAGAAAAAGGAAAACCAAGAGGAAAAAAAGGAGATGATGTAGAATCAATCTAATTAATCCTTATATTTAGTTGATTTTTTTTTGGGAGGGAGGGAATTACATGGGAATCCAACAAATGACATGAAGGCTTGAAAATGGTTCAACAGTTAACAATTATGTGAATAGAGGGCTATGGAATTAATTGAGGTGATAGTTTTAGATAGAAATGAATGGCGTAGAAGAATAGGAGAATCCGCACAAACTAAATCAACTTTTTTTTAATTATATATATATAAATATATATATTTTTTCTTTTCTTCTTCGCTTTTTGTCTCTAACCGATCCCAAATTTTAGAATAGAAGGTATAAGTTGTTGTTGTTATACATGCATTGGGCTACACCATGACAGAGAACAGACTAAAAAGCCATGAGTTTTGTACGCTTTAAAACAAAGGGAAGCAGAAAACACTAATTAAGAAAAGACAAAGAAGAAGCTGTATTTTGGGTGTCAAAATTGCTTAATTAACATGTAAATTAATTCCATAATCTTAATAAATTATGGGGTTTTAACAAGTTTAGTAAAGGAAAATAATAAATAAATAAATAAAGCCAGATATTGAATGAATTCACACCCGCTAGAAAAAAGGCGAAATTAAGCATACCAGCCACCATCCAAAATGGAATCATTCGGATTTCAAAAGGAAAATATTTCATCCTTTTCTGCATTTATGTCATTTCTAGGAAAGGGATACCAATATTTCCTACTTGTAATTCTAAACAGAAAATAATAACAACATCAATAATAATAATAATAATAAAAAGAAATTTTGATTTCCAAATTTCAACTTTTAAACGCCCTACTATGAGTATGATGTACGAGTAAAAAGTTAATAAGGGCTAGTCCATCAACAACATCAAATTCTCAGAAAAAAGAGAGATAATACCCAAGAAGAATGCACATGAAAACCACAATGAAAGCACATTAAAAGGACTTCAAATCATAAGAGTGGGGCTTGAACAAACTAACATTCATAAATTTACAGCCAAAAAACATTAAAAAGAGATTTAATATCAAACAAAATGAAAGAAACCCATTTTGCCAAAATAATTCTTCATACTCTCTCCTAAGATGAGCATTATATCAAGCAACTTGCATACATCATAAATACTACAATCTCGAACATACATATGATGCACCCAAAAAAAGGAAAGATCTCCTAAGATGAGCATTATATCAAGCAAAAAAAAAGAGCATCAAAATTTTGAATGAACAATGTTGGAAACATGGGGTATACCATAAAGAACAAGGAAGAAAAAGTGTTTCTAGAAAGCAAAATTGTTGCAGAAAAAGAAAATGAAAGAAAGAATGCTACACCCACGCCATTCCCGCCGCAATAACGGCGTAAGGGTTTTACATTTTTCAGAAATAGCAACAAAGAGCCTTTTACTTCACTGAAATTCGTCAGTGCACCCGCAACTCGTGAAACTCTGACTAAAATACCCACCCCCTTGCGCGCAAAAATTTGTGCGATCACTTGTTTGTGGTTGAAAAAAAGTTTGTGTGTGTGTGTGTGTAAGAAAAACAGAAAAAACAGCTTCTGATATTCTGCAATCTTACAGAAGAAGAAACCGTTGCACATCAGCCCATCAGAATGACAGTTAATTACCATATGGCCATTGGAGATTTTGATTTTTTTGAAAATATTCGAAATATTTTAATTTATATCTAATATTTATCGCTTGAAACCCACTCACGGTGTCTCAGGCGCTTTACCGTCGGAAACGGTTGATTTCTCCGGCAGATCTTCGCTGCCGGAGCTCGACGACACTGACGGGTTCGACGTCGCCGCCTCCGCTCCTTTATCAGCGAACAATGAAGATGACGTCGTAGACGATGTAATTGGAACCGCCGTTTGAGATGATTTCTTGTCAGTCAATTGAAAGCCGTCGCCGACATCGATCCGGTCGAGGCAGGAAAAACTAGAGGTCCGACCGGAGTTATCATCCTCCTCTGGTTGAAGATTCCAGCCGAATTCACCCAATATGGAGTTGTCTCTGTCGCCGTCGCCAAAGAAGTAGGAGTCAGCTCCGAGAGGCGTCCATGTTGAATCGGCAGTGAATCCGATTTCTCTGATTTCTTCAGGTCTCTCCTTGTCATCGTCCATGATCGATTAGATCGGCGATGAAGGAGAGATTAGAGAATTGAGAGTTCAATTTTGGAGAGAGAGAGAGAGAGAGCGCGCCTGGGTTTTACTTTAGGGTGTGAAGTAAGAGAGAGTGTTGGGAAAGGATGCGTAGAAATTTCAAACTTCCTGGAGAGAGAGAGGTGATTATTTCGAATGAAAGCTTGGTCTCATCAATATACAAACACACTCACTCACACGAAAACACCGAAGAGAGAGCGAGAGAGAGAGAGAGAGAGAGAGAGGGGGTTCAGAGAGAGGTAGACAGTGAAAGAGAGAGAGAGGATAAGTTAGAAAACCGGAGGGGGTAGAGGACGTCAACCTCTAAATAGTACGACTACGGGAGGCTGATATTTAAGCATGACAATATGGGGATTGGTTGGTTCCCTACGCGCTTGCTTCCTTCCTCGTTGGCCTTGTTTTTTCCTTTGCACCATCTTCCTCTTTCTTTTCTTTTGCTTCTGCTTCAAATGGGCTTCTCGGGACCTCTCCGTTATCTTTGGGATATTCTTATATCTTTTACACAACCAGCACCAAACATAATTTTGATTTAGTTGCATTAACCCTAATTCAAACTTCATTTTCTAGTAAATCCACTTGTAATTCAAGTTGATCCATTTATTTAACTTTGTCATGTATGAACAAGCACCTATTGCTGATGATTGGTGTAGAAGTGTTATAATACTCGAATCGAGTCGAGTTGAGTCAGGTAATGTAGATATTAGAATTCGATTCGAGTATTGGTTAGGTGAGCTCGAACTCATAGAGTTTGTATTTCTTGAGTTTGAACTCAAAATATTATTGGATAGTGTTATAAGGTAATGTATCTTAATTAATCGATTTCGAGTAATATATTCAAAGATTATATCTAAACATAATTTTATATATAAAAATTATTTTAAAAAATATAATTAATCAATTTTGGATAGCTTGTCGAGCCTTCGAACTCGATACTGAACTACCTGAGCTTATTCGAATCTCATATCAACCCTAATTTGGTGTATTTGATAATACTTTTAAAAAAAAAATAAATTTGAACTGTTATAATAAATTTATTTTATTTAATAATTATATAAATAATAATTACCCTATGTTATATAATTTTTAATATAAAAACTTTCTACTAAACAAAACAAATAAAATAGTTCACAAGGAGGTTTTATGTTGAATATTAAAATTTACTGGTATATTGATTATTTTATATTTACTAATTTTTTATGATTTTTTAAATTACATTTTTGTGTAAATATGTTTTTTTAATTAAGAATATTTCTAAACAAAATTTGAAAAAGAAAAAATCAAGCGTGTAGGGGAAGTAGAGAGCCACTGAATGCCCTGCCCCGCAGGTCCCTTGGCTGTCAGTTGTACGTAAGCCGGCCCAAGTCAAATTTAGAAAAGTCCTAAAAAGACACTTGAAATCCCAAATTTAATCGTTAGAGAATCGGTTTAATGTTGAATTTTTTAATTAAATTTAAAATTTAAAATTTAAAAATAAAAAATAAAAAGAATTATCTTTAAATAAAATTTTATAAATATTTAAATCAAATTTATCAAAATATAATTCTAAATATTAATAAAGATAAAAAAAATCTTAGATTTCAAGATAGGGGGAATTAGTTGCAATAATTAAATAGTACTTGATTTTCTAATCATGAATTTTTTAGATTAATTTTTATTTTCTTTTTTAATTAAAGATTTATGAGTTTAAGACCATATAAAGAGGATAATAATACCTTATATAACTACTAAATAAATAAAAGTTAATATTACAATTCAAATTTATTCATTTGAAAAATGTTAATGAGTACACGTACCGTTGATTTATGTAATTTTAACTCAAATGACGATTTATTAAAAATTTAATGTCAAACAACAATCAATTAAAAATTTGAAATCCTTATAATAAGTATTAAAGTTGGAGTATTTGTCTTTGCCAAGACAAAGAGAAAAAAATCAATTAAATAAATATAAATGTTTGAAAAAAAAAATAAACTAAGGAAAAAAAAAACTATGGGCTAGCAAGCGATGATAAGGATGGGTTGAAGTATGAATTGCACCACCGACATACAATTTTCAAGCCTAGATATTTATAATTTTATTTTTTTTTCTTGAATTAATAAGTAAACAAGCATTGATTATGTGTCACTTCTAAGCTGATAATTTTTTTCTTAAATTCGAATCCAAATATTTATTAAATAAAAAATCATTACTAAAAAATAATATATATATATATATTATATTTGTCGTTCTAAAAAAAATAGATAGGAGGAAAACCAAGTGGGAGGGAAAGATGTGGAAGGGGTGAACGTGTGAACAACGTACGAATTGGGGGCCTAGTCATACGCGCTCGCATGTCCTAACACTTCCAAACTCGCTATGGCTGGTGATTGCCGTGGTTAATGAAATAGTGAAACTCATTAATAAATAAATAAATAAATAGTTTTTAACGAAAGGTGTAAGAGTTTGAAGGTAGAAATTACTTTTTTTTTTATAAATATTCAAAATTATTAATATATTAATAAATTATTACTATAAAAATTGCATTTAATAATGGTTTGGTTTCAATTTTTGCATCTTTTTTTTTTTTTACGATTTTTCACAGTTTTATAATTTTTATTATTTTTTTATTATTCTTTCAAAACTTGATTTAGCCCGATTAGTAAAGTTTTTTTTTTTTTCTCTTCTTCTTTTAAAGAGAAAATTCACCAAACGTGTTTTTTAGAATCTCTTAAAAAAAGAAGAGTTTTTTTTATGAATAAAAATTCAAAAAATAACTTTTAAGTAAAAGTTCTTGGAGGAGTTTTTACTTCTCCTTATTTTTAAAATCTAACTTTTTATTATTTTATTCCGCTTATACCCTCACTTAAGGAATGTAAAAATTCAAATATGTCCATATTATAAATTTATTTAACCTTATATCCTCTCTTTTTCTTTAATTTTTATTTTTTATTTTTAATTTTTTATTTTTTACTTTTAATTTTATTTAAAAATTATAAAATAAACTTGTTTTAAAAATAAATTTACCAAACAACTTTTAACTTAATTTTAAAAACTACTAATTTTTATTTCTCCTTATAAAGAGAAGAAAAGTTTAAAAAAAGTCATACCAAACAAGCACTCAATTTCAATTCTACCGAACTGTAAAGATTTTATTTCAATTTTACATCGACAGAATTAAATCAGTAATTTAAATATTTCAATTTTACAACTAGGTCAAAATTATTTTATTTCAATTCAATTTATCAAAACTTTAGGTATATCTATCATTTACTACTAAATCAGGCACAAACTCGACGTTTAACTCCAACTACCGTATTATGGATCGAAATAAATTAATAGAGCGCAAGTTTTCAATATTATCATCTATGATACATATTTAATTAATCTCAAGTAAAAGATAAATCTTCATGAATATGATTTTTCCAATTTTCTTTCTTTTTTTTTTCTTTTTTAAATTTGTTTGATCTTTATGTGATACGAAGAAGACCAAGACTCGTAAGACCTGGTCTCTTGTCTTTAATACTTCTGGCGGATTAAGGAATATTTCAACTTCTCTCGCTTTTCATATGCATCAACCTCTTATCTTTTATCACTTGTCAAATAATTCAAAACGGAGAATTAATATAAATCACATCAAAATAAATATACTACACAGTTATAGAATTTCAGCAGTCGAAGACTATTCAACCTTCACCAACTATAATGAAAAAAGTGTTTAGATTTAAATCTTGATAGTTACAAAAATGATATTAAAAGAGTTTTATCTAAATGAAGATCCAATTATGACTCGATTTAAATTAATCAAAATAAAACTTCAGATACTAGGTAATGAATCAAATCCAGAACACAAAAAAATAAAAAGACTATTCAACCCTTCATATCTCAAAATCTCATGATTAATTAATTAAAAGAAGGAAAATTTCATAAAGTGAAAACATTTTACGTGCACTTAATTTACTCTTAGGAATTTTTTTTTTTGTAAATAAGATTTATATGATTTTTATTCATAATAAAATAAGTAAATTATTCTCACAAAATAAATCAAATTATAATATATATCATTTTTAAAAAATAAATAAAAAAATCTGTTTCACCAAATAATTTGTGAAAGGATTACACCCTTCTTTATTTATGTTCAATAATTGTGATATAATTTTGTAAACATAGTCATTTCATGATTAAGCATCCATATTTATTAAGTAAAATCTTAAATTTAAATTTTATATATGATCGAAAAAAATTTATCATTTAAGGGTCTAATTCAATTCGAATCGGATTTAATCGAATTTATTGTGATTACTGAATATCAATGATTTATAAAAAAATAAAAATAAAAAATCTTACCTTTGAATCCTGATAGAAAAATCAAAAATTTTAGTTTATTTTTATTTGTAAATGATAAAAAAATATATATCTAAAGAATCTCACCCCCTTGTCATTATTCAAGTTTATTTTTATTTGGTTTAAGCTAATTATTCATTTTACCAAAAAATTTAGATTTGAATCATTTTTTCGAAATAAAAGATATAATATATATATAAATACATAAAAAATGAAAATTTTCTTTTTTTTTTCCTTTTAATTTGTTTCTCTCAGAAAATTGGCAACTGGTTACTCCAAAATTAATCATGTGAATGTAAGATTGGACTTGTCATAACAGATATATAGGAAGGACAATGGTACAATGAATACATCCCCCTCCCCAGTGGCATTTATTTGCTATATTTAAGAACAATGGGTTGTTTTCATCTCGTCTTCCATGCCCAACTTGCCCTAGGGTTTTGCAAATTGATCGCCATTGATGCACTTAAAACCTGACCAACATGGAGTCACTGCGTCGGTGATGTGACCACCGTATAAATATACACACTAAAGGACAATTTTTTAAAAAATTTTTTATACGTGATAAAAATTAGAATTTAAAATATTTAAAAGAAAAAATGACACTGATTGAATTAATAAAAAAATATTAAATCTTTTAATAAAATTTTAATTTAAATATTAAAAATAAAAAGAATAATATTGAGAAAACTCTTTTTAAAGAGAATTCAACAATAACCTGGGTTGAATTAAGTTATGAGATGGGTGTGGGATTATTTTATTCCGTTTGATTGAAAAACTAATATATGTTTTGGATAAATTCCTACCTTTATGAAAATAAATAAAATTACCCGGGGGGGGGGGAATTGAAGCCAATAGAAGCCATGGTAATAAGCCTTGTTAGATTAACATACTGTAATTCTAACAATAGAATATTAAAATTTTTTTAAATCAAAATTTTAAATTTAAATATTGAAAATAAAAAAAGATATTAGGAAAATCGACTTTTAAAATAAATTTTATAATATTCAAATCAAATTAATTATTAAATACTGAATTAATTAAAAAAATTAATAAGATGAGTTGTAATTTTCCTTAAATCATCAATTGGTGGCCATGGGGATAATATCTTATGATATGGGTGCGAATTTAGTGGAATCATTTCCGAATTTGGGTTTTGACCTGACAATATGACAATAGGGACAAGAAATTGTACCAAAGGCCTATAAGACCTATGATAAAATAGGCATGTTCAGCATTCTAAATCAAACCCAAATACAACTAAAATCAAATAGTTTTGGTTTGACCAAAAAGAAAAAAAAAATCAGAAGCAGAGCCGAGATCACGATACTGGTCTCATTGTTGAAATCGGATGGATCTAGTTCCACTTTAATTGTAGACCAAGATGGTTCCGCTTCTGATTTAATTATGGTTTGGTTTCAATTTTTGCATCGTTTTTTTTTAATGATTTTTCAGAGTTTTATAATTTTCACTATTTTTTATTATTCCTTCAAAAATTGATTCCCAATTTCAGTTCTATCAGACTATAAAGATTTTATTTGAATTTTAGAATTAAATTAGTAATTTAAATACTTTAATTTTACAACTGGGTCAAAATTATTTTTACGATTCCGATTCAATATTATAAGATTTAATTTCAATTCGATTTGTCAAAACTTTAGACTTATCTACCATTTACTACTAAATCAGGCACAAATTCGACGTTTAACTCCAACTATTATGTTATCGATCGAAATAAATTAATAGAGCCAACTGTAATAAAGTTTTCTCCCTTATCATCTAGGATACATATTTAATTAATCTCAAAGTCAAAGATAAATCTTCATGAAGGGTGAGTTTGAGAGAGCATTTAAAATGATAAGTATTTTCAACGTGTATGTGCATACTTTTTATTAGGTGTTTGGTGGATATGAATACGATTTTTTCAAGAGAATAGCCCAATGACAGTAACATCTTTTCTTCGATCTCGTGATTTAAATTCAATTCCTGTTGTAACAAAAAAATAAAAATAAATATGATTTTTCCAATTTTCTTTTTTTAAAAAAAAAATTGTTGGATGTTTATGTGATGTGAAGAAGACTAAGACTTGCAAGACATGGTTTCGAGCCTTTTATACTTCTGGTTGATTAAGGAATAATTCAACTTCTTTGGCTTTCCATATCTATCAACCTGTTATCTTTAATCACTTGTCAAATAATTCAAAACAGATAATTAATATAAATTACATCAAAATAAATAGACTACACGGTTCTAGAATTTCAGTGGTTGAAGACTATTCAACCCTTCATATTTCAAAATCGCATGATTAATTAATTAAAAAAAAAAGAAAATTTCTTAAAGTGAAAACATTTTACGAGCACTTAATTTACTCTTAGGCAAATTATTTTGTAATTTAGATTTAAATGATTGTTATTCATAATAAAATAAGGAAATTATTCTCACAAAATAGATCGAATTATAAAATATATCATTTTTATCAAACAAAAAAAAATCACATAAAGTTGTTTCACCAAATAATTTGTTAATTTGCATAGAAAGGATTACACCCTTCTTTATTATTATTATTATTTTTTGTTATACAATAATTCGAATCTGATATCTTTAGATTAGGGAAAAGAGTTGTGATTACTAGGGAGGCTGTACTCTTAAGAACACACCCTTCTTTATTTATGTTCAATAATTGTGATATAATTTTATAAACTAATCTTTGCATGACGAAGCATTGTTAAGTGAAATTTTAAATTTAAATTTTATGTATAATAAAAATAAATATCGAGAGAATCCAATCTAATTTAAATTAGATTAATCAAATTTAACGTGATTATTAAATATCAGTGATTTATATTAAAAAAAATCTAACCTCTAAATCCCGATAGAAAAATTACAAATGCCTAGTTTTTTTATATACATGTATTTAAATAATTGAATAAAATCTCTATTTCAATTTCAAATATGGGTTATACTCTCCTTGATTAATTTTCAATTTGTCCCTTACAAATTCAAAATCAAATTTGACAGTTCATTTCTTTTTGGTGATGTAGAAATGTGTGTTATACATCATGGAACCCTAGTCTCATTTAAAGTAAAAAAAAAAAAAAAGAAAAGAAAAATGCAATGGAAATGCCAAAATGAGAAATTTACTATTCCAAAATTTGAATTTGGATCATGGAGCATGGCCTTAAGAAACAAAATTTGATACATATCTAAAGAATCTCACCCCCCTTGTAGTTAATCAAGTTTATTTTAATTTGGTTTAAGCTAATTATTCATTTTACCAAAAAAATTAGATTTTTTTCGAAATAAAAGATATAATATATATAAATACATAAAGAATGAAAATTTTCTCTCTCTTTTTTTTTCTTTTAATTTGTTTCTCTCACAAAATTGGCAACTAGTTTCTCCATAATTAATCATGGGAATGTAAGATTGGACTTGTCACAACAGATATATAGGAAGAACAATGGTACAATTAATTCACCTCCCTCCCCACTGGCATTTATTTGCTATATTTAGTAACCATGTGTTGTTTGTTTGCATCTCGTCTTCCGTACTCATAATCCATGCCCAGCTTGCCCTAGGGTTTTGCACATTGATCGCCATTGATGCATTTAAAACCTGACCAACTTGTAGTCAGTGAGTCGGTGATGTGACCACCATATACATATACTCAGTAAAGGGCAGTTTTTCATTTTTAATTTTTTTTGACACATAGGAAGAAAAGGATCAAACTTAAAAGTTAAAATCTTTATAAGAAAAATGATACTCATTCAATTATAGTTTATTGGTATACTATGAAAAAAATATTAAATTTTTTAATCAAAATTTGATTTAAATATTAAGAATAGAAATAATAATATTGAAAAAACTTATTTTAAAGAGAGTCTTGATAATAATTTAAATTAAATTAATCAAATTATAATTTCTAACTAAAAATATATATATCTTTTATTTTCCGAGGTAAGCTCAAATTAATAATTTTTGTAATAAATCTGGCATAGCGCAACAGGTTGTAACCACTGTGTGGAAGACTAATGTCCTCCATAAAAAATACCCGAAATTAATATGGCAGATAAACGAATGGTGCATGCATGTTCATTTAATTGGATGAAAAGCCACTTAACATAAATGTCTTTTGAGTATTGTTTGTTCTTTTTTCTCTTGGCAGTTTTTTGAGTTAAAACAAAAAGGAGAGCCATAGAGACAGAGAGACAGTTTCCCAACCCTTAAATGAGTTATATAGCATTTGAATCGAATTAATCTAATAACACGGATACCAATTGATCAATTTAAAAAAAAAAAAAAAGAGTTGCGAACACCATCCAATATATTACTTTGTAAATTTGCAGGTCCACGTACAAGTTGCACACAAGCATGGCTGTTTGGTTGATTATTATTAATAAATGATGTGTTTAAGTTTAGTCAAAGAAGTACATTATAAGACATTAGAAAGCCATAAATTTTGCTAGCCTCTTTTGGTGGTCCAACATTTTATCTCAACACTTCAGAAATAAGGTAATACCTTAAATGTGGAGGGTACATTTCCGTTTAAATTTTTATTTCCCTATTTAAAGCATGGGAGGCCCATATTTAGAATTGCAAATTTAGGGACACAAGAAAAAATTTTACGTTGTACACCTAAAAAATACTGCCTCAATCAAGGTGCCAACTCAAATATGTGGGATTTATAGACTATTCTCCTATGATAATTAAACGTTATAATTTGGGAGATGTAAGGATTTGCGATTAGGGTTTTTGAGAGAATTTTATCTTTCAAGAGAACAAGCTTTTAAAATGATCGAACAAGTAGAGAAGGATCAAAGAAAACCAAAAGAAAGGAGAAACTAGAAACCTTCCTTCCTACCATTGCAGAGGTGGGATGCAAATGAAGGCAGAAGGAGGTTTGAGAGTAACAAATGAGAACCGGCGTGACAGTGGCGGATCTAGGATCCAGAGTCAGGGGTGTAAAAAATTAAAAGAGGTACAAACAAAGCATATATGCACTGTTATCATTAAAATTTTATACCAAAAATATAGTCTAATATCGAAAAAATTATATTTTTCTAATTAAATTTTAGAAAATAAAAAATTGAGGGGGTGTAATTATCCACCCTCACTTATATGTGACTCCGCCACCGCACCATGATAATGCTCATGGAGGTACCTTCAAAAGTAGTCAATCCTCCAAGAATCACCATGGTGGTATCCTACCATCACAATGTTGTGTAGATATTCGATCAGATTAATTGAAATATGATTTTAAATATCAATGATAAGAAAAAAAAAAAAGAAAAATAATGTGCAACATTGACCTCACATCTTGGAAAGTAGAAGTTTGCTATCAGTAATTTGTTTTACTCGATTACACCTTTGCAATGTAACTTCATGATTCAAAAAATGTACTTGAGTATTTTGTAGAGATATAAATATATTTTATATTGAGTAGTAGAGCTGGATATATAGAGATAAAGAGAACTAAATATATTGATACATGAAATAAATTTCAATATTTATTTTTATTAATATTAGAATGATCAATATTTTATAATTTAAAGAATTAACCAATTTAAAATATAACTATTCTATATAGAATTGGTTATCATACAAATGAGAGATTTTATAATAAAATATATTTATTATGGAAATCAAACCCACCACCCAATTTACATTCACTTAATAAAATATTATCATTAAATAATTTTCTCATTATTATTAAAATATTAGAACAAGTTTACGCATCTTTTATCTGCACATACATTGAAAAAGAATTTGTTAATTAATTTCAACCACCAACTCCCATAAATAGAGCTTTGGCCCCATCTGGATTTTGAGTATTTTAGAGTGGGATCTAGCATTGCTCACAATATTTATTGCCAAGTCTCTCAATAGTACAAGAGATAAAATTTTCTCATTTTTATATTCTTCGTTCAATCTCATTTATTTATTGCATCACTTTGTAAAAAAAAAATTATATTTCCATTCTTGCATATGTGTCAAATGTGGCCTTATTCTTGTATACACAGATATTATCTGACTCCTTCAATGGGTGATACCCACACACACTCAACCACACGTGCATGCTGTAAGAGATCCTTTCCCATACTTGGTAGTCGATTCTAGTCAATAATACCTATTATAACTATCTTTTCAATAAATTATTCAAAAATGAAAGGCCTTGGAGAGATGAAATGGGTATAATAATTCTTTATCTATAAAAAATGAATAGAGGACTCCATCAAATTGTGGTGATGTTTTCGTACACCTGTTCATTTCCCACCAATAATGTTGGGCCCTCCAATTGATGCTCCCCCGCAACCAAAAAAAAAAGGAAACAAAGAAACTCGTGACCATTTTCTGTACTTCTTTGAGCTGCTCTCCCCCCCCCTCTCTCTCTCATAAATTTTTGGGTGCTAAAGCTTCTTTTTTGATGCTGTTTTTGTAGGTTAACATTCATTGTTTGAGGTTGTGGATCCCTTAGGATTTGAAAATTTTAAACAAAACTAATATGCTGACTCCTGGACTCTAATGGAGGAGTATCCCATACTGAAATGTCCTTCAAATTTTTTACAGCCAAAAGGGGGTGCATTACATATTGGAAAGGAAATTCAATTTCTTCGTGTAGTTGGGTTGGCAAATGAGAAGCAACCATTTGAAAAGCAAGGAACCTTATTGGCAGAGGTTGGTCCATCCCCTAAAACTTGTTGGTCCCTAAAACAAAAAGAGACAAAAAATGGGGGAATCAAGAGGCAATTGAAAGGCAAATTATCACATGTGATGGGTAGATATTGTCCTTATAAGTAATAACAAAAATTACTTGACCCTTTGATCTGGATATAAATATGATATATATATATATATGATTGCTA
The DNA here is from genome assembly GCA_037126225.1 of Dillenia turbinata. Lineage (NCBI taxonomy): Eukaryota > Viridiplantae > Streptophyta > Magnoliopsida > Dilleniales > Dilleniaceae > Dillenia > Dillenia turbinata. The sequence goes on from JBAMMX010000019.1 coordinate 20,098,109, forward strand.
CCGAATAAAAAAATTGAAAAGGGATTATGAGGGATGGACTCATTACATAATCCCACCAAAGGAAGGGGAAAAAATGAAGAAAATACTTAGCCTTTCTGCACTCAATTGCTCTGTTGAACGATATTTAGTGAATTTTTGATATTACGTGATTCTAAAAGGACTAAGAATTTTGATTTAAATAGTTAAATCGAATAACTTAAAATCTTTACATATCATAAAGGCATTAAATGTTTGTTTAGCGGGGAAAAAAAAAACCCTCCAAATATTGTAGCTAAACAGGTTGGATGTTGTATTCCCTAGGATGATTTTCTCATTTTTGCTTAAAATCTTATACATTGGTATGTGAAAAAAATAAGAATATAAGTTATGGACACAAGCCATATGGAATATATATATACATATATATATGTTATGTATGAGTGAGAGAGAGAGAGAGAGAGAGAGAGAAGAAGTTCATATAATAATTGATAGAAAGTTGAGGACAACTGTAATCGAAGAAATATAGTATGTTTAAGGCATCAAATTCTACTTCATTTACACACACTCACACACACACACACATATATATTCCAATTTATATTCTTGTTGTCCGTAAATTGGAGCCCTTCTAGATGTAAAAAGTTGCGCGTCACACCCAAAAAATAATATGCTACAGAGACAAACCTCCTTTATGGATTGCATCAAATCATGCAAAATCCCACTCTCTCTCTCTTTCTCTCGTTCATATGTTATCTGGTGTTCGGCCCCTAAATCCGCAGCTTTGAAAGTGCACTGTGGGGAACGCGGTAATGGGGATTTTCTCTCTTTTTCTTAATTGTTAGAGAGAAAAAGACTGATCCGAATCTCTTAGATAATACGCTAAGCTAAACTTTGGGCCCGTCAAGCATGCACGTCCCTTTCCACCCAATTTCATCAACTTAGATGATTTTGATTTCTTTATTAGATTGTGCACTGTACAACCCAGATATGATTGACCATGCCTTTCCCCCTTTAGTAAATTTATATATTTTTTTATGTTCAATTGAAGAAGAAAAATTTTTATCGGTACGTAAAATTTTAAAAATAAAAGTCAATTTTTCCATACCAAAATGAATATTTTAAGTGACTTTACCTCTTGATCGACATAGAAACGATTGTAATTGATCTCAACCGTCAAAATGGAATTTTAAATTTTATTTTCTTGTTCAAAATTGTTGGGTTCCAGTAAATAAGATTCCCCATGGTTGGAATTTTCCTTTTCCTTTTCATATATATAATTGTAGAATAAGATTTGTGTAAATATAAAAATGAAAAATCCCTAACCGACGGGCATATGAATATTTTATAAAGATATCGAGTTTGAGCTGTCAATGAAAGAAAAACTAAAATTAGAGAAAAAATAAAGTTTCCAAGTCACTTACATACCTGAGTTGTCAACTCTCTCTTGGACTGGTCGACATTCATAATTATGGTATTGTGGATGGCAACCTTAGGCGGAGCAGTCAGATCTATTGACCTGTGACTGAACATGTATTTTTTAATGTGCCTGTAGAGTTTAGTCGATCTGAAAAATAAATGCATGAATAAAAAATTATACATTTTTATGTGTAAAAATGGGAGCCTCTGATTTGATTGCCCCTGCTCGTGAAGTTGCAGATGACTTTAGCTTATGGAAAGGAAGTCTATGTCTTTTACATAAGGGTGTTTTTCAAGAGAGGGAGACAGAGAGAGAGAGAGGACCTCTTTGTCGTTTCCTTAAACTTGTGCAGCTCTCAGTTTAAGGATCATATCATGCGAAGCCATGCAACCCATAGAGTCATGTTTTAATCAAATTTAAAATTTAAAGTTTAAAAATAAAATAAAAACTTATATTGAAATAACTGCTCTTTAAATAGGCCTTTCGGATGATTGGATCAAATTAATCGAAATATAATTTCGTATACTAATGATCTAATATAAAAAAATAGTGATTTTTTTTTAATTCTTAAGAGTATTGAAATTTATAAAATTTATAACTGTTAAATTATTATTTAATAATCATAATTTAATTTCTTATAATATAAAAATATAAAATAATTGATAATTACCCGATGAAAATCTTATCGTCACAACTTAATCAATATCGATAACTATTGAAATTGAAATTATAGAATGGATATATAGATTCAATTCACGTGAATAGATTACAAAGACTTGATTGGGATTTAGGGTTTAGTATGGGAGGGAGGGGAGGCTACTTTTTCTGAGCATATGATAATTGCAAAATCAAGAGCATTATATTCATGAAACCAATTAGGACAGAATAACTCTGATTTCACACAATGGTGTCATTTCATTTTGGTCACGGTTTCACCTTCACCGTACACTGTGGACCCAATCTTCCATCCTCATCACACTTGTCTTAGCTGCCACTCATTTTCAAACTTTTTTATAATAATATTTAGAGGGGTTTGACTAAATTTATAAACTATGTTTTGAGAACTTATACATTTATGAAATGTTATTTAGTAATTTCTTTTTCTAAAAAGAGTTAATAAACTATAAAAATAACATATTTAAAATTTATAAATTTTTTTAGAAAAGGTAGAATTTATAAACCGTTTTATTTTAATTTATCAGGTTCAGTTGCATTCATTAATGTCCCATATTTACTCTTTCTATGTCAATAAATAACCGTTTATATAGTATTAATATTATTTTATCATTTTTAATTATTTCAATACTAAAAAAGAGTTTATAAGAAGTTAGTATTACCAAACTCAACAATAACTTATTAATTCATAAAATATTTTATAAATTGTTTTATTCTATTTTATCTACATATTACAAAACACCATTATTTCAGCGGTTCTTTGCGGGAAGGGGGAGGGGGGAGATCTTTTCTTGGTCATAGAAATCAAGGGCGACCTTTTAATTCGGAAAATCTTCACAAGAAATTTTCCATAAACAGCAGACAATAATTAATAAGATCTTATAATGTCATCATTTGGCATTATGCAGAATTGCGTGATACATATGAGTTATCCACACTGTCCTTGTAAAGACACGCTGAGTGATAGAGAATTCTTATTCAAGTGTCTTTCCCAAAGTTAAAGGTTAACGTTTTAACTTTTGTTGACATATATATTTTTATAATTTTTATGCCTTATGTAACCCAAAAGAAAAAAAGAAAAAAAAAAACCTACACTAGTACCATAAAACATCATGGGCATATTTTTCATGATAAAAATCATTTCTCCTTGGTTGACAGTCATGTGTTCATAAATTTAGGTTAAAAAGGAATGACGCGTGTGGGAAATGCCGGCCTCATAGGCAATAAATTGCAGCTTGAAAGGGCAAAACAAATGCTGGGCTAATCATTTGTTGAGACATCAACGTTGTGATAATGAGACTCTGACTAAAGTGTTAATGATGAATCCCAACAGAATTACCACCACTGATCTTTAATCTAAAAAACATGAGAAGCGACTGAAAACTATCAAATGGAAAGTCCCTGCAGAAAATCTGGCAATAACAATCGTAAACCCTTTGAAGGAGTCCAACACTGTAGGGCAAAAAGGTTTAGTAGATGTTTTCTCTTCAACTAGCTTAGAGAACTTGAAAATTTCACTTGTAATGACCAATGAAGATCTTTTTAACTTGGGTATGGGCCCTTGTTGTGACTGAGATAGGGTCCACACAAAATACTATAGCAGTTTGAGATTCTCATCCACAAGCAACCACTTCTCCAGGCTCTATGCAATGTCCAATTAGAACATGCATGCACATACTTTTCCAGCCATAATATGCACCAGAATCAGCAAGAATCCTACCTCTTTCTGTCTGTGTAAACGCAGAGTGGTATTCTACATTTAGTATCATGTACACTTACAATTACAAAAACATTCACATGTTATGCACATATACAAAACCAAAGGAGTGCACGCCAACAAGGTTGGGATAACAATAGGGAGATGTCAGTGCTACTCCTAGTAATATGAATGAGTAAACTCAAAGGAGACGAACAATCAACAGCCATGCCATTAAGACAGGCGGAACAGGATGGAGGAGTGAGAAGGCATCGCGACAACACCGACTAAATAGTTACCTTTCAGGCATTGGTGTGGGCCAATAAAAGCTTTGTATAATCATCAGAAACATTGAACCTTAATGAAATCATCATCAACAGTACCCTTAAAGAGACTTTCTCTCATTAGCACCCTAATAATCATCATTACATTTTAGTGGTGGTGGTGGTGGTGGTGGTAAGGCGTGTTGGTTTTTTGGTCATGATCCTCTATATTGATCAACTTATCTTTGTTCCCATCTTGTGAAGCTCACTTTGAAAGTGACGCTTACAAAACCTATGTGTAAAATATGTGCTCACCAACTTGTGCGCACATGTAGGTATGCGAAATTTTATCCCAACAAATAAGAAAATTTAAAAGAATCTGAACTGCTCACACCAGAGAAAATTGACAAGTGAACATACACAAATGCATGAACCTGAACACTTTGTAGAACTTCATGGGAATCTTTTCAACTTTTAGTCACACGACACAGAAACGTGTGATTTAGAGAGGTCGCTTTATTCAGTACACATAAAATCATAATTTACTTGACTTCGATTGTACACCGAACCAGATTGCAAATTCTGTGGCTTTGTCCTCAAGGAATGAGCTTAGCTCTCCCATTTTCATTGGCAAAATTTCACTTTTACGAAGTGCTTTTCTGACTACATGAGAATAATGGTGCAGAATCATTTATCATGAGCTTGCCAAAGTGGATGATAGTAGGAAAAGAATAAAAAACAATATACTACACAATCTCTCCAATATTGAAGGAACTTATTTTTGTTTCACTGGACATTTCTCCAAAATTAATCCAGTTATGTGTTCACCAAAGCAAGAAAGGCTAGCCTTCTTACCAACAAGGGCAGCGAAAACACCCAAGCACCACCGTAGCACACCATGATACATTAGAAATTCCATATCTCAAATCAAATGACCTTTCGTGGATTACCTTATTAGAACATGGGATGAACTATGAGTTTGGTCTATATCCATAATAATCTAAAGAACCCTATGGGTGCTGTCTCTTGATTTTACCTCAATCTATCAGCCTTCAACTTGCATTTTCCTTTCAACAAAATGTTACTGTGTGAGTGTGTCTTTGAGAATGTTGTTGTCTACATGAGAAGTGAAAGATGGCCAAATATTCATTACATTGAGCCACAAAGCATATAGTAAGGAGAATACTTTCTTAAATATGTGCGAAAAAGTAATGTGTTGCACTAAGACTTTGGGGTCTAAGGACTCTAGGTCTTAGGTGAGTTATTCGTTCATGTCAATGTGACATTGGGAAGATAAGCTTTGAAACCAACTTTTCAAAAGGAGTGATTCCAAAGTATACATTACTCTGCATTTTACTATACATATCTCTATTTTTATCCAATAAATGTTAGGCCACTTAATACCCCAGCACTTTTTCTTTTTTGGGGTTCGAAAGGAATTCTTTAATGGGTTCTCTTTCCGGCTTTTCTAACCAAGAAAAGGTCCACCCATGAAGAAAACTACGACTACTATATAAATGGGACACTTGCATCAATTCATTCTGGTAAATGTCTCTGTCAAACTAGTTCAAGAAAAAGATGGAGTTACCACGTCTGGAAACGGAACATTTCAAAGTTAGGGACCAGAAGTTGTATACATATAGAAATTATTAAATGAACCCAGTGAAAATGATCTATCTCGGAAGGTGCTAAGGGAGAGATTATGTGCTTGATGTGACTTGAGCAACAGAGTTTCGGTTGCAGCCTAAAGGATGGATGGTTTCACAGAAACCAATAGGATGGTTCTCTGACAGAGAAGTGGAGGGCCCCTAGGAAATGGATTCTATTCCATGCCCAGTAAAAATCCTAACAAGGCCCAATAAGACCAGGCCCATAAACATAAGCCTAATGGAAGCATAGAATTATTAGTTCAGAAGTACCAAGCCCATTACCGAAGTTCGTGGTACAAGCAACAATTGCAGGAAAATAAAGCAGCTGCTAAAGTGTCTATCTAGCAGCTGAAATTGTTTCATGATTATCTATGTCCAAAGATGAGTATAAATGTAACAGTATAATAAATTGTTATTTTTCCTCTATATTTTTCCTTTGTCTCTGTGTCTTTCGTTTTGTTAGTTGTGGGGTTCTCGCTTCTGATGCATTTGCCAGGCATTTGTTCTCTTTGGTTGATGCGTTTCATTCTCTGGGGGCCACTCTTCTGGGTTTATGAAGTTTTCAGGCTGCTTTGCATCTGTTAATTATCATAAACATATCTCGAAGAATCCATATTGCAATAGAAATTTTGAACTGAGCAGTTTTTTTTTCCCAAAAAAAAAATCCCTGGAAATACCCTCCCATGTTTTTCTCCTCTTTCTTTCCTCCTTTTTCTTGCGCCCTTGGTGTTCAATCATTAGCTATGCCACAATACTTGGGTCATCCCAATTCCGGGAATAAATAATTTTTAAATAGTAATAAATTTAGATATTGAGCTTTTGGAGGGAAAAAATCAAATTAAGGTGACTTGATGGAAATGCTACGACTTCCAAGCTGCATGCCTAATGCATTCTGTAGTAGTAAAATAAACAGAAGCTTGAGAAAAATTATAAAATGGCTAAGCTCAGTACATTTATTTTTTGGTATGCATAAATAGAACTATTCATCGGAGAAATGAAAATCTCTTTAACTTTTTTCATTCATTGGATCAACCAGTAGACGATGGAAAATCTGGAGACTCTCACCTGGCTAGAGTCCCGAATAATCCTAATAGTTGCAGGCTAATTGCTACCAAAGAACAAACACCAAAATTTTCACCATCCTGATCTCCCTGACAAGGAGCTGAGGAAAGAAGTGGAAGAAAAGAAAATTAATTACTTGGGAAGAAAATGACATCACAGTCCCCCCCCCCCCCCAAAAAAAAAAAAAGCAGTCTAATTTTCTTTTGGTTGGTTAGTGCATTCTGCTTGCTAGTCAAAACTGAACCCCCCCGGGGGGCGGGGGTGGGGGGCAGGGGCACATAAGCTCCTCAACAATGAGAATTCAGGATCATCGTTGCCATATTTGGGCAGCCCATCCTTTTGAACCATAAAGCTAAATAGGGAACCATGAAAATATTCACAAATTTCATAATTATTCATAAACAAATACAGTATACTCATCCTCACACGGAGAGGTATCGAATTCACACCTTTATGTTAGCTTAGCAACTAACCTATAATTAGATTTTGCTTTCATCAAGTAAAACACCTACCAAAGAATTGAGCAGTACCTGGTGGATGGAACTTTGTGTAAGCATCCCTCTTTGTCTAAGGTAATACAACAGGATCAATTCTCCATATGTCTCTGGCGTATTCATGAATTGTCCGGTCACTGCTGAACTTGTATGAACCAGCTGTGTTCAAGATGGACATTCTTGTCCACTTCTGGAACACAAAGCAAGTAGACAATGTTAGGTAATAAATAGCCAATGGATAAAAGGGTATCAAAACATGCATGCTTTGGCATTTAGAAACAATGCTACAATGCTTTACCCATATTGTCAGCACATATGCCTTTTAGTGGTACTGATTGTAAGAGATTCCTGTATTGCATTCATAAATTTAGTTTAAATGTACATGCAATTCAGATACATAGGTGCTTCTTTCTACTTTTCATGGGCATCAGATTCATGTTCATCCCAAAACCAAAAAATTAACATCATTAAACCACATGTATATAGGCTTGAGAGCACCTAGACATTGACCAGTCAAACTGGATATAAAACATGTCATCTATTTAAAAGGTTCATTTTATACATGAGTGAACTACAAAAATAAATGTGCGACTTATGTTGACTTCAGTAATTGATATGGACCCGGGTTTATTTTCTGTCCATATGAAAGCAGCAATTACTTACTTTCTGGTCTTGGTAGGCTTCATCAACCATTTCTTGGCACTCAATGTAACTTGGGAAGTCGTTTCCAACAAGAAAATAGTCAGCACGACCATAGCCTTCATTTCCTTCCAAGGATCCCATCAGCTCTTCATAGTTGTAAGGACCAAAAACACCACTTCTAACAAATGCCTTTACTTCTTCAAATCGTGGATCAGGAACAAACTGTGGGAGATGAAATTAGAATATAAAAAGATCATAATTATGCTTCCTTTTCTTGCTTGTCAGAAGGGATAATATCTATTGGAGAACTTCAAATGTATGATTTTACTGCCTAGATCAAACGAAGGAAGAAAGAAGATAATATCCACTGGTTTCAAGGGTTCCAATTCAACACTGAAGTCCTTGCTGGGACTTTGATCTCAAAACCGGATTTGGATTTGAAAAGAAGAGAATTATAGCAAAAATAGGACTGCAGAAGTAAACAGAATAGTTACATAAATAATCTAACCTGTCCCTCAGCCCTTTCTTTTCTTAGTCCAGAAATCTCATGTGCATGAGCACCAAAAAGAAAGAAATTATCGTCTCCAACCTCTTGCCTTATTTCAACATTAGCCCCATCTAAGGTTCCAATCAAGATGCATCCATTCATAGCAAACTTCATATTGCTAGTTCCACTGGCTTCCATCCCAGCAGTACTGAAATTTTTTTTTGGGGGGGGGGAGGGGGGGAGAGAGAGAGAGAGAGATGTAACTACAGAAGGTTGGAATTTAAAAATGTCACAATGATCATTGAAGATCAGTTATTCACGAACCCCATGTTCAACATGGCATTAAGCCAAACCACCAACTGGCCTAATGTTGATGCCCTAGAGCACGGGGCCTGAGCATATGTTACTGACGTTTTAGAGCCAGTAACTGGAAAGATGAAATACAGAGTGAATAAACCTCAAGTGGGCATACCTTATGTGCTGGGAAAGCTCACTGCCAGGAATAAGCACTTCTGCAACACTTACATTGTAATCTGGGACAAAGACAACCTAAAATAACATGAAATACTTCAATTATTTCTACTACTGAAATGAAGTATGATCAACCCTGCCAGAATTGTAAAAAGAGCTGATTCGATCCTGAGTAATAGTTGCTTTGTTAGAATAATAATCAGCATTCTCAATTCTTGCTACCCAAGGGTCTAACAACCTCCTAAAATGAGATATATTGAGATTCCATGATTGCTTATATCATACTACAAGGTTTAATGCTACATTAATATGGTCATCGGAAAAGTTCAGAGATGTATAACAAATCTATGGGAGAACTAGGGTGGGGCATTCACCATAAATATCTAGCAGTTTCCCAGCTTTGATATGAAGTAGTAGACCATTATTAATCTATAATAACTGGGGTTCATATCTTTCACAAATCTGAGTGCAGAAGCATACATAAAACCTAGAAGAGTTTACTCCAATAGTATATAACATGCCCAGAAACCAACGATGTAGGGTGGCCTCACAAGTCACATGAACATGATCCTTAGGTGCAGAGTGGTAAGCACTATGTGAGAGATCCGTATGGTGCAACGTAGTGAGGCCCACGACCATTGACGTGCAACATTTGCTTGAGAGATCCCTGCAGTGCAAAGTAAGTGTTCACCCAAGACTCATGTGTCATATCCCTTCATTTCTACCCATTCTTCCATCCATCTTTCTTTTCTCTTGAGCCTCCCTTGTTCATTAGACATAAGTGCAGTGAAACAAGATGTACTCCACCATTTCACCACACCCCTTCAAGCACCCCTAGAATTAGAACCCAACATTTCCGGTGCTCTTGTTGAGAGGGTCATCCATTCCAATTCTAATGTTTTACCTTAATCTCCTTTAAGTCAACGATAATTTCTTTGGTTGAATTTCCTTAATCTTTAGGGTCACAAGTTGGTGTGGTCAATCGGGTCTTAAAGACCATCATGAATTAAAAACAAACATCTTTGGTTGGAAAAGGAGCTCGGCAAGCTTTAAAAAGGCAAAAGATCATAAATAACGATTATGGGATTTTATCTGATTGAAAACATCAGTGTTTTTTTTACAAAGCTGAAAAGTTATCGTACCAATATAAAACCCCACCATAATCAAAATGTTTTATTAGATACAGAAATTTAAATTGAAAATCAATAAGGAAAACTCTGGGAACCTCTGTGACATCCCCCCCCCCCACGTGGAGGCCGAAAAAAGAAGAAAACAAAAAGGAGAAAAAAGGAGAAGGAAAACTGATAAATAATTTCAGGCATCTAGAAAATCATACAGAAAACAACCATATGGCTGATTTATCTCTGGAAGCATATCAAACCTGTGATCTTTTCTGTCAAATGATAGGATCCTGTAGATGGCAACAGATATCAGACTCACACCATGCGTGGAAATTTAGTGGAGTCTATGGACTGATATATGTTTTAGGGAATGGAAAGAGCATTAGACATATGACACCCAAACCATACCTTCAAAAGATCACCAATTTCTGCATCATAATTTACTGTAGTCCCCACGTCTGTGATAAACTTGACAATCCTCTTAGCCTGGACATATGTGGCAAATGCTTTTCCTCCAAATATACAAACCCGGGGAACATACTTCACGTTTCTTTCCTCAGGGCTCATTTCTTTCATCATTTTGTACCGATAAACCACACCCAGGATATTCAATAATTGTCGCTTGTACTCATGAATACGCTTCACCTGAGAATATGTTAATTTATCCAACAGTTCAGCATATTGAGGACAAATAGCCACCAAGATCATGTAATTCATTGAAACATCCCATTCAGAAAATCTTATATTGAATCTACCAGGAAATGTAGAATCAGCAGTCAGTTTAAAAATCTGACTTCAATAATAGGTAAAGGTATGATTTACACTGCTAATTATGTAGCTCAGAAGAGTAAGAGCAATTCGACTACCTATACTGGTTACAAGCCCCAAAGATCGCATAAGCTCCTTTTCATCTAAGTTCCATTTCTAACTCTAGAAATGATTCAGAAACTTATTTGCATAGTGAATTAAACATATTTGGTGCCAGATGTCAGTGTAAAAAGGGTTACAGTTCTAGATATCTGTCCATTGTATTTAGGTTCATGAGCACGATTTGCTTAATCCTTTTTTTTTTCCAAAAAAAAAAAAGAGAGGTGTGTACACTAAGTAGGCAAGATTAATATTACCATAAAGATATCACCAAGGATGATCTTTATCAGGTTCCAGATCACAAGTTAGTCATCCCTAGACCTCAATTCCACAAAATTAAGCTATTAAAAAAAAAGGAAGAAAAAAGGCATAATTTGTCTCAAGGGAGCAGAAATCAACCAGATAACAAACATTCCTTGTTCAATTTGGTATGTTTAATTCCCAAGATTCCAAGAATGTGTCCATGTAAACAAATGAAGCCTTAGGAGGGAGAGTTTGGGCTCAGAGATACATAACCTGTACGTCGAACATTGCATCTGGAGAGACGATATATCCTGTTTTTTCTTTGAGAAATGATGCAACCCTCATCTTATTTATCCTCTTTGCTTCCCTCCATTCAAATTGAAGATCCTCGTTATCTGCAAACTGTGGGCATTCACATCAGTTCCCAGAATGTTGCAATATTTTAGATAACAGGAATCAGCATAACATCAGTCAGAGCTTCTCAATGACTAGCATAATGAATAAGTTTAATCATTGTGATCGGAGACTGGTTTTTGAAAAATGAATCACCAGGGAAACCAAGTGATGTAAACTCCAACACTTAGGAATCATGGCCCGGAAAAGTGCATGTTTAGAAAAGGTAATTCAAACACTAATATGCACCACTACTCGAAATTCATTAATAGTGGAAGCATATTCTTAGTTACCACAAAGGATAACAATTTGGTCAAAAATTATATTAGAAGACAAATAATGGTATTCTAACCTAGGATGAAGTCAGGAAATTATTTTAGCAGGTGCAAAGAACATGCCAGCGACACTGAATTTTAACAATATTATAAATGATTTTAGTGGAATTTTTAAAACTTTTAGTGACAAATTTATGATTTTTAGTGGCACTTCTAAAATATTTATAAGCATTTTTCTAAATACCTGCTAAAAGATACACAAAAATTTTCTTCCAGAATTTCAGTGGGGTTTGGCAGCCCCCTGCCTTCCCCCTTAGTGACTTCACCAACGATTCCAAATGTAAATGTCTCCAACGGCTTTCCACTCTCCAAGATGCTCAGTATTAACTTTACAAGAAATTTAACCAACTGAAGACTTCAAAGAGCTATGCTCCATGATATCAAGATTTTAAATAATATAACTGAATTCTATGCAGCATGTACACCTATAACATCTGCAACTTCTGCTCAAAGTTCTTTTTGTATTTAACCCCTGCCACACCCCCCCCCCAAAAAAAATCCAAAAAGAAAATGAAAATGAAGGAAAAAGAATCTCACTACTAACAACAAAAGAATCTTTACCCTTGCATTAGTAGAAGTAGGATTGGATATAATAATTTTATCAGGCTTTTTTCAGCTTAAAACATCACCTTTCGAAGTTCAACCAGCTTCTCAGTGTTTACAACCCAATCCTCTGTACCAGTCCATTCTGTTATAATTCTACTTAGATCTGGATTGCAAAATCGTATCCATCTCCTTGGCGTCACCCCATTTGTTTTATTTTGAAACTTTTCAGGCCACAACTGCCAGAAAGAAATTTCTGAAAAGTTAAAGACATGGGAAGCTCACCATCTTGGAATAGGAATGATAAATGCTACTAAAATTGTAAGGAAGCCCACAAGGACCATGTTCATAGGAGTACCTTGTAAAATCCATTAAACACTTCTTCTTTTACTATTTCACTATGAATCTCCGCAACCCCATTAACTGCATGTCCACCAACAACACAAAGATTGGCCATTCGGACCAATTTAGGCAGCTTCGGACCTGGTTCAAATGTCACCTTCACCATCTTCTCAATCTCCTCTTCTTCAGATTGATCTTCTTCATCAACTGGTTTACTTTCTTCATCAGGACTTTCTATTTCTTTGACAGGTTCAATAGGTGGGCTTTCCAGTTCTTCTGATCCATGGAGTAATTCAACCACTGAGGCAGGTAACTCAAGGTTGTTTAAAATCCTCATTTGTCTCAGCTTCTCTTGCAACAACTCAAGATCCGCCAAACCATACTCCGCAATTATTGTATGAATAAGCTGTAAAACATCAGAGTTGAGTTTATAATAATTCAACACAAGACCATATAAGAAGAACCTTTATCATATCCACATATAGAAAAATCAAGGATTAAAAATGATGGGCTAAAAGAGAGCATTTAATTCCAAATATGATGGTACCTCTTCGTCAATCATTTTGATAATCTCAACATGTCGAGGAAGCAAGTGCTGCACAAGGTCTAAACTCCATTTCTCCAGAGCCTCAGGAAGAACTGTGTGGTTTGTGTATGCCACCGTTCTGGAAGCAAGTCATAAAAAATTCTGAAAACAACTATTTAAAAGACTATCTGTTATCTAGTTATCATCTACTCTTTTACTAAGGACCTCAGTATCCTCGACGCACAAGGTGACACAAGTCCCATGTGCAAGTAATTTATTAAACTAACAGCAGAAGGAAAACTTCCCATCAACCATATTAATGATTGGGTTTTACTCTGCTCAACAGCTTGTGGACTTGGTGGCATGTGCAGAGAGAGAGAGAGAAACAGCAGCAAAGAATATAGAGCATGCATTGTAGATATGAAGCATAACAGGAATGATCTACTGGAAATCAAGGAATGAAATTTGAGTATCTTGAAGCGAAAGAAAAGAGGAAGCACCTTTGAGTAATAGCCCAAGCCTCCTTCCAGCTCAAACCCTTCTCATCAATCAATAATCTAATCAACTCTGGAATGCAAAGAGTTGGGTGAGTGTCATTCATCTGTACTGCAACCTTCTCAGGAAAGGTGTCCCACACAATCTGCTTTCCTGATCTTCTCTCAAAACATGAAATTATATCCTGGAGAGAAGCAGAGCATAGCATATATTGCTGCTTCAGCCGAAGAATCTTTCCCTCCACTGTTTCATCCCCCGGGTACAATATATAGCAAATCTGTTCAGGATATGACACAGTGACATCCCTTCGTCAGAGATACTGATGCCAATGGCTCTGAAACAAAAAAATAAGTTAATCCATATTATATTCTTGCTGATTAATGGTAATCCATATCCTATTCCTGTTGATTCTTATGATCAAGGGAGGGCCATCTTTCATTTTCTTTGAATGTGTGCTTGAAATTACTAATCCTAGTTAATGCACAACACTTCAATGCATGGTCATAGAAGTCAAAATCTAGTTGTGTTGTAAAATTTGTTCAAACCTTTTCAGTATTGGTCAGGGCCTCATAGGCTTTGGCATGGTCTCTGGCATTAAAAGCACGCAAGTCAAAATCTTTGGATGCAACTTTTGTGGACCAAAGACGAAGATTTAATGTAGTTTGCGTTCTGAAACCTGGTATAGGGACATCATATGCGACAGCAGTTATCTCTTCCCCTCCAACCCACTCTTTTTTTCCATCAGGTCCTGATTTAACTTCCCCGAAAAACTTCACAGGATAGAACACATCATTTCTCACAATTTCCCAGGGATTACCAATCTGCTAAAAGATGCCTTAGTTATAAAGACAGCTGAACACTTCATACTGATATGACAAAAGAGAGAAATAAGAAAGGAAATAATCGCCATAATTTGGGATCAAGATGCAATACGTCTAAGCGCCAAAAGATTATTTAAGAACTTGTACGCATAGAATGAATTTACAAGAAGACAAGCAATTTAACAATTAACGGAAATAAGTCATACCTCCAGCCAATTTTCTGCAACTTCTTCCTGGCCATCTTTGGTAATGTGTTGTTTAAACAAACCATACTTGTATCAAAGTCCATAACCCCACGCAGGATAGTTTAGGGTTGCCATTGAGTCCAAGAAGCACGAGGCAAGGCGGCCTAAACCCCCATTTCCAAGTGCAGCATCTGGCTCCTGTAAAAAGTAACCGAGCACTTTTGTGGTTCAAAGAATTTACACACAATTCATGGACACATCACAAAAAGAACACTGCGCATATTACTATAGGCATAGACTTCAAAAGTGTGTTGGAGAATACAATCCTTGTAAGTAACAAAGTTCCAGCCTAACTATAACTTATTGCTAAGAAACAAAACTATCAATGGAACATTCTTAGTCAGCTTAGGCCTTCAGGTTAATACTTCTTCCACCATCATACTATTATATAGTGGCAGCTCCTGCTTTCGATGATATGTAGCAATGTCACAATTTCGTCATGGGTCGCAATCCCAATATATCCATCTACTCATCCATACCATTTCAAGCTACCAGTTTACCCCTACAATTCAAGTAAACTAACATAGACACAAAAATGGTGTTCGATGAAAACAGGGATGACAAAACAGATCAGTACCATACCTGTGAAGCAACATCCTCTAAATTGTGCCCTAATTTACTCAAAGCCTCAGCATAAGCCCCCGTCATCTCCAAATTCCCAATTGCATTCAACAATGTCCTACCCTGCAAAGAAAGTGCATAATCACATCAAAACCAAACTCATTGTCTACTAAGTTGACCAAAAACCCTAATTTCACATTTTGCAAACCAAAAGGCGAACAAAATAGGAAAAATAACCTGCAGATACTACATAGACAAATAATAAGCCTGCTTCACATTCATCTTCTCATAGTAATCATAAGTAGCATTCCAGTTTATAATAAGCGTATCACGAACACTCTCCGCAGCAGCAATGTATGCCTTTAGAGGATCAGGATTCTCCGGCGAGAATGACGGAGTGAACTCCACGTGGTATTTGATGCTTGAAGCGATTGACGACGAATCAGGTACAAATCCATTGCGCGAAGTATCTGAAAATTTTCAAAATAATGAATCAAACACATTGTAGAGAGAGAAAGGGAGAGAGAGAGAGAGAGATTGAGACCTTGATCGGTGACTGGATCTTCTAGTTGTGGTCGTTTTTGATTGCTTGCGACATTCTTGACTGAGAATTTTCGCTTTGGAAGAGAAGAGCAAGAGGTTGTGAGGAATAAGTTTGAGTGTCTGGTTTTAATGAAGCTTGAGAGAGAGTTGTGGTGTGAGAATGGTTTTATTGGGTTTGAAGTTGCAGAGAACGATGAACTCGCCATTGAATGAAACTTCCTCTCTCTCTCTCTCTCTAGTTTTCGTTGGGGGGAAAGAGAGAGAGATCGACTGAAATCGTGTGAGTGAGGGTGAGAGTTGATTTTTGCCTCTTATCTTTTTTGAGCGTTCTGATATATACGTGTGTGTCGGTGTGTCGGGAGCTCACGTGGAAAACAAGCGCAAATTTCTATTTCTATTTCTCCTCCTCCTGACCGTTAGATATTTCGAGTATTACAAGTCCCAAAACACCCTTAATCGACCGATTTAATCACAAAAATACCACCCCCGTGTGGGGATTGCAACTGTCAATTTGACAGGTGTTGCTGAAGAATTGGTAATTTTGTGAAATAATGAGGGGCAATTAGGGAAGTGGGAGAGAGATAGGCGTGAAAGATATTTAAGCGATTATTGTCTCCGGGCCCAAGAGGACTCGTAATGGGTCCAACCTTGTTGCTTTTGCATTGGACCTTTCTGGGCCCGGAAAAGATCAAATGGTTCCATTAATCATTAGCTGAGAACATCTTAGGATTAGTAAAATTTCCTTACGGGAAGAGAGTGAAAAAGTATAGTGATGTGAAATTTTTTTGTTGCAATCAACGGACAGCAGTTCTAATTAAAAAAATATTAAATCAATTAATTAAAATTTAGATTTGAATATTAAAAATAAAAAGATTTATGTTAAAAAAATTCTTTTTAAAAAGAATCCGACGATAATTCAGAATAAATTAATCAAATCATAACTCTACATATCGATTGATCCAATACAAAAAAGTTTCTTTTGTTGCAACATTTTTTTTTTCTAACTTTTGACGTCAACTTGATTTTGGAGAAAAACTATGGCTTAGTTTGGGCAAATTTTTATTTATTTTAGTTTTATTTCATTTTAGTTATAACAATTTTTTAAGAAATATATGATTTTATAAGTAAAAGTAAAATATTTTAATAAATGAACATGCATAAAAAAATTGTATCTAATTCAGTTAATTTTCTTTTTCAGTTTTGTAATCAAAATTAAATATCAAGTGTTAGAAAAAGAGAAGTGTTACTGGCTCCTCCACAAGTATTACATAAAATTTGAATCAAATATAAGATCTATATAAAATCTATATTCCTATGCACTGCAAAGTTTATCGGATCGAAGTTCTTCGACAAGAATAATGAGCACATGGGGTTCATTAGTTTTACAATCTTTTTGATTGAGTATGACCCATAAGATTTGCAAAGGATTTCTCTCATTTTTCTCTCTAAGCTTTTTTTTTAAAAAAAAAAAATTAATGTACCACTATATTATGTGGTCTTTAGAGAAGTGAATATTACCATGAATTTGTAAGAGAGTGCTAGTCTGATAAGTGTTAATTATGTGAAAATAAAACAGATCGTTGTTTAGTTTTTACAGTAGGGATTATGCAGTGGGGTAATTAGAGCCAATATTTGTCTTCAAGATGATAGTTTAATGGCAATAGCTCATCTCTTTTGAGTTCATATTTTTTGATTCTGTAATTTAGATTCGACTCCTATTATAATTACAAAAAAAAAAAATAAAAAAAAAATGAAGAAGTAGAGCCAAGCTCTTTGCCTTGTGGACAGGGTAGTCATCCAAGGCTCTGTGAAGTGGACTGGCCTCCCTGCCGCCTGGGCCTTTTTCCCGGTCGCGGCATAATAATTGATCGGATATAATTTGTATCATATTAATATTATATTTGATTTTAAATTTTAACTATAATATTTATATTCGATTCTAATCTGATTCAGGTTAAAATATAAAAAATAATATCTGATCCTATAAATTTTTTTAAAAATTCAATCTGACTCGATCCGACCCGATGTACTATATACCTTTAAAAAACTAATCAAATCTGATCTTAAATCGACTTGTACCATCCGATCTGATATTAAATCAACTTACACCCGATATATACCTGACCCATATCTGACCTAAATTATAGCCTAATACATTCTTTTTAATTTAATAATATTTGTACGAGAATGAAAATAAAATTTATAAATTATAACAAATTCTAAATTTTTTTTTTATTTAATAATATTATATTAAAATTTTATTTTATTTTATTATAAATTATTATCGATTCGTATCGAATCAGATTATTTATAACCTAAATCCGTATTTGAATCAACCCGACTACTTTAATATTAAAATCCAACTCTGATCTTAACTCGATTTTTTAGGAAAAAGACCGGATCCGGGTATTCGTTGGATCGGATTGGATATTGCCATCCCTACTGGTGAGAGTTGATTCTACTTATTTTTCTTTTTTAATCGGTTGATATTTAGTAATCAATTTATCTGTCTTAATTAATTCAACTTGAGCTAACTGTTAAGTCCATTAAGGGGTGAGACTTCCCAATGCATGTTTTTTTTTCCATTTTTGAAACTTAAATCTAAAAGTTTAGTAAAGAAAATTTAATGTTTTTATCACTAGATCAATAAGACAGTGTGTAGTATTTTTTATCCTTGTGATTTTTTTTTCAGGCTTTTCCTCTTGAATAAATGAAAGAGTGTTTCTAAAAAAATATTTTAGTGGTCATAATTTCTCTTTTCCAATTTTATGATCCGTATAAGCAAAAATAAATAAATAAATAAATAAATGAAAGAGTATTATGCGTGGGTTGGGCTGTTTAACCCGCTCATTAAATGGGCTCAACCCTAACCGAGCCTAGACAAGTGATCGAGATTGAGCCTGGGCCCAAAATCTTTCTTGTAAGTTGAACCTACCTAATTTATGTGGAACATGAGAAAATTTAAAACGTTGGAGGGAGGATCAACCAACGGTCGAAAAATGTGAAAGAGAGGAGAGAGAAAGTCCCAAATCCCAAAAGAGCTCTTTCTGCCTTTCCGCGGCGCCTCTCATCTATTTGATTTATAAAGAGAACAGATTTGACAGACAGACGGAGAGAGAGAAAACAGCAGAGGTCTTTACGTCTCTCTCTCTCTCTCTCTCTCGAATTGGCTTATATCTTCCTTCGGTTTGTTTAAAGAGTAAACCCGTAATCTCAGGTATTCGTATGATTTCGTCTTTCTTGCCGATCTTGATGGCATTTCGTTCTCTAGATTGCCTTCCAATGATGTACATTTTGCCGGGTTTGTTTCCTAATAAGTCAATCCTGTATTTCCTCTTGTGGGTTTTGATTTTTTTAGGGTTAGGATCTGGATTCTGATTAATTCACATTTTGAATTTCAATTAAATTTTCTTTATGTTCCCAAATGATTGCAATACCTTCTTGTTCTGGCAATTTGGGGGGGTGACTTCAACTTTTATTCAAATCCTGATTCGTTTTGGAACATTCTAACTTTTCAAATTAGGGCTTTCTGTCTAGTTAACATTTTGTGTTCATTTGTTGTCTATTGATTGTTTGTTTTGGTAAATTGGGTAAAATATCTAAAAGCATTTTCTGGATTTACAAATATTTCTCCCAAATTTCCATTTATTTTTTCCCTTTTGTTTGTCTAGAACTTGTTACCATGGCATTGTTATGAGAATTTTTATATATAACACTTGTTATGTGTTTTTCTATTCTAGGTTATCAATATCCTTTTGGGCTGCAAAAGAATATATTCTTTGGGATCGTGAATCTTCGCACACTGCCGAAATGTTTGGCTTTATGAGCAAACCCAGGAATCATAACTCGGTTGATCCGGGTTCTAACCCTTTCGATTCTGATGATGAATCGAAGCAAAACCTTAAGGGCAGACGGACCTCGTCTGAACCGGTGCTAGTGACACCCAATTTCAATAACAATCCTAGAGGCGGTTCTTCTGCTTCTTCATCACCATATGTTGGTTCTGCAGGATCAAAAGACAAATACAAGAATGATTTCCGCAATTCAGGAGGATTAGAGAACCAAAGTGTTCAAGAGCTGGAGAATTATGCGGTCTATAAGTCTGAGGAGACAACAAAGACCGTCAACAGCTGCTTGAAAATTGCAGAGGATATTCGAGAGGATGCTACCAGGACTCTTGAGACTTTGCACCAGCAAGGTGAGCAAATCACTAGGACACATATGATGGTGGCTAATACTGAACATGATTTGAGTAAGGTATATTCCATTCTATTCTCTCATTCCATTGTATTGTTTCATTACAGTGCATGTTGTGTTAGGACAGAAGAATTATTTCCATCAACTTGCTCACTAAAAGATTATTTTAAGCTCACGAATTGGAGATCAATACAATGAATTCTTAGAAAATTTAATTCTCTCCATTCTGGGTTTCCCATATTTAAAAATATAGGACTCCAGTTTAAGGACCATTGTTTTGAAAGATTATGCTTTGGTTATATTTAATGCTGCTTGGTTTCGGGGTTTATATATATATAATATTTGATAGCATCGGTTTTTGGGTATATGAATGTGACATGGAGTTTAAGTAAGCCAAATGTGACTTGTGATGATGGCAATCGGCTTATATCTGAGGAAAATAGCTCTAGAATTGGTTAACAATCAACTAAACTGACAGAGTCAGGTTTACGTAAAAGTCTGGGAGAAAAAATTGTGCGCACAAAAATTGGACTCCAGTTTAAGGAATTTTGAAAAATTATGCTTTGTTTGTATTTAATGCTGCTTGGTTTTGGGGTTTATATTTATATAACATATATGTATATAATATTTTGATAGCATTGGTTTTTGGTTATATGAATGTGACATCGGAGTTTAAGTCGGCCAAATGTGGCTAGTAATGACAGCAATCTGCATATATCTGAGAAAATAGCTCAAGAATTGGTTAACAATCAACTAAACTGACAGCGCCAGTTTTACATAAAAATCTGTGGGTGATAAAATAGTGTGCACAAATCTTCTCTCTACTCAAATAATACAAGTTTCTATCTTGAAACTCTATGATGTTGCTTGTAACCAACCACTAAATTGTTAGTATTACCAAATCCAATATCTGAACTCCTAGATATGAAGATGATTTAAGCAAAAGTTCATTAGGAAACAAATGGTGCTTGAGTCTTTAATGCACGACCTAATTTGAGTAGTTAGCTTTGAAGTTCTAATTTAAGTGACGTGTTAAATGAATGCAAAATTTCATCTCGGACTGCATCAACCTCCAGCTGTTTGTTCTTCTACTGCTTCTAGTTTTTCGAGATTCAAATAAAATCCCCAGTGTTGATTGTAAGTATACTGTTTAATGCACCACTGAGTCCAGGGAGAGAAGCTATTGGGAAGTCTTGGAGGCATTTTCTCCATGCCATGGAAACCAAAGAAGGGCAAAGCAATTACAGGGCCTACTATCACAAATGGTATGCCTCTCTCTGTATCAAAAATATGCACCGAAAATTTTGAAGGTCTCAGTTTTTTCTGGGACAATGGAAAAAAGACAAAGGAAAAAGGATTAAAAAAATTGCCAAGTGTAAATCTCTAGTACCAGTTTTGACATGGCACTCATGTTTGGTTTTCTGCATTCTGTAAGCAGACACCACATCTAATAGAAAGCAACACAATCCTGAGCAGAGGGAAAAGCTGGGTCTTGCACCTGCTGCCAAAGGAAAGGGTGCAAAAACACCTCCTCCTGAACCTACAAATGCCTTACAGAAAATTGAGGTCAGCGTTGGGATTTTACTTGATAATCTGCAGCAACTTTTTCTCATTGGTTATCTCACTGCGAATTTACATTGAATTTCTCCTACCAGCAAGAGAAGTCAAAGCAAGATGATGCACTTTCTGACCTGAGTAATATTTTGGGGGATCTAAAGGGCATGGCAGTCGAAATGGGAACAGAAATTGAAAGGTCAATTCTGCCGCCTTTTACAGTACATGCATACACCCTACATTCGCTTCATTCCAGATAACAGAAAACGGATAGAAGAAAATGTTATTTTCATTTTTTGCTTGGCTAATATGTCCTATACTATAAAGAAAGAGATAGCTGATAACTATATTTTGCTGAAGGGCTAGTTTGGATGAAGCTGAATCTCTTGAATGCTTCCATTTTTATCAACTCTTACCACTGAAGCAATCTTTGGCTGCTCCGGTGATAAGCGCATGCATCCAATTCCTTAGGTCAATTGTCCAGACTGCCATATAGTTCCTTATTTCTTTTTTCTTTTGTCACTTAAGGAAACAGTTAAGGAAGTTGATAGAGGAAAATGTTATATCTGTGCCAATAAAGTCATTGGCCTTTTTAGGAACATTCAGCTTTTCTTCATTTCCACATTAAAAAGAAAAAAATAGGTTGGGAAGTGCAGGAAGAAATACGATTAAGAATTATTAAGAAGCAGAAGCATACTATCATTTCTGTGAATAGGAAAAAGGGTTTGTACTCTATAATGTCCATAACAAATAATCAATGGCAAAGTGCAGAGGAAATAAAATGAAGCATATTAACAGCTCTCAATGCCTTATGTCTTCTGTTTTCTGATCATATCTGTCCATTCAACTAATACATGGAATTTGTACTCTGGTAAGTGCAGGCAAAATAAAGCTCTTGATCATCTCAATGACGATGTAGATGAGTTGAATTCCCGAATGAAAGGAGCCAATCAACGTGCACGTCGTTTAGTTGGGAAGTGAACCGTTCTGATTCAGAAAATGCTAAAAGTGATTTTGTTTTACAATTTTTTTCCTCCTCTATTAATGTAATGGCTTTGTCACCTACATGAAAGAAATAAGAGACCATTTTCCCTTTTTTGAACAAGACCAATTTCCTGAATGAAATCTTGATTCTTTTGTATTTCTCTCCCTTCTGGAAATATGCAAAGAGTTACACATATTCTCTCCTTTGCCTGAGTTGATCACTTACGCACTTGATACGTGCTATGTTTTCTTTCCTTTATTTTTCTGGTTCCTTTTTGAGGGGCACGCGGTTTTCCAGGTAGGATTTTAAGCTGAGAGGTATCCATTTGCTGACTGAACTGGCGCCTGCTATCCATTTGCAGGCATGAGAAATTACTCTTAAAAAATGGTAGCAGAAATTCAGTAAACCAAACAGTCGTCTAATTTCTTCAGAGTTCCATGTCTAGGGTCCTTGCTATACCTGATAGGCCGACAATTTTAAAGGATCGGCCTCCATGGATGCACATGTTACACTGAAAAATACCAGTCATACTATATAAAAGAAAATTAATGTGGGGTCGGGTTTCAGCTACTTCAACCGGTAATAGACTTTCTGCGTCTTGACACCAAGTTTCGCCTCTATGAGGGTCGGGGAGGTTAGGAGCATACCCAACCCCAACTTGTGGCCTAATCACCTATCAAAAAAATGGGGAAAAGCCAGGTTTTGTTTTAAAAAATCTCAAAAATGTCATCAGATGTCTTAATAGGAATTAGGATTGAATTTAAGAATTCAGACATTACTTTTCTAAATATACATTATTACATCACAAGTAGACATTATTTTTCAAAATATACATCATCACATCACACAGACATGTACAAAAATAATGCCAACAATGGCAAGATTAAGTTCTACGCCTAATTCCAGTTCTACATAAGATGAGACCCTGCACGTTGCCCAGGAAGCAGCCGGGTATAAACAGAAAACCAGTGCCCGCAGCACTGTCTTGTTCACCAGGACTACAGAAGTGTAGATTTGTACAAACATATCTTGATCTGTACCAACTTGCATGTTTGACAACATAGGAAATTTATGCTTCTTTCTGCTATAGCTAATCTGTTTAGGCCAATATTCAAACAACCTCGGTCTTCACTGGAACCCAGTTACTTTTCACGCCATTTTCTTTCCTTGCATGAGATATAAAGCCAACGATGTAACCCATAAAAGCCCCAAGCACCAAGACACCTGCAGCTTTGACATACCAGGAAAAGTTAGACTCCATCTTCTCATCTTTAATATCTGTATTTTGACTTACGGCAACACTTCCACCACTAATAACTCGGCCATTTGCTAATATTTCCATCATATCATGCACCTCTCCGTCATGGTTGCCTACATAAGAAAATATAAGTTTCTCTTTGGTAGCAACCAGCCTGGTGTACCCAAACTCGCCCCCACGATACAAAGATTGTGCAGGCTGAGGGAAGATTGGGTCATTTGGGTGATTAGCTCTTGGTGTCCAGATGGGTTGCCAGTCCTGTCCACCCATTCCAATCACAACATGCACCGGAAAAGCCTCAACTTTCTCATCATTCCCGCCCATGCTTGCACAAGTGAAGTTATTCAAAGGACAAAACCTCTCATATCTATGGACATGTCCCCATAATGCGAGGCTCACCTTGTTCTTCACTAATAAAGGTTCCAAGTGCTCAAGCATACTCTTCCTCATTGGAGTGTCCCTAATTTCATTGCTTGTTGTATACATCGGTCTGTGCCCTTGGACAACCACAAAGGGAGTTTTCTTCCTATCTACTGTCTCAAGGTCATGCTTTATGAAGTTATATTGATTACTACCTGGAAAGAAGTTAGTCTCAGTTGATATATACACGAAGTGCACGGCTCCCATATCAAATGAGTAGTATAGGTTTTGAGTGGCAGGAGCATGGGTTCCAGTTGGTTCGGAAGAGTTACCAGGCATATGGAACTTGAGGCTATAGGGCACTCCACATTCACCACCACCATCTTTTCCATAAACAGGTTGGGACCAGTCGCCCTTCCAAGGTTGTAATGGCCAATCATACTCATGATTACCAATGCAGACATGGTAAGCAACTTTTGAAGCAACAGGTTCAATCTGAGAGAAAAATGTATCCCACAACCATGAATAGCCTCTTGCATAGCTAATATCTCCAATATGCGAGATGAAAGCTGGCTTGTCACCAAGAGCTTCAAGATCACGGAGGATCCACTTTATGGTTGATAAGCTTTCTTCTTGTGTGCGAAGAAAAGTTGAGTAGGGCGTTGCTGCACCCATATCTCCAAATAGAAAAGCTATTGTTTCATCTGAATCCTCATTCCGTGACACAAAGCTATAAGTCTCACTCCACCCTCCTACATCACTCCCAACCTATCGCAACCAAAACAATTATTTCACTGTGACATCTAAATCAAGCTAATAGAACAATAATTGTAAGAGAATTTTAAACAGGAAAAGCATATAGCAACTTAAAATAAAATTAAAAAAAAAAAAAAAAAAAAAAAACCAAGTAGTACAAAAGGGAAAAGGCTTCAATCAACCTAGACAGAGAACTTTGCTTTAAAGGGCATCAAACCAAACCCGCAAGTTAAAAATGATTAATAAATAAAAGTTGCATGCTTGATCAAGAATCACAAGATCAATTAACAAGAAACATGCCATGCACATCATCATAAGACTTCATATTCAAGTAACCTGAACTTCCACCATAAAATTGACAATAAATATCAACGCTCTCATCAAGTGGCAACCTATATTTAGAGTTCACTAGAAGGACCGCACCTCAGACATAGAAGCTATGCTAATATATTTGCAAGACAAATTATATAGAAAAGGCCCGGTGAGAGAAAAAAGATCACATATACAAGAGGAAAACCATACTTCCTCATAACTCCAAGAAATTCACCATTACAGATGATGCCTTTCAACAATCACATAGTTTCACTTAAATAAAAAATGATGCGTTTGACAAACAAAAGATGAAGCAACCCCAAATGATAATCAAAGCAATTCAAATTATCAAATGAAGCAATCAAATTAAAATAAAACAACCATACCTTTTTTTTTGGGGGGGGGGGGAGGATCCAATTTCATAGGACTCCAAAAGACCCAGCAAAAAAAAAAAAAAGCCACCAAGATATAAAAGCAAAAAACCAATCAAAATCAAAACCCATAAAAGAGAAGGGGGGGAGACCGACCTTGTAATAATACCTCTTTCCCTTCTTCAAAATTTTCATAACCCCATCATGTATAAACCCGGGATCTCTCCACCCAATAGACTCATTAGCCGGAGAATCACACATGTGCTCTCTCTCATAACTCCTCACCGTAGTCCCTACACTATCTCGCATCTGATCTCTCCGCACTCCATACTTCACAAACTTCTCCTCCCCATTACCCGCCACAAACATAACCCTCATCTCATCATCTCTCTCCGTGAACGCCAAATGGACCTGATCCGGCCCGAACCGGTTCTCAAACCCGACTTCCTCGGACCTACCCAGCAAATGCTTTGTACCCGGTAATGGATTGTGGTCATGGTCGAGCTTTTTGGGGTTAATTTCGTCCTGGGTCCACCGGAAAATCCGAAACTCGTAATTTGACCTGAGGTTCACCAGAGGGAGGGTAACCTGACCGGACCCAGATTTCCATTCAGACGAAGAATTTAAGAAAACGTATCCAATAAAGTTGTCGGAGGAAGAATCGGGGGGAGAGTAGATTCCTAGCCAGTCGAGATCTGACGGAGAGTCAACGCCCGACCATTTGACCGTAACAGAATCCCCGGATCTAGATAGAGTTTTTGGGGCTACAGAGAGAGAAACTGGGGAGGAGAGAGAAGGTGAGAGAGAGAAAATACAGAGAAGAAGAAGGCGAAGGAGAGAATCTTGGGAGATCATAATAATTTTTCGTTTTTCTTGCCTATGTTCAAAAGAGGAAAAAATCTAGGGGGAGAACGAAGATATTCCTAGGGGGATACCTGACGATAGAGAAAGAAGCGGTGCTTAACCTTTAAGGATGGTGGCGGGGTGATGCGTGGGAATTGGGTTTGTGACCTCAGCCATTGGTTTTTTCGTGTAATTATTTTTGGGGAAATTTAGTTTTGGGATCTCATTTTTCTTTTCTTTGAAGAAAATACTGTCGAGGTTGATTCTCTAATTATCTTAATCTTTTACTTTACTCTCTCTTTATTTTAAGTCAATTAATTTATATTATGTCTTAGAAAATTTTGACTTTTCCATCAAAACAGTTTTTGCTATTTTTACGTATTTAACTTGAGTTAAAGGGAGATTTTCATGCTATGTACATTACATCTAAAATAAAAATGATTTTGAATAGTATTTAAATAATTGATCGGGTTGTTAAAACCCTCAAATTAAAAATCGATTCTCCCAATGCAACAAACTGTAGCAATAGTGGTTAGCAGGTCGAATCCCAAGAGAACTAATGAATTTATTCTCTTAGTTAATGTTAAAAATAAAGTTGGGAGGTTTTTAAATAATTTATTAAAATAAAAAATTACTAAATAAAAATTAATAACCTAAAAATAAGAAACAAATCAATAATGTAAAATATTAAAAATTAAGGAAGAAATTCAATTTACCAAACTCCGATCCAAGGGTTTATATATTTGATTATCTTATTGATAATTGGTTAAAAATATTATTCTTACGATTCAATATTTTACCTTAGATCTATTAGGATAGCCGTAATAAATCTTGTGTTTTCCTAATTTAATCGACCAAACCTAGCATCCAATCGAAACTTATCATTAATCGACTGGACACGATAGCATTCCATATCAATATAATGATAGCATTACGTTCTGTGAAAATAGTTAAACCATAATTAATTGAGATAGCCGCAATTACTCAATTTTGTTCCATTGATTCCCTAGGTCATATGAATACCGGTAAAAGACCCATAAACAAAAATAACCTAATTGCTACTTGTACCATTCGTTTATGACAATTATAGATCACTGAATTCCTGGATAGCAATAGAAAAACTAGTATTGAATTAAATTGTCAGATTAACCAATATTAGATTTTCCTAAAATTAAATCAAGAATTAACGAATACTTGAATAAAAGATAAGAAATTAAATTAAGTACCTAACCTCACAATGAAGAACAATTGATTAAAATTCCCCTTGAATCAGATAAAAATAAACTAACCACACATGGTGGTGAGTTTTGAATAAAAGAAAAAGAAAAAAATAAAAAGAAAAATTCTTGGGAAGAGGAGAAGAGAAATATGGAGTATGTCCCAGCCGGCAGCTCCTTGTGAATATATATTGAACAGTAGGTTTCCTGTGTTCCTTTGAATATGAGCCCTTGACTTCTTTTGGAAAGAAAATAATAGTAGCTACCTTGCCTTCTTGAGGAGTTGATAAAAATAGTGAACGGTGGTTCAACTTTTAGAAATATTACGAATATGAGTAGTCGGTCCTCTCCTTTTTTTGGAATTATGAAAAGAATTGACAACCCTCACTATTGTTTCTTCAAAAGGAATGTGTATCAGCTTCCTTTTCTCTACTCCTAGCCTTCAGAATTATTAAAAAATTCAAATTTTTCTTCTTCAAGACCCAATAAAATCTTGAGTCAAATTAGCTCCAAAATTGCTTCATTAAGCCTAATTTGCTCCAAACCTTTAAATTCAACATCCTAAAATTAAAATTCAATAAAACCAACCATTAGGGCATTAAACAATTCAAATTCAAACCATGATAACAATAATAAATTCAATAAATTGCATGTTATCAAATTCCTCCACACCAAACCAATGCTTGTCCTCAAGCATTCGCTATCCCAATATCATTCAACTATTTTCCTTTTCACTTCTTCCCTTCCTTCATTTCATCATTCAACAATTTCAAGCAGCATACATTGAAGCAATCAAGCCAAAACAACAATTCAGAGAACAAGCGATCATAGATTCATAACTTTTAAAAGAAAATATAGATATCCAATTAAACTCAATAATTTCATCAGAATTCAATGCACCAAAATTCAATACCCTCACAAGGATTTCACTCTATGCACTCAAAGTGTGTAAAAGAGAATTTATCGATAACTCTCAAAATCAAAGCATAGTATGCTATTACCATAAATTTGCTTATTAATCAAATCTCCACCATTGATTAAATGAATTCAAAACAAAAATCTGGGGGTCTTTATAAGGATTGTAACATGGCTTGGGTAAAGGTAGGGTAAAAGGTAAAAATGATGTATAATGCATACCAAAGAAGCATGTCAAATATTACAAAACAGACCTACTAACCAACCCATCCCATAACATAAAGTATAATCAACCTATAGAAAAATATCCAAAGCAAAATCATCTCATTCCCCGATCAAAATTTTTGGGCCTTTTTTTTTTCCTTTGTTTTTTTCAAATTCCATCATTTGAATTTTCTGGGATTTTTTTTTCTTTTTTCTTTTCCATTTTTTTCCATTTTTTTCAAATTTTTTTTAATGATAATCTCGAGAATGAATGAAGAGTGCGTGCATAAATTTCCCCAAATCATATGAATAAATCTCTAAAAATAATCGTCAACATAAAATTCTCCAATTCCCTTTACAAATAACCACTCATTCAACATCTAAACACATACTTCTTTAATATGAGAACCAAAAAGAAAGTTAAGAGCAAAAAGAAGGCTTGTGTGTAAAGTTGTGCGGTTATAAAAAAAAAAGGATAAATGCTCAATTTGGTTCACTAGGGAATGAATATGTACAGAAATGTTTTTTTAAGATAGATAAAGAGTGTAAACTTAATTACCCACATCATATTAATGCATGAATTCATTAATGTGATTTTGAAAAGTATTGCAAAGCAAGTTATAGAATAAACATGCTATGATTGATGCACACATTAAAAAATTAGAGCAAAGATGATAATATGCTCTCAAGACTCAAATGCTCACAAAAGTGTGTAATATTGTATCGAATTTTGCACATTTGCATCTAATTCAATCATCAAAATCAATGTGATGTTTAAAACAATTTTTATCCAAAATACAACTAATCACACTTGTCTCTTTCATGAGTTCCAACTCAAATCGACAATGTATACTAATTCAAAAATTATTTTCAGACAAAAATCAAAAGAGTATAAAGTTCCAAGAAAAATAATAAAAGAAATGACATGGATGCATAAAATCCTCCCCCACACCTAAATTCTACATTGTCCTCAATGTATGCAAATGTGAGAAAAAAGAAAAGAAACTAGAATGCAACTCAAAAAAATTAGCAAATTTTAAAATCGCAGTAAGTCTCAAAAAATCACCATATGCAATATATAAAAATAAGACAATAAAAAAGAAAGAAGATGAGAGAAAACTCCCCTATGGCGAATGTGAGGTCGCGGATGGTTTTGAAAAAGGTTGAACTGTGAAAATGCCTCTTCTGAAAACCGTGTGATCATCTGGTAATGCAAAAACTGCTTCTGTCTAAATTTTGAACTTCCTTTAGAAACCGCGTGATCATCTCTTAACACCAAGACTGTTTCTGTCCAATTTTTTTCAATTGCTTCAAAAACCGCGTGATCATCTCTTAACATCAAGACTACTTTTGTTCAAATTTTTTTTTTTCAATTGTCTCAGTGTCTTTTGGCTTAATGCAACTCTTAAAAATTCTATCTTGGGCATCTACAAAAATTAAAAGAAGAAACAAATGACACAAATCAAATATGCCTAATCAAATAACAAACTAAACAAATTCAAGAAGAAAAAAATATATATATATATATTGGGTTGCCTCCCAACAAGCGCAATTGTTTAACGTCTTTATGCTCGACGTTTCTCTTTTTTTTTTTTTTTTTTTTTCCAAGGAGATTTCAACTTCAACTTGGGAGGTTCATATAATTTCCCTTCCATATCTAATTGTGCATTTGAATTAAAATGAATATCACATTCTTCTTCACAAATTTCCTGCACAATTAAATCAACAACATCAGCAAAACAAATTGATCGACATTCATTTGGGTACTTCATAAGATTAAAAATAATAAATTTAACAATCTCGCCATCGAACTTGACAGAAAGAGTACCCTCGTCCACATCTATTTTAATCTTTGATGTCTTTATGAATGGTCTTCCTAATAGAAGTGGAGCTGAATCAATAATTGTGTCTCCTTCCATTTTCAATATGTAAAAATCGATCGAAAGAATTAGTTCGTTAACTTGTATCAAAACATTCTCAACAATCCCCTCCGGGTAAGCATAAGAATAGTCAGCTAACTGGATAGCAACCTTAACTTCTTTTAAGGGACCCAATTTCAGAGTATTATAAATTGAATAAGGCATGATATTTATCGGTGCTCCTAAGTCTAGTATGACATGCTCAATCTTTTTCTTACCAATAATACAAGGTAGAGTGAACATACCTGGATCCGCATATTTTTCAGATAAAGTTCCTTTGATTACATCAGACACATTCTCACCCTTTTTATCACCTTTTATCTTCTTAACTTCATTCTCTGAATTCTCCAACTTGCTAGGAAAAAGTGGTATAACTGCACTAGAAGTGTTAGACAAAGAGAATTCGGATGTTACCTTAATTGAATTTTCATACATGCATTCATTTTCCTTATCCACATCCTTCCCTTCATCCACCTTCTTAGATTTTAGGCTCGATTGAAGTTCGTTCTCACTTCTCAACATTATTGAACTAACATTCTCTTTGGGATCTACCACCATTTATGAGGAAAATTTCTCTAAAATTCGAGCCTCCAAATTACTAACTGAAATGGCTAGTTGAGTGATTTGATTTCCCAAGTTTTGTAAGTTTGCACTCGTTTCTTGAATGCTAGTTCTCGTTTTCTGTTGAAATTGTTGAGTGATAGTCGCCAGAGCTTTCATAATATTTTCTAGAGACATACTTGAATTAGAGAATTGTGTCGGTATTGGTGATGGTCTATTAAAAAAATTGAGATTGATGTCTTGACTGTTCTCCTTGGTTCCCATAACCCAAATTTGAATGATCTCTCCATTCAAAATTGTAATTACTAAAATAAGGATCATATGTATAAAAAGGTTCTTCTTGCAACATTGGACACATATCCGTAGGATATCCGAGAGTTGAACATATGTCACAAACTTTAGCTGTTTGCAATTGCCCTATAGCCAACTGACGAACCAGTTCAGAAATTTGAGTTTCAAGATTCGAATGACTTACCTTAAGAGTTGGATACCCGGTGCACAAGGGTTGTTGATTCAAAATTCCTGCATATATTGTCATCTTTTCATCCTCTTCAAAAATCAACAAACAAATGAAAAAACACAAACTAAGAAATTAATATAGTTCCCCGACAGCGGCGCCAAAATTTGGTCGGGTTGTCGAAACTCTCAAATTAAAAACTGATTCTCACAATGCAACAAACTGTAGCAATAGTGGTTACCAGGTCGAATCCTAAGGGAACTAATGAATTTAATCTCTTAGCTAATGTTAAAAATAAAGTTGTGAGGTTTTCAAACAATTTATTAAAATAAAAAATTACTAAATAAAAATTAATAACCTAAAAATAAGAAACAAATCAATAATGTAAAATACTAAAAATTAAGGAAGAAATTCAATTTACCAAACTCCGATCCAAGGGTTCATATATTCGATTGTCTTATTGATCATTGGTTAAAAATATTATTCTTGCGATTCAAGCATTTAACATTAGATCTATTAGGATAGCCGTAATAAATATTGCGTTTTCCTAATTTAATCAACCAAACCCAGCAACCAATCGAAACTTATCATTAATCGACTGGACACGATATCATTCCATATTAATATAATGATAGCATTACGTTCTGTGAAAATAGTTAAACCAAAATATAATTAATTGGGATAGCCGCAATTACTTAATTTTGTTCCATTGATTCCCTAGGTCATATGAATACTGATAAAAGACCCATAAACAAAAATAATCTAATTGCTATTTGTACCATTCGTTTATGACAATTACGGATCACTGAATTCTTGCATAGCAATAGAAAAACTAGCATTGAATTAAATTATTAGATTAACCAATATTAGGTTTTCCTAAAATTAAATCAAGAATCAACGAATATTTGAATAAAAGACAAGAAATTAAATTAAGTACCTAACCTCACAATAAAGAACAATTGATTAAAATTCCCCTTGAATCAGATAAAAATAAACTAACCACATATGGTGGTGAGTTTTGAATAAAAGAAAAATAAAAAAATAAAAAGAAAAATTCTTGGGAAGAGGAGAAGAGGAATATGGAGTATGTCCCAGCCGACAGCCCCTTGTGAATATATATTGAACAGTAGGTTTCCTGTGTTCCTTTAAATATGAGCCCTTGACTTCTTTTGGAAAGAAAACAATAGTACCTACCTTGCTTTCTTGAGGAGTTGATAAAAATAGTGAACGGTGGTTCAACTTTTAGAAATATTACGAATATGAGTAGTCGGTCCTCTCCTTTTTTTGGAATTATAAAAAGAATTGGCAACCCCTACTATTGTTTCTTCAAAAGG
The DNA here is from genome assembly GCA_037126225.1 of Dillenia turbinata. Lineage (NCBI taxonomy): Eukaryota > Viridiplantae > Streptophyta > Magnoliopsida > Dilleniales > Dilleniaceae > Dillenia > Dillenia turbinata. The sequence goes on from JBAMMX010000019.1 coordinate 20,131,222, forward strand.
AATGTGTATCAGCTTCCTTTTCTCTACTCCTAGCCTTCAGAATTACTAAAAAATTCAAATTTCTCTTCTTCAAGACCCAATAAAATCTTGAGTCAAATTAGCTCCAAAATTGCTTCATTAAGCCCAATTTACTCCAAACCTTTAAATTCAACCTCCTAAAAATAAAATTCAATAAAACCAACCATTAGAGCATTAAACAATTCAAATTCAAACCATAATAACAATAATAAATTCAATAAATTGCATGTTATCAATAATATCAATCAAAACGTTAAATAAAATATCAGATAGGGGACTATTTGATTTTTTCATTATGAATACAAATTCAATCCCTCGTTTAGCAGGGTTTTTTTTCCCCTTAAATAATGATAATGAAATACTCAATCACAAATTTTCAAATAATATAAAGATTTATATTATTGATGGAGGTAGGTTTTACTTCACTGATACCTACTTTGCCGACCCGAGTCTAGAATTGGTGTTGAAGAGTCTTTTAGGTATTTGTTAGTGATAGGATTTATAAATACTATCGAAGGGTGTTCTGATCGGAAAGGTTCTGATACTTAAATCAGAAAAAGAGATTGTGAAAAAATGAGAAACAAATATATATTTTTGTGTAAAGTGTAGAATTAATGAATATACCTGACCAGTTATCTATGTTGAACATATATAGTAGTCCCGTATGTGTTTAGGGGTGCAAAATCTCTAATTTTTTTTTTTTGTAAAAGAATTGTTAAGAATTTTCTGAAATTACAAGAAGTGTAGTTAAAGATTTTTTTGAGGTTTAAAATCATGTTGATAAAGGAAGTTTAAGTTGGTACAGAGATTTCCTTCCATATCGAGAATGATTATTGAGCTCCGTTTCCTTATTGAGAAAGATTTTCCTGAGACCAGAGGAGATTTATATCTGATTATGAAGATTTAGCTTTGTTAAAAATTTTCTTCCTTAATAGAGAATCTTAGTTGAACTTTCCACGTAATGAAATTACTTCCGTTTAATGAAACGTATCCATTGAGAAGTGGGATAATTGAGAGGTCTAGGGGTCGAGAGTTAGGATGACCGATAGATTAAGGAATAACTGATTTCCTGAGAGAATAAGACCTAGAGAGTCAAAAAGTATAAATTAGAGTGCTCGATCGAGAGAACACTCAACCGAGAAATCAATGACGTATTTAATTATTCATGAGTTTTATAATTTAATGGGCTTAGATAGTTTCAGTCTTATGGTCTTATGGTAATGGACCGTGGAACATGTACCGTCAATTACAAATAATGATTTTTTTTGGGGAGAAGAAAAGGGATAATTAACATAGCAATTTTCCCTAAATAACGATTACTTGAAAAGTAAATTACCTGAAAAGTAAAGTTTCGGAGTCTTTAAATTAATAATATACAAAAAGTAATTAATTAGCCCATAGCGTCACCTGAAGTTCAAAAAAAACAAAAAGGGAAAAGCTCAAAACCCAAAATGAATAGCATATGATTGGTGCACTACCACCTCCATCTTTAGTAATAAATATATTACTAGTACAAAGTGTAGATTTCCACAAACATACCTCGATTTGTACCCGGTTGCATGCTTGAGTACATGGGAATTTGACGTTCATACAACATTAGTCTTCACTTGGGACCCCTTGCTTCCTTAACCAGTCTCTCCTCCTATGAGAAATAATGCTAAGAATGTAATCTATAACAGCCCCAGGCTCCAAGACACCCGCACCTTTAGCACACCAGGAGAAGTTAGACTCGGTCTTCTCATTTCTGGCTTCAGTAGTTTGATTGAGGCCAACAATAATTACTCGACCTGATGCTAAAATTTCCACCATATCGTGCACCCACCGCAATACAGAGAGCAAGCTGCTTGAGAGAAGATTGGATCATACGGGTGATCTGCTCTTGGTTCCCAAATGGGTTACCATTCTTGTCCAGTCGTTCCAATCACAACATGCATCGGAAAAGCCTCAACTTTATCATTGTTCAAGTACATGCTCGCACAAGTGTAAGTTGTTAAGAGGATAAAAGCTATCATATGTATGACATGTCCCCATAATGCAAGGGCTCACCTTGTGCTTCACAAATAGAGGTACCAAGTCAGTGGAGCATCCCTAATTTCATTGCTTATTGAATACATTGGTCTGTACTGTATCTTAGGTAATCAATTACTGCAAACAGTGCCAACTAGGGAAAAAAAATTCCATTTTCAAATAACAAGCACAGAAATAAGAAGCAGAAAACTAATTATAGGGACAGACCTTGAAATAATACCTCTTTCCCTTCTCTAAATTCTTCATTACCCCATCATGTATAAACCCAGTATCTCTCCACCCAAACACCTCTCATTAGCCGGAGAATCACACTTCCTCTCTCTTTTTCATACATCCTCACTGTAGTAGTCTTTACTGATCATCCCTCTCCAACCCATACTTCACAGACCCCTCTTCTCCTTCACCCGCCACAAACATGACCCTCATATCATCGTCACTCTCTGTAAATGTCAAATGGTCGGTTCTCAAATCCGCCTTCCTGGGACCTACCCAGAAAATGTTTGTGCCTGGTAATGGCTCATGGTCATGGTCGAGCTTTGTTCGGTTCTCATGTTATCTTTATAGTACCGATAGAAAACATATTGACAAGATTAATTAGATTAATATCACTTAGGAATAGACGATAAGAGTATCCTAATCCACATTGAGAAAAATCAAGGAGTAATTTGTCTTTTAACTCTTCATCTCGCACAAAGTCCAGAAATATTAATGTAAAAAAATAAATAAATTAAATATATCATTCATAAATAACTTATAATTGCAATTAACTTATTTAAAAATACAACTATTCAAAAGAAAATTACTAATTATCGTATTAAAAGTTTCTATTTTAAAATCGCCTTCAAACTATTTTTAAATAAAAAGGATTTCGTCTGTGCAATATTAGCATTATAAGAGTAGCCAATCATTTCCCACCACCCCCCTTCCCCCAACGAAAATAGAGTCTTTGGTTGTAGAGTTTATTTGTGGCCTGGGACAATGTTCCATGAGATCAATAATTGGGTAAGGCAGGAACCAGGCCCGGCACATCACACACCCCTCACTGCAATATATATTTTTTTTACCTTTTATGATTAATCGATATCTAAAATCATATTTTGATTAATCTGATTCAATTATTATCAAATTTAATATAAAAAAAAATTCTTTCAATATAATTTTTTTTATTCTCAAATTTAAAACGATCTAACACCCTTATACTCTATATCAACTGTTTTTTGGTTCACTACAACACAAATGCTGTCGTTCTTTGTCTTTTCTTTTTTAAATATGATATCATTAATAATCATATTATATTTAATTAAATTTATTTTGATTTAAATTAGATTTTTAAGATATAAAATTTTTTATATTTAATTAAATTTATTTTGATTCAAATTAGATTTTTAAGATATAAAATTTTTTGAATATCTGCTTGACTCAAATTTGTGCGCAACCACTCAACACATTGGTTTTGTCATTTTCCTCCTAGGCTAATAATGTTCATCTGATAGCTTTAGAAATTTCTCCTTCCCCTTTTAGCGTTGCCAGCAAAAGGAATTTAATTATGATTAATGCATAAGTCCCAATCAAGCCAAAAGTCCAACAAAGTGCTGCTTGGCTAAAAGTTTCCCTTTTAGATAAGCACAATAAATTCCTGTAAGATAACTTAAATGAGGGAAAAGAAACAAAAGAACAATGAAGAATTCTATAATGAAATAACTATTTGGTCTCATATCATCTGGGAAAGAAGAAAACAACTCAATTTAAAGCTTTCTTTTCAAACTGGCTGGATTCATCTTAGTATTACTAAATTTTCTACCCAAAAATTATTATTATTATTATTGTTATTATCTTACAAAATTCAGGTACAACTTTAAGGGTAAGTTTGGGTAAGTTTGGTTCAGGGGAGGGAGAGGGGAAGCGAGAGATTTATTTCACCTAATGAAAATAAATATATTTTTTTTATTTTTGTTTGGTAGGGATGAAGAGAAAAAAATGGATGATATTTTTTTGTATTTGGTTGGAGCAAAAAGTAAAAGAAAATAATACTTAATTTACTAATTTATTCTTGTAAAATAATATTTTAATATTTATTACTATATATATTTTTTATTTTTTATTTTAAAATATTTTTTAAAAAATATAATTTTTTTTGAAAAATAGTTATTTAATTTTTTTTATTTTTTCTAAATTATTTTTATTGTTATTTTATATTAAATAAAATTAGAATATTAATGTAAAAAAATAAAAAGAATAAAAAAAGTGAAATTAGAAAAAATAATTTGCTCAATAAAATTGATGAAATAAATTAAATTTTATTATTTTATATTAAATAAAATTATAATAGTAAAAAATAATAGATAATTTCGTAAATATTAAAAAGGAGTAAGAGTTAAATCGTCTAAAAATTTCATTTCCTTCCACTTTAGGACGGAAATGATTTTTTAAGAAGAATGAAAAGGGATTACACCCCACTTTTATTTCTCTATTCACTTTTACCTCCTTACCAAACAAGTGAAATCTTTCATTTTTACTTTTCTTTTCTTTTTTTTTTCACTTTTCATATCAACCAAACTATCCCTAAACAAGGTTACTAAAAATCTAATGAATATAAATATATCAAGGGTTAGTTAGTATGGTGAATAGGTTATTGTATTTTTTAGTTAAAATCACGAATTCGATTTATAATTTAGATATCAAGTTGATTATATTGGGAGACCTTTATCCCTAAGAGGGATTTTAGTCAAGTTATTCTGGATTAAGTAAAATTTTAGACATCGGATGATAAATGGAGTGTAAAGAAAAAAATAAGAGTACAGGTATTTTAATTTGACAACAATAATTGATTAAAATAATAAAGCTTGATATGACTATTTTATTTTTCAATTATAAAAATCTGATGGCTTAATCAGGCTTATGGGCCAAATGAACCTGATTCGTTTAGAGCTAAATATCAAAACAAGGTTACCAAGTAGGTTCCGGAATTTTTATCCCATTAAAATCTTTATCCTTCGCCAACATATATCATGTGCGCCTGAATATATATATATGTAAGTGGATTAATAATCACCGATTGATATTTAGGATTCCCTTGACTTATTCAGTCTAAGTATTATGAGGCCTTTGATGAAGAATTATCTCTTTTAAATCTTATTTTTTTATTTCTATAATTCAAATTTGAGATTTATAGTTAATAAAGTGCAGTTCGACCACTATCAAGAGTTTGGTGCGCCCGAAAGATGAGCTTGATCTTTTATTGAGCCTATGCCTGGGTCCAAGATTTTTTACCTTAGACTCGACATGGTCCTACTTGAGCCCAGTCAAGCTTGATTAGGGCTTAGGTTTGAGGGTGATAGAGATAAATTTAGTATAATATTCGTGATTTATTTTATATTATTTTTAGGTAAATATTATATTAATTTTGAGTATTTGTTGTGTTAGAATCATTAGAGGTCATTTATGAAGGAAGATGAAAAAATTGAGTAAAAATTAATGATATGACATGCAAGAAGAAATCTGGACAGAAATGCTCAACCTTAACACACAAGGGGCACGTAAATTTCAAAGAAGCCAGACGAAAATTGGGAACGTGAATATCGAAGATTTTCCTACTTTGAGTGGATTTTGAGAATTTAAAATTTTATAATATTTTTATAATTTTTATTTAGTCTTTGAGTTGTAAACAATGTTTGAAAGTTTTTTTTCCTTTATTTTAGTAAGTTAGAACCCTAAGATTTTTATCTTTTAATAACAAAGGTAAAAGAAAGAAAATATATTTTTTTAAGAGTTTGGGTTGTTTTAGGAAAGGTAAGTAGATGCTATTCACGCCAACAGGAGCATCACTCAGGAGAAAGAGAAATTTGCTTTAGGTTTTTAAAGAGGAGGGACATTATATATATTAAGGAGACTTGCCTGCGGCTGTGTTTTTTTTTTTTTTTGGAAGAACAGGAGACTTTCCTGCGGCTGTTCATCTAAGGGAAGAGGACTCTCACGGCTACAGCAATATTATTTCATTATTGAACAATTTATTTCCAATCAAATTCATTATTTTAATGAGTTTTTATTTTAATATGTTTTCGTTCTAATTTTATTTTTAGTCGAAGATTAGTTAAAACTTTGATTCATGATATTATGAAATCTAAATGTGTTTATTCATTAATCAATCATAGGTATTTATTTAATTTTTGTATTTCATGGATCATGATTTTTTAGAATTATTGAATAAGTGACCAATATTTAATAGATCTAGAATAATCTACAACTAATTAAAAAGATAAATCTGTAATTGTTTATTGGTTTTAATAAAGTGGTAATTGGTATTCTTGTCATGGGAATGACATTCGTGTCATGAGATTAAATAACCTAATTTAAATAAACCCGATGTGTGTTTGTTAATTAGAATTGAGTCTCTTTAAATTTTAATACTATTGAGACTTTCAATTTTAAGAACTTCTCTAGGATTGACTCTCGATTAGAGAAATAATTAACGAGTTTCTCTTAATTATTGACAAAGTAAGGAGAGATTGGTCGTTGCACGATTGTTGGTGATTATAACTAATTTATTTATGAATTGTTGAATTATTCTTGAATCAATGATCAATCGATTGAATCAAAGTGAAAACGAACCCTTCAACTAAATCAACTTATCTTGATTTTTGCTCTTTTAATTTTATCCAATTTTATTTTACTTATAGTTATTTTTTATTTTAATTATTTGCTTATTTCCATTTAGTTAAGTTATTTTAATTCATTCAAAACCCCCAAACTTTTATTTTTATTTTATTTATTTAAAAGAAATAAATCTTTTTTTTTCCTATAAATTCGACTCTATTTATCCTAAACTCATTTTTTCTAAAGTAAGTAAACAAAGAGACAATGGTCCTTCTCTATTCATAAGCTTTCAATTATGTTGTACGTGAAATTTGATTTTTACAATGTACTGCTATTAGTTTATGAATCTTATCTTGAATAACCTAAAAAAACAAAAACTGTCTTATGAAAGTTTATTATTTTAATTATTGACTTTTTTTAATAAAAGTAAGATTATCTGATCTATAATTGGTTACTGTCAATCTTAATCGAGAAATACTCCTCCTATTCTAAATCCCGTATAAATCAAAAAAAAGTACAACCAGCGTAACGTATTTGTATACGGGACTTGCTTAGCTTAGAACGAATGGCAAGACATGGCCAAGCCAAGATGCCAACTAGTTTGAGAGACAGAGAGAGATGAGCATCCTTTTCTTGGCAATAACTATTCTTTCATTTTCATGTGTCCCTTGCCTTAGCCATTAACACCTCCTCAGCGTCACCATCTTCCCCCTCTTTCCTCTCTTTCTCTCTCCCCACTCTAACTCAGAACCCCTTGTTCCCCACTGTCTCTCCCCCTCTCTCCCTCTCTCTCTAACCATGAAGAGGCCTCCCTCTTCTTCTTCTTCCCCCGCAATCTCAGGTGCCTGTCTCCTCTTCTTGATTCTTCTCCCTCTGCTCTTCATCCCGTCAAACTCCCAATCCTCTCCCCACCACCCTAGACTATCGGAAACCTATTCAAGCCACAATCTTCACCATCATCACAAATACCATTACCATTCTTGTCACTCTCATTCCGCCAATAAAAACCCATCACTGGCATGCATTCAACTTCAAAGAATCAGGCCTCTACTGCCACCACCAGCACCGCCGTCATCGTCGCCGCCGGACGAGATTGATCCAAGATATGGGGTCGAGAAAAGACTAGTCCCCAGTGGACCAAACCCTCTTCACAATTAAAGATTTCTCAATCTTCTTGCTTAACATTTTCTTTAGTTATTCCCTGTTTATTTTCTTGTTATGATCTTCGATGGGCTGTTACTATTTTTATGTCATGGTTAGTCTCTCACGGCTTCAGATTCAAGAGAAAGCAGGACGGCTTTATTTACTATTTCCACGATTGTTTTTGAATTATCAATGTCATTTTTTTTTTTTGGTGGGGATGAGAAGAAAATCAGAGGATTTTTCTTTTTTGTTGGGGTGGGTTTTGGAAAAAGTAGCAAAAACAATCGTGGAAATAGTCGTCTAGCACAAGTTTTTGTAAGTCTAGGTGGAGGGGGGGCCAGGAAGTCCATGAGTTCCATAAATTTGAAGCTGTTAAGGTGTTGGGGACGGTCATTTACTGAATTTGCAATAAATGAGTTCATGTATATAAGCCCTTCCTGTGTTTGTATTTGTTTCTATGGTTATTAATGAATAGACACTCTGCTCTGCGCCCGTTTGAGATGCTCTGATTCATCTTTGCTTTTTCGATTAATTTTGTTTCTTTTTTTTTGTATTTGTCATCATTAAATTAACATGGTACATACGTTTTACAGTTGGGATTCACAATCAAGCACCGGCTCATTAGACATGGTAGACATAGAATTAACCTATGAGTACTTAATTATATAACTATTTATTGCCTAAGATTGTCATAACAAATATATGGTTGACCATTGGATAAATCAGGGTGTCTGCACTTGCCTAGTTCAAGTTGAACAATACAACCCGAGGAGTTTCTTGTATTCCTTTTATGAGATTTGTATCCCTTGAATTATTGTTATTATTCAACAACAAGATTATTTTGTCATTCCATCTTTTAAGTAATATTAATCAATAAATAATAATTTAATTATTACAAACTCTATAAATATTAATGTCCAAACTCATTAGAATATATATATATATATATATATATATATACATATATACATTAAGCATTTTGTTGCGATATTAAAGGGGATATTCCACCATTCTTTGGGATGGAAGGCAAAATATCCAAAATTTTTAAAATATTTTTTAATAAAAAAAAATTTGAACGATCATGGTAGCCATTATCATGAATATGGATACTCACCATGAGTGTAAGAAAATTCCTAATTCAAAAAGTTTCCAACTATAATTTTTTTTTTATTTTTAAAAATCGAATTCAAGATCTTAATTAAAAAATTTAACATTATATTCTATTACATTGACTATCCATACGTGTAAACACAAATTAATAATAAAACATAGATTCACTTGAGAGCAACACAATTAAAAAAAGTTTAATTTGACCATTTTCGAGATTTAAAGATCTCATATACCTAGAAGTGAAGTTAAAAATTTATACAAGAAAAAATAATATATTTAAAATTATGATTTTGAAATATGAGTTATAAATTTTAAGAAATAAATAATGTTTAAAATTATAATTTTATAATATAATATATAATTAAAAAAAAAATAAGGGCAGCTGCCCTTCTTTGCCTTTAGAGCCATATCAGGGTTGGGAACACTGACAAGGTTCTAGTGGTGCTGAGAAATGCCTGATGTGGATTCCATTAAAATGCAGGTCAACTACTGAAGGCCATCGCACGAAATACACCTTTCGTTTCATAATTTTTGACTTTTGGGTCTGAATTCATTAAGACTTGTCTCCCAACTTCTACAAAGAAATAACAGAAATACAAATAAATATAATTTGATAAATAAAATATTTGATAATTTCAACTTAAATCTTTATCAAACCTTGAATGTGAAACTTTTTTTTCCCTAAATTCTACAAAGAAATAACAGAAATACAAATAAATATAATTTGATAACTAATATATTTAATAATTTCTTAGAGAGTGTAAATTCATATTTTATTAATAAGTTTTTGATTTATTTAATAATTATACAGAAAATGGTTATCTCATCCACACTGGTGCCTTTTAAAATGTAAATTCTCAAAAAAATATTTTATTATAATTAAAAAATATTATAAATAATATAAAAATAGAGCTAAGTTAATTAATAGTAATTAAGTTCAATAATTAGTTTATTATTTACATTTATAAGTCTTCATCTTAATTAGGGAAAATAATTACTAGTAAAAACCGAGCCGGCCGACACGCGACAGCACACTAAACGAGAGAGAGAGAGAGAGAGAGAGAGAGAGAGAAAGGGGGAGAGAACGATTTTAGGGTTCCATTTCGGATCTAGCAAAACAGAATTCTGAGAACCATCTTCGAATGTTGGAATTGACAGTTTGAGTAACATTTCTCTGAATTCAACCAAATTCTAAAATCTTGTTCGAATCCAAATACGGATTCCCAAAGAATGAGGTATAGATTTGCACTTACCCTGTTACTCTTCTTCTCTCCTTCGTTGCTGCTCAACGTTGTTCTCTGCAAAACCCTCAAACGTGACGGTAATAATTTGCACCATCTCTTCGATGCATATCTACTACTCTAACTTCTCTCTCTCTCTCTCAGTGCTTAAGAATGTTTTGATTTGTAATTGTGCTAGATTTAGTTGAATTTTTTAAGTTCCAAACGAAAATAATTCTTGACCTACTGAATTCAAACGTCGTGGATTAGAAAAAATGGACTTTGAAGTGTTTGCTAGTAGATCTAAATATATATCTATTAGAAGACTCTGCATTATGTTGCCAAGTTGAATATCAATGTCGGAGCTAGAAAAATTTGACAAATGGCCCGACCATTTTGGGGTGTTCCATCTATAGTATGATTGACTGTGAGGAATTGGGTGGTGGGGTCTTGTTTAATTTGGTAAATGCTGAGGAACTAGGGGCTTAAGTTATCATAGTAAGAAGCACACGATTGAATATTCTTGCTTACAGCACCAATACAGCAACATTATGCCAGATTTTGTGAATTTGGTTATTGAATTTTATGCTCCTGCTAGCACTATTTTAGTGTTAAATTTACTCCCTTTTCGGGGTGTCTCATACACCCACTTAGGTCGCATGAGACTAATCTCTTCCGCATGTGTTCGTGGTAAGCTTGGAGATTTGAATGAGGGACCTCGGCGGAATTCCATGGGTTCTTTTCTAGTTGAGCTAGCCTTGTGGGTAGGAGAATTACTCTATTATACAGATTTATTGAAGGTTGTAAATGATATTTTGGAATCTTTTTTGTAGTAAAAGCTTTGAATGAGATCAAAGCATCTCTTGGATGGAGGGTGGTCTATGCATGGATTGGAGACGATCCTTGTGGTGACGGTGATCTGCCACCTTGGTCCGGCGTCACATGCTCCACCCAGGGAGATTACAGAGTTGTAACAGAATTGTAAGAAGAAGCTGTTATTTACCTCATTTTGCACCACCGTTTGTAATTCCTGAAAATTTAATAGGCAAATAAGGTTTATTGTATGGTTCATCTGACAATAACCTTGGAACTCTCTATAATTTTTCTATTGTTAACTGAGTATTTGTTGTTATTGTTGGTGCAGGGAAGTGTATGCTGTGTCAATTGTTGGGCCTTTTCCCACTGCTGTGACAAATCTGTTGGATCTCACCAGGCTGTGAGTTTCTTCATCACCCTCTACAGTTGTTAGTTCTCAGTGTAACTGGTTCTTTTGTTGTATATGCAAAAAAAATTGGCATGTAGTCAATAGAGCTTTATGCAATTTGTTAATCATTTGCTAAGGTTCATAAACCTAGAGTGACTTCATATTTGTGTCCATTCTTTTTCCCCTATATGTCTATTTTGTTGGTTGGAAGTTTGTCTATAATCACTATTTTATTACCATTACATTATGCCAGATTTCCCCTTTTCTTATGCTGCCAAATGATTCTTGTTTTCCTTTCTGATGTTGAGTCTGGATTCCATTCAATTATGCTCAATGACATTTTGACAATTGTGAATTACTTTTAGTGACAATATGTCTGCTTACTTTATTTCCATGTTACTCATTTAATCTGATGTTGCATTGATGAATACATCTGGCTAAATGGATATGACCTTTTTGTCCATGCCAATGACTTAGTGCTGGCTGGTTGCTAAGGAACCCCTACAGTGTGATTACTTTTTTTTGATTGACACGTATCACTTGGCATCTTGTAAGCACATGATGATTTTAGTGTACTTATCATTTTTATAGGGCTTTTTTTTTAAAAAAAAAAAAATCTTCACTTTAATGTGCTTGCTTTGAGTAATTGTTTTCAACATCTCATTTTGAATGTACGTGCGCACGCACACACGTGCATGTGTTTTGATTTGTAACTCCCATGTCTTAATGACTATTCCATGTAACAGGGACCTACATAACAACAAGTTGACAGGACCAATTCCTCCTCAAATTGGAAGATTGAGGCGGCTTAAAATATTGTAAAGTTCTTAGTGCCTTGTCATTTGTTGTTTTATTCATCATTTCTTATTTTGTCAAAGAACATATGCCAATTTCTATTGTATAGCCAATTCCATTGTAGAGATAATTTCTAATATCGAACAGCAATACTTTGCATTGAGTGCAGTATCCAAATTATTTCATTCCAAGTTTTCTTTGGATATGGATCACTAGTTTAGATATTTATGTCTCTTTTTGTGTTGAGAAGACTGAAATATTCTCACTTGAGCTGGTTGGAGACAAAGTTAGTGGTGGATGGCTCTGTTTGATAACCATTTCTATGTTTAATTATCAATATATCATCATTGAATGGGAAAAACATTTAACTTAATTGAGGCTGTTATGCTTGTATTCATCATACGTTTTATGCTGCCTATTAATTGCAAAGTCAAAACGAATCAACACAATTATCATACAGGCCTCTTTATCATTGTGCCCCCATCCTTGTGCTAACCATGGTCAGTCCTGTACTACATTTGGGATGCTGTAACTTTTGTGCAGCATGAAATAAAATAATACACATTTACATCTTTTGCAAGTTTTCCTTGTTGCAGTTTCATTAGGTACAGTTAATAATTATGTTGCTTGCCATGCAACGCAAGCATCTTCATGCAGTTTTAGTATGCTTCTGTTGCATTTGGCAAGTTCTGTAAATTATGGAGTCCCTAGTCCATTTTTAACAACTCAATTTCTAGTATACTGATTTTTGGTTTTTGCGTGTAGAAATTTAAGGTGGAATAAACTTCAAGATATCATTCCTCCAGAAATAGGTGAACTGAAGAGGCTAACACATCTGTGAGTATTATTGCTATCTTTGAGGGTTTTATTTTATTTTATTTTCCTGTTCCCTGGTTGGAGATCTTCAGTAATTATCGCCCCTAATTGTATAAGGCTGGTAACCAAAAATTTGCAGATACTTGAGCTTTAATAACTTCAAAGGTGAAATCCCCAAGGAGCTTGCAAATCTTCCGGAGCTTCGTTATCTATATCTGCAGGACAATCGTTTCTCTGGGAGAATTCCTCCTGAACTGGGCACACTTCAAAACCTTAGGCACTTGTGAGATCCGTAGTCTCTTTATGGCTGCTTTTTAAAGACTGTCTTGATACATATAATTTGATATTCTCCCCTTTTTTCACAGGGATGTTGGTAACAATCATTTAGTTGGCACCATAAGGGAGCTTATAAGGATTGATGGGTGCTTTCCAGCTCTTCGGAACCTGTAAGTTCCTGGGGGAAGTCCACTTTTTCATATATTGCAATTTGAAATATAGGTGAACAAATAGCATTGTTCTTATTTCAAATTTGGTTATGCATAGTTACCTGAACAACAATTATTTCACTGGAGGAATTCCTGCACAGCTTGCAAACTTAACTAACTTGGAAATATTGTAAGTATCATTTATTTTTGCCACAGTTTATGGGGTAGATTTATGGCTTGATATCCTGTGGTTTTCTTTAGAATGGAATTGCAATTGTTTTGCTTAATGTTAGAGTTCCGATATATTACTTGTTTCTTACAGGTACCTATCATATAACAAAATGGCTGGAACTATTCCTTCTGGACTTGCTCATATTCCCAAATTGATATACTTGTAAGCTTCTTTTCTATGCATTGGCACTGTTCCTATTATTGATTAATGGATTTCTTTATATGATCTGCCTCAGATCTGGGGGCATATGATCATCAAGCAAGTTTGGTGTATAGAATAGCCTGAATGCATAAGCTAGTATCACGTATCAGATGAGAATACATCTGATGGGTAATTATGGAATGTGATAGTGGTTGAAAGGCCCCCAAGTGCTAGGGCAATAAAAGAAAAGCCATGCTGAAGACTTTCCTATTGGCTGTGGCATATGATATGGGTCATATATTCCAATCCTTTTTGTGCAAAAGATGACACTTTGATGAAACTGATAGTATGTTTGCTATTTGGGTCAACAATTAGCAATTCTGTTACTTGACATTATTAATTACTTTGCATTTGAAAATATATTGGTGACAGTGACAAATGCGTTCAAGGAACTAAAAGAATAGGGAACCAATGAGAGTTGACAGTTGACACAAAGTCTAGAGGGTATATCATATTTTCTGTAGAAAAGATTTTTGGAAGAATGTTAAATTATTACAATGAATGAAGTAGGGTTAGGTGAATCTTGAACCTTGTTTGTGTATTGAGAATTAAATAAGAATGAAGTTTCTCTTTCATAGCTTGGTTTAAGGTGTGGGTCCCCCCCCCTGGGGGGGGATGTTGCCACGTACTTTGTCGTGATAAAGAGACAATACAAATGAAGGAAGAGAGAGCACTTAATGGAAAGACTGAGCTTTGCATTAAGTGCCATGGCTGAGATATTCTTCTGGTTGCCCTCCCTCGCAGTTTGTGAGGTGTGTAAATAATAGGGAAGCTGCGAGTGTATAGGTGGAAAACTGGTGTAATGATAAGGTCTCTTATTTACTTACATCTAGGTTGAAGATGATAGAGGTTCTTCTTATGAAAAAGTTACTTTACTTTTAATTTTAGGTACTTGGATCACAATCAGTTTACAGGAAGAATCCCAGATGCTTTCTACAAGCATCCGTTCTTGAAAGAGATGTGAGTTATCCCTGATCTCTCAGAATCCAAGTGACTGCATATTATTACAGGAATTGCTTAAAATCAACTTCGCTTTGTCACAGGTACATTGAGGGAAATTTGTTCAGACCTGGTGTAAATCCTATTGGCATCCACAAGGTTCTTGAAGTTGCTGACATGGACTTTTTGGTTTAGTGAAGACGCGGACTTATTCTTTGCCACGTGCGTAGGATATATTAACATTGCCCACAAAAAAGGGTTGATGATGATTCTAACATGTCGATTCCCTTGCATATCATTTTGTTCAGGAAATATATAGGACAATCTATAGAAACCTGCTTATGGTACTACGCGTTCCATAAGTTTGTAGTGAACAATCTTGCTTACACAAAGAGCATCCTTTTGTTGCCAGAGGGGCTCTCTCTCTCTCTCTCTCGCACACATCTTTTTATTGGGGAATTTTGGGTCCATGTATCACTAGCAGTATTCAGGAGAATTCTCATCTTCTGAAAGAATATGCTTGTCTTGTATGTCTTAAATTGTCAAATTGATAGACTTAAAATCCTCTGCATCTGATCACATAACCCTGAGTGAACCTTTTTTTTTTTTTGGGGGGGGGGGTCTGCAAGCAAGATAGAAAACTTAAAACAAAACTTGCTGATCACAGACAATTGAAATCCAGGAAGGGCAGGGACATTTCTCTTCACTGGAAGACACGGGCGCCAACAAAATCTGGACGGATGATCCACTAACTTAACGAATGCATGGTGGAAACTTTATTGGTAATGTCTAAAGAGTTCTTAATGTGAAACAATGGACGAAGCACACGGACACAAGCACAGAATACCACATGGAAACAGACACGCCTCAGAACCTGCACTCGGAATGCATACGGAAAGAATGACAAAATTGGTTGCGATACAAGCTTAAATAAAAAGGATTCGATTCAACTACAATACAAAACCTGATCAACTCTGCCTAGCATCTCTCCTCTTACCCAACTCATGAATCCTGAGGTGCAACTCAGCAGCAGCAATGAGAAAATGGACGGCCTGGATGGGGCTTAATATGTCAATAACTCCCTTGAGAGTTCTCAAGCTTAAAATCATCCGCCAAGTGCAGAATGTGCTCAAAACCCTCCTCCTTAGGCTCCAGCGCCGACTCAACTGACAACTGCCGTTCCTGCTCCTCTAATCTTGCTGCTGCATCCTCACTACTTCGCTTTCTCATCAACTCAGACAACACATGAGAGAGCTCCACCATGGAGTCTGCAACCATCTCCTGCTGCTTCACCATCTTCTCTGTAATCTCCTCCTCCTCCCGAATCGTGTCTTTCTGGAGAGAGTCAATTCGCTAAAGCTGAGCAGGTGTCAAGTACCCCAAAACCAAATCTAAATCAAAATTATAAAACTCTGCATTACCGAGTCGGGCCTCGAGTTGCAAACCGGACTTGGAATGGAGCAAATGAAAAGCCATGGTGGGTCGCCACCCTCCAATCCAGAGAAAAGCGTCTTCAAGAGAACTTCTCCAAGGAGGAGTCAACATGCTCAAAACGTCTTGGTTTGCCCAGCTCTACTTGGCTCTGTAGTGTAGCTCGTAGTGCTTAATCACTCTATCCGCCAACCGCCTTACTTCTTCGTCCTCTTCCTCCCGGTTGCGACTGCTGCTGCTGTTGTGTTGAGTGGAAGCAGTTTGGAGTTCATTGAGATATTGGTTCTGCTCCACTAGCCACGACTCGAAGAACTTTTGGAAGCTCTCCCTTTCCTTGCTTCCGTTTCCTACTGCCATTGCGGAAGCCATCGGTTGTGCACTGTTTAGGTATGGTGACATCTCTCTCTCTCACACACTCTCTATCTTACCCATGTATATGTGTGTTTGTGCGTGTGTGAACAGTGGTGGGTTAGTATTAGAGGCGTGTGAAAGTGAGTGGTTTTAGATTACGGTGTCGATTCAGCGAATCTTGGTAATTACTCAATAGTCAACCACCGGAAATATCCACCAGAGAGAGAAAGGGGTGAGGAAAACAGAGTACGGGACTGGACTAGAAACAGAGTACGAGGAATCTTCCTCATGATGAATGGCTGTAGACTGTTTGTTATTGATTACAAATGAATAAATAAAATAATAAAATAAACGCTTTCCTGTGGGTTTGATTGTCAGCTCTGTCGCTTACCGGAGGGAAATGATCTAAAACTAAAAGTCTCACATCGTGCACTTTGTGGTGATTTCAGTTGCCTCTTGTCGGCTAACTGGCGTGAGGGCCGGCCATTCATTGTGTTTGTCCCCTTCTACCGTTATCCTTGTTGGATTTTTATGAGTTTGATGTACAACGAAAATAATTAAATGATTTTTAGAAAAAATAAAATAAAGATCAGGTATAAGATACTTCAATATGTAGAGTCTTCAAAATCAACCGAATGATATATCTTTCAATTGGATCTCACGATTAAGATGATGATCACGATGTTAATCCAACCGCCACCGTAACGTCACAATGCCACAACTCTCAGACCGACGATCGTTACGATGAAAAAAAATTCTCTATTCAGAATTTTTCATAAACCCTCATTTTATTCTCACTTTTAGAAAATTTTATTTTTTTCTCAAAGAAAAAACAATCTCTCAAGATTTCTCTCATGACAACCATGAATCTCATGTAGAACAAGAAGGGAGAGAGTTAGTCTCCTTCTTCATGGTGATACACAAATCGTGGAGTAAATTATGGAGAATATGGTTAGGGTAGTTATGAATTAGTGGGAGTTATCCTACTAACCTCTCACTATTACCCAAAATGCCCCTCTAGGGCATATCAAACCAATATCTCCCACTTGCACGTGAGGACATTTTGCGTCCGTCACAAAATCACAACTCATGCGATCTTTCTCATCACCCTGCTGGACTTTCATACAGGATTGAGTGTCGTGCGACCGGTGAGTATACCTGCAAGCAAAGACCTTTTGATGCACCTATTAGGATGATCAAGAAGTCAACGTTAGTATTAAAAACAACTCGCTTCACCCCAAATTCAAAACTAATTACATCAATCGAGCTACTTTTCTCATCGAAAGTAATCCCCAATAAATGCTTGACTGTGTATCCATTACTATGCTTATATTCCAACGTGGACAGACATAATAGGTTAGTCGGTGAATACAACACTATGATGTAATGTTAATTGATCTTTCTTTTCCCAAAATTGAATCTATTAGTCTCAATTCAGCTGTTTTCCTAGACCTATTCCTCAAAACTCAATTTATCTTCCGGACCATCAGTAAACAGACTAAAGTAGCAACACTAGACCAAGACTTCTACAAACAGCTGAAAGTGATAAGGGTACAAAAGAGATCTCACCCAATGAATCTCGGGTCTCACACAATGGGGATCTAAATCATATCAATATCTCAAATAATGCTCCCACCATCCCTGGTCGACATATCACACGCGGTATGGAACGCGTGCCACAGTGTTATTCCATTATCTCTCAAAAGACATATGTCTGATTTCTCTAACACTGTGCAGGTATGACACTCATTCTACATATAAGATTTTATCTAGAGATTTCAGAGAGAGTGTCTCAGAGACAATATCACTAGTCGCAAATGATATCTGAGATCTCAAATCTGGCTACTTATAGACAATATGGATGTGGGTACGTTTATGTCGTTCATATCGCATATGACCTCATCCTGAACACGTATCAGGACGACTTATATTCTAACAGTGTTACTCTCAAAATCTCTTACAACGAGAAACCGTCTCATCTTCGCTCACTCAGAGCTAGAGGTGGTCACTCGTGTGAGAAAGTCGACCACGTCTGTCTGACATATCATTTATCACAGGATATCACAAAATATGTGACAATAAAATAATGCAATAAATAAACTCGTGACTCTATCATGCACACATGTCATATATATACAACATAATAAGTATCAGTATAAAGTGAGAAATGTCATTATTCACGCAAACCCAATGATTCCTATATCTCATACAGGAATCTCTCACAATGGATTTATTGAAAGGATCAGCTAATACGCTGTATAATAGTGTACTTAATTTATCATTTCATCATTTTCGATGATATCTCTCATAACGTGATATTATATATTAATATGTTTGGTTTTACTGTGATATTTAGGGTCTCAGGTGTGATCAATGGTTGCCTGATTTTTACAATAAATCATCACTGGTTTCTCACTATTTGCCACAACCCCTAAGTGATCCGAAAATTTCCGGAGCCAAACACTCTCCTGAACTGCTACTGAGCGTACCACAAGGTCAGTCTCTATCATGGATAAATATACATAAGTTTGTTTCTTGCTACTCCAAAACAGTAAAACCTAATATTGATTTGCATACATTCAGATCACCAGCCCAGTTGGTATCTGAATACCCAACAAAATATAAATCACTTCTTCCGTAATACAAGGAGAGATCTATAGTTCTCTCGAGATATCTCGGAATCCTTTCACTGCTCTCCAGTGATCCATTCTAGGATTCGATCGATACCTAATTACTATATTGATTGCAAAGTAAATGTTTAATTGTGTACGTAACACTGCGTACATCAGACTACTTAGTGCACTGGAACAAGGGATTTTATTTATCTCCCTTACCATTTCCTGAGTCATAGGGCATATGTCAAGAATTAGTCTTTTACCTTTTAACGATAAGAGTATCTATAAGGTTGCAATCGTTCTTCTCGAAACGCTCGAGAACTCCCTTGATGTTGGACTCTTGTGAAAGAGCCAACATCTGTCTCGAGAGATTTCTCTGGATCTTTAATTTTGAAGGAAGAACTGACTCTCATCCATGTCCTTCATATCAAGACTCGACAATGTCCACGTCATCGTGGTCATCAGATACTCTCTATTGTTCCCAGTCAAAAGAATGTCATTCACACACAAGGACATGATCACAAAAGAATCATGAGAATGTATAAGGTATACGTGATGATCCTCCTCGATCATCACGAAACCGTGAGATATCACCTCCTCGTGAAAACTCAAGTGCCACTGTCTGGATTGATTATTAAGGTCACATGTCGACTTTCGAAGTCACTAGACCTTATCATCATGATCTATAAGAATAAAACCAGATGATTATTCCTTGTAGATCTCTTCATCCAAACTCCCACTCAGGAAGACAGTCGCAACGTCCATCTGGTTTCACTCTAGATCCATGTCATGTCTGTGACAATCGCTAAAAGTAAACGGATCGAGGTAATCTTGTCCTTAGTCTGAGTCTAACCGCAGGTTATCAGATGGGTCTTATACCTCTCTACCAATCCGTCAACATTTCTTTTGATGTTGAGAACCTACTTGTTTTCAACAGCCTTACTATCCTCAGGTAAATCAACTATATCTCAGATCCTGTTGATTCTCATCAACTCCTTCACTCATCTATGGCCTTTAACCAATCGTTTCTCACAGAACTCTCAAGAGTCTCTAGGACCGTTTAAGGTTTCTCATAATCCTTAAGAGTCATACTGAGAGCCTCTCTCTCAATCGGGAAGCAACGATTAGGTACGCATCATCGACTAATCTTATGAGGAGGGGAAACCTTTTTACCTCTAGATGAATCGCTCCCACTAGAACTAAGATCCGTAATGGATTCTTAGATCCCGCCATTAGGATCAGCTAAACCACTAAATTCATCCATCTCACAGAAGGTAAAGTTCCAATCGATTTCACCTCTCATAGGAAAATCATTTTTAAGAAACTCAGTATCATGAGACTCAATCTCAATGAGAATGTCATCCGTATGCTCACCTAAAACACATTCCCTTTAGAGTGAACTGAGTATCTCATAAGGATACGTCTCCTTTCTCGCAGACCTAATTTGCCGTGTAAATGCAAGAAACAGTGAACATACGCAACACAACCACATAATCTCAAATGGCTAAGGTCAGACTGCCTCCCTGTCCAAAGTTCATATGAGGTACTGAATGCGGATTTCAATAGAACATGATTAAGAACGTAGACTGCAGCCAATAACGCATCTCCCCAATGGAAACGAGCAAATTGGCTTGCATCATCATCGATCTCACCGTCTCAAATAAAGTCATATTCCTCCCCCGGCTACTCTACTCCACTGAATAGTAGGAATAGTCAGTTGTCTCATAATACCATCCTTGAAACAGAACTCTTCAGACAAAAACTCGTGCCTTCGATAAGTTCTGAGAATCTCCACTCTCAATTCTAACTGATTCTCAATCTCGCTAATAAACCTCCTGAAATATCTCAATGCCTCAGATTTGCACGAGATCAGATAGAGGTAACCGAAACATGTGTAATTGTCTACGAATGTAATAGAGTACACAACTCCATTTGTGTTCTCACGTTCATTAGACCACAGATATTAGAGTAAATCGACTATAATGTAATCCCAACTCTCATTGCAATGTCGAATAGTTTTTTTGTAATTTTGCCACCTAGGCAAAACTGGTTAGCGGGTCCTATAGATCACTCACAGCTAACCGGTTCATTCTCTCTCACTCTAGGAGAATAATAAGAAATACCATTAGAAGAATTCACTTCCAGTACATATAGTTCCTCATGAACTAAAGCAAAACCAATCAAAAAATTATCGTAATAAATGGAAACTATAAAATTTCCAAATTTACAAAGCATATCTTAGGCTGAGATTAAGTTCTGTCAAATATTTAGAGCGTAAAGGACGTACAGTCAACTTTTGCAACTCCAACTTGCAAGTGCAATTCCCTCTAATGTCAATAAAACGCTTCGTTCCCTATGTAAATCCTCCTACTTGAGGACTTACTGGACGGAACTATATATGCGCGTTCTTGTCTCGAGCTACGTAATCGGTTGCTCCTGTGTTTACAATCCACGAAGGAGAGAAAACAGTGAGCATCTAAATCCACGTAAAGTAGAAAGAAATAATTTCTGCTTGTCACACTTATGAGCGAAATGACCAAGTCAACTACAGATGTAGCAATACACCTTGGCCTTATCCAACTCCTTCTTTCTGCGCATCATTACATTGTTATCGGTTTTCTCAGATGGTTTCTTGTTACCTGAACCTTGAGTCTATTCCTCATACTTATGCTATTTGTATTTGGTGTCATGGAAGTCCTTACTGGATTCCATTGTGTAAGCATGACCCAGGTATGGCCTACTCGCCTCCAGATGCTCCTACTCGAACTCACTGTACCTATTCACATTAATGAAAGTATGAATACTCTCATCATATCTGAAATAGGTTTTTCATGGTTTCCCATGAATCAGGTAAAGAACTGGATCGCACCTAGTATTAAGAAAATACATCCGAAATAGGTTCATTCACATTGTCTAACTCGGCAATTATACTCGACATTTTCATTAAATGTTACATCATCGTATGATCAACTATTTTCTTATAAGTTATTAAACTTATAAATCAGTATTCTAATCTTAGAATCTGTAAGAGCATCACAATACTCTCTTTAGGGTGAGCCAAACCGATATAGTCATAGGATATCACTCGTAGACCGGGATCACATTATCGTGCATTATCCTCAGGAAAATTGCCCTAACTCGACCATCATTCATCTTTTATGCACGTAATACCTCATAATTCCGTCTCTCTGAGGTGTGGTATCCTCCCCGAAATCCACCATTTCATGCCTCAGAATATCAGTTAGAACTTGCTCCCCGATGATAAACTGAATCTATCGGTAAAAAATCTAATAATTATCACCATTCAAATTTATCTCCCTTGTAAAGATCTAATACAACAATTTTGAAACAGTCTTAGAGACTTCAGTGACTTATAGATAGTTATTCTCAAATTTTGTGCACCCTACGAATCAACAAAACTCAAATGACTCGAGTACAGACACCAAGACAAGCGTATAAATCAACAGACACCATACACTACAATCTAGGATTGTATCTCACCATTTGGAGTAGGATTCGATACACAAAAACTCACAATGAGTCACATTTATAGTATAGAACCCTAAAAAATAAGAAAAAATCTAATTTTATGACAGTCTACGCGCTGCCGGGAGGGTCCACGCACCGCCAGACCCCGGCAGCGCCTCCCCACGTGCTCTCACGTGCGGGGAGGGCCAGAGCGCGTGCCAGACACGCAGTGCATCTGGCACGTGCCCAGTGCGCGTCGAACCACACTCCTGACATGCAGGTGCGCGGGTAACGCGCCCACACGTGTACGACCCGCTCGCCCGGGTCAGATCATGCTCATGGGGCGTGGGTCGGAACCCGGAACCTGGATCCGGATCCGGATCTGGTGCGCGATCAAGTCTGGATCCGGGTCGGTTTCGACCCGGTCTAACCCGGGAGCTCACGCGCCTCAGCACGCATGAGTTCCACTCGCCCTCTTCCTCTGCACATACGCTCCTGCACGCGCGTGTAGGTCAGGTGCTTTCTTCTTCGCCCAAATTTTCCTGCAACCGGGTCTTTCAACCCGGATGCCAGAAAATCACTTTTTCGACCTCGTTTTTATCGGAATTTTTTAGGAATCTCTAATTTCATTTATTATAATCATTCTTGACTTGATTTTTGAAATAATCATATCCTAATCTCGGCGTATTTTGAGTCCAAAATTCCAGCCATTCGCGGCCAATTTTGAACCTCCATTTTTCGGCATCAATAATACACAATATATATGTCAAAATGTAGATCATGAAGAGATGAACTCAAATCTATAATTTTCATGCATCGATTTGCCCTAAATCTTGATGAATTTGGGGTTGAATGGTTCGGTCACTATTCACGATTCAACCGAATTTTTTTTTTGTCTAAACGTGATCAGAAAATTATAGAAAAATTATTTTCGTGATCTATGTGATATAAGTAATATAGTGGTAAATTCGGATTCATAAAACTCATTCGTGATCCGAACCCCAAATTTTATATCATATATTTTTATACCCAAAAATAAATTCCAAAAATTATTTTTAATTAATCCAAAGATTGCTCTGATACCAATGTTGGATTTTTATGAGTCTCATGTACAGCGGAAGTAATTAAATAATTTTTGAAAAAACTAAAATAAGAATCGGGTATAAGGTATCTCAATATGTAGAGTCTTCAAAATCAACCGAATGGCATGTCCCTTGATCGGATCTCGCGGTCGGGATGATGATCATGATGTTAATCGAACTACTACCGCAATGTCACAATACCGCAACCTTCAGTCTGACAATCATTACAAGGGAAAAATTCACTATTCAAAATTTTTCACAAACTCTCGTTTTATTCTCACTCTTAGAGAATTTTATTTTTCTCTCAAAGAAAAAACAACCTCTCAAGATTTCTCTCATGGAAGCCATAAATCTCATGTAGAACAAAAAGTGAGAGAGTTTGTCTCCTTCTTCATGGTGATATACAAATCGTGAATAAATTAGGGAAAATAGGGTTAGAGTAGTTATGATTTAGTGGGAGTTATCCCATTAACTTCTCACTATTACCCAAAATGTCGTTTTAGGGCGTATCAAACCAATAATCCTTTTGTCTACTAATATAGGTACTTTTATGATCTTTTGTCAATAAGTTAAAAACAAATTTTGTTTGAAATTCGTTTAATCTGTATAATTTTTATTATCATTTCATTATATATATATATTTTGATTTTGACCGATCAGTATCCAGATTTTATCTGATTAATTTTATTTGAATACTATAAATCTCATTAAGAATTGACTCTCTCAAATCTTATTTCTCTATTCTCAAAATCGATAATTATATATATTATATATATATATTAAAATTACACTCTCTCTCATGCAGAAGTCTAAGCAGAAGAGATGGTTGAAATGTTTTGTTGAATTCTAGATGCTATTTCCTGATTTCTTCTGCAGAAGAAGTGGCATACAAAGCTATTAATCATCATCCCTAAGCAAGAAACAACATGTCTACTCCATAAACCTCATCCATACGTGCCTTAGCTCAGATCATTCTAACAAATTCAGAAACTCCAAGCTTTGGTAAAATACAGAGAAAATATCACTTTGATAATACAGTTCGTTAAAATCTCATAGTGACTAATTCAATTTTTTTAAACGTGATATATAAAATGAGAATTCTCCACCTTACTTTAAAGTAAGAATTCAGTTCTCTAATGATATGGTATAAATTAATCACATCTAACCTATGAATTAAGATGATCAAAATTGAAAAGAAACGATTTAGATATCCTTATAAATATCTTGTAAAGGATTTATATCATTATTATTTAAAAAATCCTTTGTAGCCCACCATTCAAGTTTTTGGTTCATTAAATATCAAAAGGAAAAATGTTAGTTTGGTATTAGTCCGCCCAAAGTATCCCATGAAATCTAGTTTGCTAGCATAACCCCATAATTTATTTGAGTTAATTAATGATCAGAAGAATGTGATGATGAACTCTCAAATATTGTTGCTTAATCATGACTTATTGTGGAGACTATTGTGGAACAAGGAAATTTCAGATATACTTCTGAAGATGTCAAGCATCCTGCTGTTGGGTACAAAGAAGAAATCAACTTCGCATGTCAGCACACATGTACCCAGAAATGGCGCTCATTTTCCACCTCAATATGAGGATATGTTAGATTATAAGAATTCCCAACCATCTTAAGGACCAACATTTCACCAAGTCTTCAAAATAATTCATCTGTAGCCTTTTCTTGCTCCATAAGGATAAAAATTCCTCTCTATCTGATTTCAAATCTATGGCTAGAAGTGCAATGTACACAAGTCAATACTCGCAACGTTAAATTTACACGTCAATGTGTACAAGTCCTTAAATGTCATGTAAAGCTGGCACTCAGATGATATGCATGAGCTGAAGTAGAAAACTTACCAAATAATTACGAATTTGGCAACAGAACTATGACAAGCGGTCCTCATTTCAATGAACAGAAACAAAAATAAATCAATTTTTAAAGAAAACAGAGGGTCTACTGCAACCACGGTCTATATCTTACTCGGTGGTTCAGCATAGAATTAGTTATCTGAGGGTATGATACTTTCAAGTAAACAAGGCATGGTGAGAAAGTCTTGCTTTGCAAGGTCTCTTTGATTCTTACTTGAAGAAAAAGTAGTTTGATCAGAGTCAATACTTGTGGACCCGATGATTAATACACATAAAAGTACAACCATGCAAGGCTGCTGTACAAACTAATGATTGAAACCAAGAACAACAATGAAGATAATAAAAGAGCGAGGTAATTCAAGCAAGCTCTCAAAGAGTGTCATCCATGTGCTATATCAATAGAAGTTATTGGCATTTCAATAGAAGAGAACAACTTTACAACACTTCCACATCCAGTCAAGTCCCTCTCAATACTCTGCTTTTACAATGGGTGAAAACCAACATATAGCATGTATACATCTCTCAACTTGTTAGTAATTCAAGTCAATAAAACATCATCTGGAACATGAACCTGAGAACCCAAGAACCATCTATTCTATCACATTTTTTGTAAAATTGTGGAGACAGTCAATACATTGCAAAAAAATAGGGATCGCCCCATATCAATCAACCCAACAGGATAGCAGTGAAATCAGACATGTTGTCAAATAATACAAGGAACATTCAAATTCTTGCCGAAGGTGCATTTTCCCCCGGTCAATGTGCTGAAGGCTAGATAAAATCTCAACCTGTAATTTCTTTGACCAGCCAACCTAAGGCTGGATAAGCAAAGTACAATATCAGGAACGATGGAAGTGCCAAAAGAACTGTAACTAGCAGATATAGTATCAAGATAGCAGCACTGGCAGGTAATGCATAGAAGATAATGATCAGAAATATGATGACCAATGGGAACTTGGCAGTGAAGTTGATTGAAAAAGCAAGAGATTTGTGAAAGACCATCTTTAACATCTTGAAGTAGTTTGTGGTCTCATTGCCTTCATTCCGGTCAGAATCTAAGTGTCCTTGATTATAGGAGACCCTCTTGAGATTACTATTGCTAGCTTGATTTCTGAGAAGCTGACTGCAGCGTGGAGACCAACTATGTTGACGATCACGCAAAAAGCATTTAGGGGACTTTATTCTGTCACCATTCAAGCTCTCAATCATCCAAAGAACAAAAAAGTTCTTACGAGGGAATTTAAGATTCCCTTTGTGAACTACACGAGGAGATAACAGGTGACACCATGGGCAGGAAATCCAAAAAGGGATTGGAATTTGTTGAGAGGGGAATTTCAAGACAGTCCACTGAAGCCCTAAAAGACAGTTCTTACAGAGGGTGTGGCCACACCATAACACATAGGGAACATTCTCAACAATGTTGAAGGACTCCCAGCATATAGGGCACTCCAGTCTTTCTTCTCTACTGGGGCTTAAACAGAACTCATCATCAGAATATTCTGAACAAACTTGAATTGGCTTCAAAGAGTTTTTCTTTTTTCCAATGCTCGCAATGGCATTTGCAGTAGCACCCCACATAGCTCCCCAAAATGAATTTGATAAATGAAAAGGAGAGAAATTTCTAAAGCTGTAAAACTGGGACCAAACTTCTAATTTCCTTAGCAGAAACCCATAGGAAAATCACTCCTTGCCTCAAACACAAAGTCCTAGAAGTGATTTCTTTACACCTCAACTATAAGGTCCTACCACTTGTTAACCTGGAAAAAGATTAAAACATGTTAGTTTAAGAGAATCTCATTTCAGTTAAACTTCTATACGTGCCAAAAAAAATAATAATAATAACAATAATAAAAATAATAATTATAACAATCTATCTACAGACCACATCATCAAATGACAGAACAGTTAGCATCTCAATAGCTAATTGCAGCTCCGATTCTCATGATAGTGCACATGCAATAGAATAGTGCTTTATCAATCTGCTTCAAGAAATAAAATGCTGCTCAAGCAACTCATGTAATCCATGACACTACTTATGTTATCCCCACAATTCGACTAGAATTCACCTACACTAGCAATCATCAAATTTAATTTAGCTCCATAAACAATTCACTTCTCTGAATCTAGAATCTTTCTAGCCTTTTTCAATAGCAGATTTCAGTATATTTTGCTTTCTCTGTTTTAATCAAAATTATCTGCTCCTATAATTAGAAAATGTCCACATTCTTTAGCTTCTTTTAAGTTCATGCAGCAAGGTCTTGACTCTAGAGATCAAAAAAATAGGTGTCCTTATACACACTAAATTTTGACATTTTCATACACATCATCGTCATTTTCTCTACCTTACTAACCTTAATCGATTACCATCCTTCCAAAATATTCCACAAAATAAACCACCACATTGCTTTTCTTTGATCACATGATAAAACTTTTCAGAATGTCAAGATGCTTAATTTCCTATCCTAGCATAAGCATTTTATCCAATATCCATCATTTTGTTCATAATGCGAGCAAGTTCCTTTTCTCATTTCTTTCGTAGGGCTTGATTATAGGTAGTCCATTTGAATTGAACTGAAACACCCCCCCAAATAATATATATATATATATATATATATATATATATATATATATATATATTGTTGGAAAAATTGGGTCTGGGTCCGCCCATGAGGGTAGACCCAAGACCCAAGACCCTATTCATTTGAAATTTGAATTTGAAAGATAGATGGGAATGGTTTAATATGGAAACCACCCCAACTTCCCACATCTCTAATACTCCCTCTCTTTGTAACCTTCCTAACTTCTCACATTTTTTTGAATATACGGGAAAATGAGAATTGAGAAGGGAAGGGTGTGCATTCTTTGGAGTATGTAAGTGAGAGTACAGGAGAGATTCTCCCCTCACAGAGAAAGAGGGCTTGGAGAACATTTGTCAATTCTTCACCGAAGGCATTTGGAATGTAAACAATCTTCTTGATCTAGAATACCCAATCACCGAAAGAGGTAAGTGATTCTAACCCATCTAAGTTCCGGAAAATTTTTACAAGTGAAAAATTTGTTTGTTGGTTTGTTTTAGAGAGAGAGAGAGAGAGAGAGAGAGAGAGAGAGCTAAAAGTCCTTTTCCTGTAGGCTAGGTATTATCTTTTGTTGTCCCTATGGTGAGAAAGGAAAATTCTGAAACCCACTTCCACATTAAGGTTCAGTGAATGACCTAATGATCATGGGATCCGATACATCAAACATCACATAACCCATGTACATCCATCAATTCTGGAGACCCCTCGATAAGGTAATAACCAGAAATCCCACGAAAGCAAACGAGGAATAATCAATTTTAAAACCCCTGAAACTAAAAAACTACGGCTTCAAATCATTGAATTCCCATTAATTGTTAAAATAAAAACACAGGAGTTATAAGCAAATTCGCAATCTGGCTTTCATGAGAGACAAAAAACTAGAAAAATAAAAGACATAATAATGACACTTCACAAAATGTGGTATAACAGTCAGGAAATCGCTTAGGAATTCGAATAAGGTTAATGAAGAAGACATGTTACCATTGAAAATGAGGTCAAATGATACTTTCCCAGATTCGAATTGGCGTAAAAAAGAGGAAGGGTTCCCGGGAAGAGAAGGACAGGGAAGAAAAACCTCTCCCTCCCTCTCCCCTTCCTCCCTCCCTCCTCTCTCTCTCTCTCTCTCTCTCTCTCTCTAACGATTTTTCAAATGAATCTGGAAAATATTGTTTGGGAAGCCAGCGGGTTACATTGTCATCTTTTACTGTCTGCCCCTCCATGTATGACCCGATCCGGGCCTGACTGCCTTTTTCGGGCCCCCAAGTCTGATTAAGTTGAACCACACTAACCTTCGATGCGGGCTGGGCTTGGACTTAAAGCCGGCTCGTATAAGGCTTGATTTCAATATGGTTGAGCCCGTTCTATGTTCGTCTCTTTATAATATTCTTTTTCATTTTTGCTTTCAATTGAATAATTATTTATATTTTAGGTTAATCAAAATTTGGATATCATTATATATACCGGCCAGCTTGGAGTCTAAGGTGAGGCCCAATTTTCGAGTTTGGCCTACCTAGCAGCATCATGTAACAATCCAACTCAAAGGGAGCGACAAAAAGATGGAAAAAGAGGGATAGAGAGAGAAAATTAGAAAGAATAGAGAGAGAAGTTAGAGAGATAGAAAGAATTAGAGAAAAACTAGAAAGAGAGAATACAGAAAGGGAAAGGAAGAGATTTCAATTTCATTTCATTTAATACTCATTATTTGGATTAAATTACTATTTATACAATTTTGCTAACTAATACGACTAATTATTTAATCATTTCACCTAACTAACTATCAACCTCATTAACTACTAACCATCTTGCTAATTAACGTCATAATTAACCATTAATTATTTTTATTAATCATGATTAATTATTAACCTTTATGATTTATAGTTGTTACAATTCGTCCTCTCTTAAAACCATTTTTGTCCTTAAGAATGGGAAATCAAGAATTGAGATTTTGAATTCATAAATCTTGAATCAAAAATTACATTTGTGTTGAGAAATAAAATAATGAAGTCGAACAATGAATTTGACTTAAATTGTAGGGAGAATAGTAGGGGAAAATGAAAACAATGAAACTTGAGAGAGACATTCTTTAAACTTCTTTTTGGTGAAGGAATTTGCCCAATGAACACCGAAAGTATAATTTTTGGAGGGTTTGGCAAGACCCCACTATCAATAGCTTCTTTCTTAGACATGAAAGACTCTTCTTTCTTGGACATTTGAAATGCTTCTATTCTCAATATTTTTTCATTAGGAGTAGATAAAATAAGAGATTTAGAAAGTGATTCAATACCTTATTTTTTCAGAAATTTTGGCATTGTTTCTTTTACAATTTGATTTGTTGTGATGCTATCCGATTTCTTTTCATTTTCTTACTCTTTTTTCACCAAAGTTTTGATATCTTCATCAATACCAAACATTTTAATAGAATGTTGAATTTGTCATCAAGATTTACCATAAAAGCATCCAATTTTCGATTAATTTTTTGGGTGATCTATTCTATTTTCTTGTCAACATGTGAATGAAATTCTTGCATTTTTATTTCTTGCCTTTTGAGATATTCTTCTATGGTTTCATATAAAACTTCTTCTTTAATGGTTTCGTACCTAATTTCTTTTGCCATTTTTTAATACTAACTAAGAATTCGTAAGTTCTGATATCAATTTGTAACAATTCAACTCAAAATGAGTGGTAAAAAGATAGAGAAATAGAAATAGAGAGAGAAAGATAGAAAGAATAGAGAGATAGGTTAGAAAGATAGAAAAAATTAGAGAGACTAGAAAGAGAGAATACAAAGAGAGAGAGAGGGACTTCAAAATATTCATTACATGAATTGAATTACTATTTATACTATTTTACTAACTAATATTACTAATTATTTAACCATTTCAACTAACTAATTACCAACTCCATTAACTACTAGCCATCTTACTAACTAACCTCACAATTAACCATTAATTATTTTTACTAATCATGATTAATATTAACCTTTATAATTAATAGTTGTTACACATCACCAACCTGAGCTGAGGACCTTCGCTGGGGAAAGGTCGGGTCTTCGTTTTTTGGGTGGACCGCTCCTAGCCATGGATGTGGAGCATCTTCGACGAATCATGCCCGGAAAGGAAATTGAGTGAGATCACTTTCGGATCAAATTTTTAATCATACCATTAGAAGACATGAACAATTTTTATTTTACCAACGTTTTATTGCTCTAATGGTAAGAACACTACTAAACTTTTTTTAATAAAGTTTTTTATTTCGATTTTTCAAAATGAAAAATATAGGTATTGAAAAAGTTCAACCCTAATGGACCGGATATAGACATGACACCGGGCCGATTTGGGCCCGAAAATCGGCCCAACTGGCCCGAAAAAGCTTGCCCCGTGAACCTGGCCGGGATGAACAGTAACCTAACCGGACCAGCCCGGATACTGTAGCGGGCCGGTCCGGTTCAATTCTTTTTTGAACTGGGAACCGGCATGGAACTGACCCAGGCCCACCGGTTCCAACGGCTAGTCTATTTTTTTTATTATTTTTTTCAATTTTACCCCTCCCAATAACTATAAAACGGTTAGTTTTTAGGTTATTTTGGTCCATAAGGTTAAAAAATTTTCCTATAAATACCCAACATCCCATTTCCAAAATCTCCACAACAAAATCTCTCTCTCTCTTGCTCACATCTACATTCTTTCAATATTACTACATTCTCTCAATTTTCATCATTTTCTACAATTCTCTACACCATTTTCTATACCATTTCCACCATTTTATATAACAATTTCTATACCATTTCCATTACCGTTTCCAATTTCCATTATCATTTCCACCATTATCTACATTTTCATCATTATCTACATTTATATCATTTCATTCATTAAACACATTTTCATTAAACACATTCTCAAATTTATATTCTAAACTTTTGTGAAATCCATTCATTAGTATGCAATGACATAGCATGTCTGAAATGTTCTGTCTGGTGACAACTAATTGTAGAAGGAAAGAAATACTTAAGCAAGAACTGACGAGCTCCACCTCTTACCTGGGAACTTTCCTGGTACTCTTGCTACAGAACGGTCTGGGCGGAACCTAAGGGAGGATTACAAATTTTCCACGATTTTCAACATTCATCAAGATTTGGCAAGATTTCAAGATTGAGAGCTCAAATTCAAAATTTTGTGAAAAACAACCGCGATATCCATCAAGTCGGTACATTTAATTTTTTTACATCTTTATTTTCTTGTATTTGCATTACTTTTTTTAAAAAAATTAAATCTTAATTTTTTTAAAAAAATAAATCTTAAATCTTAAATTTAATTTTAAATATCCTTTTAAAAATTTAATTGTATATTTTATTTTGAAAATTTAATCTTATTTTTTTAAAAAAATGATCGGAATACACTCTTCATAATTTTATGAATAATCTTCTCTTTCTCCATTTTTTTATAAGATGAAATTTCCAATAATATAGATATTGAAACTCTTTTGGAAGAAACTGAATCTAGTAACACAGAATCTAACACAACACATACTAAAAAAGATGATATTAATATATGGAATTTTTTTGAAAAAAATTGATGAACAAAAAACAATTTGTAAAATTTGTCATCAAAAATATAAATTTTTGAGGGGTTGGGGGGTAGGCACACTTAGGAGACACTTAGTTAATAATCATCTGGATAAATTACCATAAACAAGACAAACACAAATTGTTACAGGGAAAAGTATTATAACTGGTACATTTAAATATAATTCGGATAAAGAAAAAACTGGACAAATAGAATGCCTAACAAGAAAAGAATTACTACTTAGCATAGTTGCATGTCCCGTATTTGAAGAATATATACAAAAATATTTACAACCTGATTATAAAAAAAGTAGTAGACCATCCAGTAGGAGGAGATCATTAGATAGATATCAAGAATTAAAAAATGGTATAATTACACAATTTATGAATAGTCAATGTAAATTTTCATTAATTTCGAATAGTTGAAAAGGTGAGCGTAAAAAAGAATATTATATTGTAATAACATGTCATTGGATAGATAATTCATGGTTTTTAGAGAAAAGGATTTTAGTTTTTTAACGTTGAAAATTTTTACATTCCAGTACACATATAGTTAGAATAATTTCAAATATTGTTTATGACTATGGAATAAGATAGAATTTTTTCTATTTCATTTGATAATGTTTCGGCTAATACTATTATAGTTAATAGTTTAAAAAATTCTTTAAAAATAATTTTAAATAGAACTTTTTTTTCAAGTTAGATGTGCATGTCATATAATTAATTTATGTGTTAAGGATGGTTTAGCAATGGGAGAACTATTTTTAAAACCTATTCGTGATTTAATTCATTAGATAAGAAATTCTTCTGCCAAAACTAAAAAAATGAGACAATTATGTATGTTACATAATAAAAAAATATAAAAAATTTAAAATGAAATGTGACACTAGGTGGAATTCAACATATGACATGTTACAAAGTGTACTTTCTTTTCAAAATATTTTAATTGAATTTGTAAATTCTAATTATGAATATGGTTTTATTGATAATACCGCTTTCGATTTTGCATCTACAGTTACTAAATTATTGAAAATTTTGTATTTATGTACAAACTTGTTTTCCGGATGTTACTATTCAACTACTCATTTAATGTTATCAAATTTTTGTAAAATTATTTATGTATTTAATCAATTTGAAAATTAAGAAAGATTTGGTGAAATTGTTTTTTCTATGAAAATAAAATTTTTAAAATATTACTAAAAAAATTCAATTTTATATTTAGTTGCAAGTGCATTAGATCCATGTGTTAAGGTTGAAGGTGTTGAAATGTTAATAAATTGTTTTACACAAACTTTTCTATCAGAAATATGTATTAACCCACATTTTTTAAAACAACAAATGTCTTATACTTTACAAACAATATTTAAACTATATGAAAAGGAAAATAATAATTTAAATACTAATAATGTAGGTAATAGTAGTAGTAGTAGCAATCAATCATCTTCATTTTCATTTAATTCCTTACACATGTTAGGAAAAAAACAAAGAATTTCTTTATCATCATTTAATAAATTACTTTTATATAAACAAACACCTAGATTAGAAAGTTTTGATGATACAGATTTATATGATATATTAGATTGGTGAAGAAATAATGTATCGTATTATCCAATTTTGGCCCAAGTGATCAAAGATATACTAACCCCTCTGGTATCCACAGTACCATCGGAAAGTGTTTTTAGTGCAGGTGGTCGAGTGTTAATCGAGAAACGTACAAATTTAGCAGACGACACTTTAGAAATCTTAATTTGCATTAAAGATTGGAAGGATGAAGAAAAAATAATGCAAGGAATCATCAAAGCCTCCGAAGATGATGAACAAGAAGTAGAAAAAGAATAATAATAACAATTTTTTTGTATAAAAATTATCGTAAATAAAAAAAATCAAAATGATGTAAAAATCAAAATAATATAACAAAAAAATTAGTGAATTTTAAAATTCAAGTTATGAGTTTGATAGTGGACGTACACCGAATTCAGTGGAACCACTCTAAAAATTTTATGTTTCTAATTTTTAATTTATTTTTTTATAAAAATTGAATTAAAAAAAATAAAATTAAGAAATAAATCACAACAAGAGAGTAAAAAAAAAAAAAAACAACAACAACAATAAAGTTAAAAAAAAAAATTAGAGTTACAAAAATAAAATAGAATTAAAAAAATAGAGTTACAAAAAAAAGAAAAAGTAATACAAAAAATAGTTACAAAAGTAAAAAAAATTTCAAAAATATGTGTTATTAAAAATGAAAAAAAAAGAGTTAAAAAATCCAATTGAAAGAAAAAAAAAAAAGAGAGAGAGTTATAAAAAAAAAAAAAAAAAAAAAAAGAAGCACAATGGAGCAAAAAAAACCGATCAGAACTGGGTCCGGCCCTGCCCAAACCGGCACGCAGGTTCCAGTTCACCAGGTCGGGCCGGTTCCACTTAAAAAAAATTTGAAACCGGACCGGCTCGGACCGAACTGGCCTAGGAACTACAGCGAGCTCGGCCTGCAGTTTTGAAAACCCGCATTGAACCGGAGCGAGCCCGACCTGGCCCGACCAGGTTACAAGTCTAACCGGATAGTTTGTTTGAACCAAATTAGTCGAAACCAATAAATTAGTTTTTGAATACTAGTAGGTTAAGTAAAAAAAAAAAAGCAAAATTTTATTTTAAGAAATCTTTAAATTTTAATTTAATTTATAATGTTAGTTGATATTTATGCAAGTACTCAAAAACTTTTTTTTGAATATAAATAAACCAAAAGTAATCTTAGAAAGAGACTTACGTATACTTTTAACATCATCATCAAAATTAAGATTTTTTTTTCAAGTAATTGCACCATCAATTTGGATTATTCATGTCGGCCGGCCACACTATTAAGAGGTTTAAGAATTAAGATTAATTGACAAATTAATTTTAATCAAAATTAAAATTATAAGAAATCTGAAAAAATGCCAACACATAATTTACCAACTCAAATTCCAAGTCAAAATGTTGAACCCGATCGAGTCACCAATTTCTCGGTTATTCACCGCATGCAGATCAGAATCAGTCTCAACCATCCACCGAATTACACAAAACAAGCTACTACACACTACAAAACATGAAAATAATTCACATTTCACCATATCTATTTCTTCTTCGGAAAGACCTACTACGATGGGTGACCTCCTTGGCACCCCTCATTTTTTAATCATACCAGTTCTTCAGAAAGACCTCAGCCATCTTTAGATAATCTCCCCCATCGCCACTCTCTGAATTCCCCTTCAAAAAACCCTCTGCCATCCCCATATAATCCCCATACATACCCACCACGACCCTCATGACCATGCTCACCGCATTGGTGCGTACTCGAGTGCTTTTCGGAATTCCCCTTCAAAAATCCCTCCGCCATTTTCATATAATCCCCATATCCACCGCCCTCTCCGCCGCTTGAATCGCCGTGTTCGACGGTCGGGGTGTGCGTAGTCGAGTGGGTTCCGGTGCTGGTGGTGGAGGTGGTAGTAGTGGTATGAGGGCTTCCATGGACGGTAGCTGTGGTTGTGACGGAATACTTGTGGAGATAATCCTCTGCTTGTTCGGTGTATTTGCTGAAGCTCTTCTCCTCTAATTTCCCATAATGAGAGGCGGCTTCCAGAAGGTCTGCAGCGGCGCCAGAGGCTCGACCACGATCGACATTGTCGGACTCCTGGCTGAAGGTTTTCTTGGCCGCATCGGCGAGGTATTTTGAGCTTGATAGGAGTTCAGTGCTTGATTTAGGCTGGTGCCGGTGATGGGTATGGTGGTGGCCTGCTTCAGAATTGTAATCCATATTTTTGAGAGAGAGAGAGAGAAAGAGAGAGGGAAGGGGTTGTGGTTCGGAAGAAAGTGTTGGGCATGAAATTTTTTACTTTTAAAAAATTAGATTTTTAAATGAAAGCAAATAAATGGATTTCCGAGTGACCATAGACTTCACAAAGTGAAGCTCACGTGAGACGAGCATGTCGGTCATGCGGCGGGATGTTACAACTAATGATTTAGGGCCGTTTGGTTTAAAGATATGGATTTTGAAAATTAAAATAAAATCTATATAAATTATTTGGATCAAAAAATAATAAGAATGAATGTATAAAAATGAAACCTTAAAATATAAGTTTCGTAAACTCCAAACAAAAGCATGGTTTAATTCAAAACCCATACATGAGACTCATGAAACATTGTTTGACCTTCCATTTATCTCTCTCGAACCCATCTCTTCTTTCCCTCTCCCTCATCACCTCCTCTCTCTCTCTTCCCATCTCCCAAAGCCCAAGACCACTTTTTGGCCTTCCTTTGAAGCGGAAATTAGAGACGGCGAATTGAAGCGAAAGACAAAGATGGAGGAGATAATAGTTGATTGAGGCGAATCAAAGATGGTCAAAGCATCTGAAGGCCGGAGAACTCAAAGCCGAAGACGAGTTGACTGGCGGAGAAAGTGATCAAAGACGGTGGCAACCGGAGATTGAAGACAAAGACAAATTGGAATCAAAACCAAAGATGAATCGAATCGAATCAAATCGATTGAAGACGGTGGTGAATCGCTTCGAATCGATTGAAGCGAATCGAATCGAAGCCGAACAAAGGTTCTGATGGTGGTGGCAACTGGAAACTTGATGGCGGTGGCGAATGACGAATGGAAAACTCGAACCTAAACGGAACAATGAAAAATTTAGAATTTTTTTTTTATTTGTATAATTAATTTTTTAGTATTTATTTATATAATTTTTTTATTTATATCATTATATTTTTTAATATAATTAATTTAATTTAATTATATTTTCATTATTAATTTTTATTTATATAATTAATTTTTTTAATATTTATTTTATTTACATAAAAATATTTTTTATTAAAGGTAGAATTAACATTTATATGATTTTTATTCTGAAAGATATACAAATCAAACATTAACGATAGTGATGATATTTATTTCAAAATTTGAACGAAACAGTTGATATCAAAATTTGATTCTAATTTCGATTTCTAAGGTTTTTTATTCTGATTTCGATTTCGATTACTGAGTGTGAATCAAATGTCACTTCGATTCTAGTATTCTACGATTCTAGTATGTATTAAGATTCACTAGATTGATAATGAATTAAAATCAAATTTTAATTTTTAGAAAATTTTGAGAGATCATATATAATTTAATTTTATATATTTAGTAACTACCAACTTATCAATACCAATATCTAAGAAGATATGAGAAAGGTTGTACATCAATTTTGGAAATCTTCACCTAGGGTTAAAGTTGGTCCTCGAAATTTTATATAGTAATAATCTCAATTCTTTTTAAAAAAATGATTTAAAATTGATATTTTTGACTAAAATTCTTTTTTTATAACTAAAAAAATATTACAAAAATAAAATAAAATAAATCTAAATTTAAGTAAATTAAGAAAAGTAATAGTTTTCCTAATGCGACCCTTGTGTGGGCCAAGTCAATGTTAAGCCTAGTATTACCAAACAAATTTGTTTGCTTGGATCATTGTACGAATATTTAAAGAATTTGTAATTTTAGATCTTTTATTTAATGAATATAGATTATCTTTTATAAAAATGGAAATCTTTTTATGATAATCTATCAAACATAATCTCGATAAATATTAATACTTAAAAGATTTCAGGAAATCCCGTTTGCAGCTGCAGGAGGATTCATAGGTAGCAAAAATAAGATTAGACATTTGCTGTGCCACTGGTCCCATACCTCTTTATTCGTATCCGATAATTATATTGGGTTTGATTAAATTCAATTTAAACTAGTTCTGACACTTGTTTTTGTCATCACAAAATTCGAACGTGAAATCTTATTTGAGAATTAACAGTATCTAGTTATTATACTAAGTGTTGTACTCCCCTCTCATTTTGGTCCAAGGAAAAGAAACCCATTTGCTTTGTTAAGAGATTAGAACTCTGATTTAGAATATTGCACGGGCCATGTTGAGATCTCGTTAATTTAGGAGGAGATTTCATAGCCATGCCCTTCTCTCTGTTCTTGGTCAAACAAGGCCCATGTCTGTAAAACTTGGCAAATGAGGGTTAGATGAATCCCTCAACTCATACTTACGTCTATTTATTTATATTTACGTCTAATATGGTTTGAAAATAATGCATTATGCAGACATAGCATGACAGTTTTACATACGATATAGCTTCTGTGAGGTAAACTCAATCTCACATCCCTCCTATCTTAAATTGGTTAGCAATAAGGTAAATTTAAGGAAATGTTATGGGTAATAAGCCAATTAAAATAGGAAAAAAGAAAAATGACATTGCCACGAAAGTAGAGGGTGTGTGGGAGAATCCTATGGGTGCAGTCAAATGTTTGTGTTGTTAAAATGACGACATTCATAGCCAAAATTTAGGAAGGATGGCAACACTGTGACCCCTCCATTATTATCCTCTCTCTCATTTGACCTTTATAAGCAAAGCCCCACCTCATGCCTTGTAACAGTCAAATCAAATTTTGAAGGTCACAAAAATGAGACGAAGTGCACTCCAAACGTGTGACGTCTGAGAACACACGTGGGTTTAGCATTAGGCCCCGGCGGGCTAGAAGGTCCGGAGAAATGGGCTAAAGGGCTCAACGCACTTGTGTTCTCAGGTCACCCTTTTGGGATACTCTCTTCACATGTCTGATTACCTTTCCTGGAATTTCCTCAATCAATTCTCAATTTTTCTAGGTTTTGCTTAGGTGGTGAGCCTTCAAGAGCGATTTTCCGGGGCTTCCAAGTCTCGACCTCTACTTTACGGAATTTCATACTTTTGATCTATACTGAGTATAAGGTACCAATTTAAAGATATGATGCTTTTCCCTTTATTGTAAAGTTTGAGCAAACTAAACTAATTAGGGTATTGGGCATTAGATGTTGGATTCAAATTCGGGTGATTGAATAGAGGATTCTCCATTAGCTATTAATTCATTCTGTAGATTCATGCAAAATCCATTTTCCATTTCCTTTAGGTAAGTCTTGATTGACTTAATATGTGTCTTCCGTTCTGGTTATGGATAACTGCATTAATCCCACTGAGCAAAAGACCAACAAACAACCAGCTCACTGAGCAAAGCTACAACAACCACAAGAGAAAATTTAACACCACTACTCTTGCCATGCCTACTAATTAGAACTGATAAAATCTTCTAAAAATTACTTCTTGTTGCTTTTAAGCAGTCATTAGAATCACCAACAGCTGACGGCAATCACCTTTGTCGCACTCATTTTCGTTGACTGCCTCAACTGACGGCCATCACTTTTATCAAAATCGTTTTAGTTGATCGCGTGTTATGATGGCCGGACGAGGCCGTCTATTATAATGGCCGGACCAGAGAGCCTTTTTTTTTTTTTTTTTAAATAAACAATCGATATTTAGAATTATATTCTGATTGATTCGGTTTGAAGGTGTCAAGTCCAATTTATGAGAAAATTCTCGTAACATAATTTTTTTCATTTTTAAGTTTAGATCGGCCGTCCATCAATCACCAACAAAAGAAAGAGAAAAGGGGGAGGTCTAATCTGGAAGCAAAGAGTTCTCTCCATGTATGTTGGCAAACGTGTGATATATGCCGAAAATTGTTGCCTTCACAATTATTTTGAAAAAAAATGCTTCAAACTTATGGTCATTAATACCATCTATTCCAAATCTATGGCCACTTAGTGATTTGGATTAAACCAAATTCTTATGTAGCCACACTCATCCTATTTTTTTTTTTCAGTTAAAATGAGAAATTTTATTTCATCCAATGTAATAAAGAGCGAACTCATTTCCATGTACTGTACTAACGTTAACATATACCTGATATATGTGTAATAATAAAAGGACACTTTTTATCAATGTTTGTATGTCTTTTAAAAAAGCCCCACTCAAATAAAATAATCATAGTTTGATTCATAAGTATCCTGCGAACTCATTTCCACGCCTAGTGTCACTACCCTCTCTCTCTCTCTCTCTCTCTCTTAATAATTCGTTACTATCTTATAATCACGTTAGATCTAATTAAATCTGATTCAAATCGAATTAAATTCTTAAAAAGTAAAACTCTTGTATATCTATTTTTTCTATATACAAAACTTTAATTTAAAACTTTGATTAAGAGAAATCAGTATCTAATAATTAGAATCAAGTTTGTTTTTTTTTTTTTTTTTGGTTTTGATAACTAGAATCAAGTGTTGGAAGTATTTTTATTAGCTTGTAAAACTAAGCTTCTCTAAATTTAGGAATAAAAAAATATATTAAGAGAGTCGCTCTTTAAATTGGACTTTCATAGATACTCAAATAAGATTAATCAGAAATATGACTCCGAATACTAAGCATCTCTTCTTCGACTAACCAATGAGATCACCCCGGGCCAACACTTTGGGCCTTGGTGAGCCCAAAGGCAGAGCAGCTGCTTTTCGGCCCTTTTGGTTCAGATGGCAATTGGGTGATCAAAAGACAGGAAAAGAACTCCTCAAGCTTTTGGCTTTGGATTTGACACGTAATTATTTCATACACCATATATTGGTTCAATCATACCCAAAATTTGATAATGTCCTACTCCTTCCCTTCCAAGACTACTATATGATATTTTAATTTGACTTCGTCAAACCACTAATTTTTAGGTGAGTTAAATTTTAAAAATTTTTGGAAAAAAAATTTGAGAAAAAAGTTCTATGTATAACATTAAATTAGTATTCAACGTGGTACCTTAGATTCAACAAAACAGAGTGGCGCAACAGAAATGTCATGATTCAATAGCATTGCATTTTAAAGAGTAGAGTTACTAGAAAATCGTAGAGTTTTTTATTTATAAATCATAAAAATTATAAAAATATATGTAATTACGAAGATTTAAATACTAAATTTTTTTAAAAAAAACACTTAAATAAAAACTTTTTACCATTTGTGTATATCTGTACAGCCACTTGTGTTCCTTTCCTTTCTTTGGTATAATATGGTTTGCCCATGATGAAAATGAATACTTCAATTTTGGCTGCCTTGTTTTATGATGTTTAAGACATAATTATAGCCAAAATTATCACACCATGCATCTGTTTGTCAACACGAGTCAATCCTTCTGGTAATTTATCTTCCAACCTCCGACCATGGCCAAGTCAGTCACCAAGCTGAGTTGGTGTTCACCACCCAATCGATTTCAGACGTGTGGCAACGGGACAAGCCACGTCACTTTACATCTTCTCCTCCTCTCACTCTCGGAACATGCTTCACCATCGGGATTTATAGTCTACGATAAAGTTTTTTTCCGATGAATGCTGTCAGATAATAATTTTAGAATTAAATTATTAGTATATTTAATTACTTTAAATAATAAAATTTAATTTAATTTCATATATATTAGATCCTATGAAAAATTTTAAAATAAATAAATCTAATTTAAGAAAAAAGAAATTTATGTTAATTTAGTTTGAAAATTGTGTGAAGGGTGCTGAGTTATCCGAGTCGCAAGGCGTGGATGCGGGTAGACGGTTGCGAGACGCGTTTGGTGGGGGGAGAGACGTTTTGACACCGAGTCGAGTTACGGGAAAGACGAGTGTGGGTTTTGCTTATGTTTTGGTTGACAAAGACGCGTTTGGACACACGCACATGCACAGGCCCCGCAGGAAACACGGTCGACTATTTCTATCTCCAACTCCTAATCACGTCAATGTCATCATTGATTATCCCACATCACATTGCCCCATCACTAACCTAACCTAACCACGAACCAAACACTGTTTTTGTTTTTGTACTTTTTCATGAGCATTTATCACCTGCATTTCCTATCTTCGTCGATACCAATAGAAATGTTACACATTGATGTGGGGAGAAACACTCATTCCTTTTTTTTTTTTTTCTGATTTAACGTTTTATTAAAGGAGGAAATGGGTAATGGGCAACAAGTGGACACTTTATTTGAGCATTATTTTGAGAGTCCGAATAAATTAGAATATGAATCTATTTATTTGAGCTTATTTAGAATACAAAAATTTTAATTTTTCATCAATTTTTCACACAAATATCTAAATCCAAGTACAATCGATAAAATCTCTTAATTTTTTTATGATGCATGTGATATTAAACAATTACCGATGATCTTTATCTGTTATGAGATCATAGATTTAGGGGTTCTGTTGCTAAGTATGACAAAATATAATTTACGTGAGTTAAAATTTATTTTACTAAGATTTGATATGATTTAATTGAATAACTAAATAAAATAAATGATATTATATAGAATCGTATCAATATAATCTAAGGGCTCCATATAGTAATAGTTATTTATGTGCGCTCGTGTACTTTGTTGGATGAAACTAGCCAAAGCTATGAGTTTTAAATAGGTTCTCAACTATTTTATGTTAATTTATTTTGTTATTGTGTGTGTATATATATATATATAATCATTGTAATATCATTATCCAAATGTAAGTTTGGTAGATGGTTTACGAATTATATTACTCATTATTAATAAGGACATTGTATCCTAAGCTAGACTTTAAAGTTAAAAATTTTTTATTGCAAATCATTATCAAACAATTTTTTACATTTTTATTTGAATGAGATATTACATTTTTGTTTAATTGAAATATTATGTCACTAAAAAAAATATGAGA
Source organism: Dillenia turbinata (assembly GCA_037126225.1). NCBI lineage: Eukaryota > Viridiplantae > Streptophyta > Magnoliopsida > Dilleniales > Dilleniaceae > Dillenia > Dillenia turbinata. The sequence continues at coordinate 20,174,487 of JBAMMX010000019.1, forward strand.
ATTCTAAAATTCATCTATATTTTTAAGAGACATTTGGATTTGACCCATCCTTATAAATTATGCGTATATTGATTAAGTTTTAAGTTTAACTCGAATTGGATTGATAACTTAAGTTTAACTTATGTAGCAAAATGAAGGTTATTTGTTAAAAATAAATAAATAAATAAACAAAAATGTTCACTAGTTAATTAAACTTCGACAATTTGGTTAAAAAGCAGATTGAGAATAGGAGACCCACAACCCACAAATTGACATATTGATTCCTTCAGTTCCCCAACAAGGCTCATTGATTTTTTTTTTCTTTTTCTTTTTTTGAAAAAAAAGGTTTATTCTTTTGTTCTTTCATTATCACCAAAGATGAGAACTACTTTCATTATCACCAAAGATGAGAACTACTTTAGCATAGAAGTGTGGTGTGACACTAGTCATGTTACTACTTTGGTCTTGTTAAAGCTATTCTTGAGCTCTTGCCCCTTCTAGCTTTTTCCCTTCTTTTCCTTTCTTCAGTTTGCTTTACAACTCAAATTTTCCATTGTTTTTGTCTACGTGACCTCACTGGCCTAAGGAAGAGATTCCATTTTTTTCTGTGTCTCCCAATCCACTTGCTTCATTGCCAATTTCATGGAAATTAAATAAGTTCATGTGCTAGTTTATCAGAACATTGGGACAAAGGAAGATTGGAAAATACATTGCAACAAATACTGAGACATGCCACATGCTATAAAAATGAGAGAAAAAAAAAAAAAAAAACTCAAGAAGATGATCCTGCCAATTTAGAATTTGATCTTTAATTAATTTATCTAAATGAATTCATAACATTAATAATTCGATAATCAGTAATTTTAATACTCTGTATGTTTTATTTAAAATGATTGATAATTATAATTTATTATATATAATTGATTTATTGAATAATAATTATGTTTTAAATTAAATATTTCAACTTTTATAGTTATATTAAGGATGAGATGGCTGCTATGCTTCCCAAACTTTCAGTGAAAGGGAAAACAAAAGGCAAATGAGTAGATTATTTGTAAATTTGTAATTATTGGTGTGGTGTACCTAATAGTTGTGTGGAGTCGTCCCCACCTAATAGTTCCACCCCCAAAGAAAAGGCGCTTTCCCACGTAGCGTGTTATTTTTGGATGCTTATGTCTTTGTCACATGTGAGCCCCACCACTATCTCTGTCTCCTTCCCCCTTCCTACCTTTCCTCTTTTGCTATTAAATGAAGGATTGGACGAAGCAAAGCTCTTATCCGAAAATAAGCCGAAGACAGCTCAGAAAACACGGGGCGGAACACTGAAATTTCTTAAAAAAAACAATTTGCGCTGTTTTTTGCCGATTCATACGTTAAAACCTGTTTCAGTTAGATCGGATTGGAGTGGATATAGGCAAAGGAAGTGAAGGGAGCCTCAATCAGTTTGTCGGTTTGAAAATCTGCTATAAATAAACAACCCTACCCCACTTCTCTTCTTCTCAAAAATTCGCTTCTAATCAAATCGAAATTTGAAGAGGATGGTTTCTTTAGTTGCTAGAACTGGAAGACAATTCCAACGTTATAATCAGGGTCGCCGCCTTGTTGTAGGGTGAGTTAGATGTTCAATTTCAATCTAAATCCCAAAAGGGTCTCTTTTATTTTGTCTTAATTGATCTGATTTTGGTGTAAATTTTGAATTCTGTTGGCAGATGCATACCTTATAGGTATAAAAGAAGCTCACCCCTTGATGGAAATCTAAGAAGGGAATTTGAAGTTCTTGTGATTAGCGCACAAAGGAAAGGCAAAGGAATGTTGTTCCCAAAGGTATAATTTAAGGTTGTTTGGTTGATTTTTTTTTTCTTTTTAAATCATTAATGAATTATGTCATGACTAAAATTTTATAATTTAAAATTCAATTATAGGGCGGTTGGGAAATGGATGAGTCGATGGAAGAAGCGGCTTTGAGAGAGACACTTGAGGAAGCTGGTGTGATTGGCAAAGTTGAAGTAAGTAGTCTAACCCTTGTTGGTTTTATGTTTGATCTTATTTTCATTAAGGTTTCCATGCTAAATTTAATGTGTTTGGGTTGTGGTATGATTCAGAATGAACTTGGTAGATGGAAATTCGAGAGCAAAAGTCAAGGCACGGTTCATGAAGGATACATGTTTCCTTTGCTTGTAAAGGAACAATTAGATCTGTGGCCGGAGAAAAACATCCGAGAACGCAGATGGGTATGTCCTAAATCCTACCCAAGCTTTGCAAATTTTAATGAATGGACAGTTCAAAAATTGTGTGCCATTTTGAAGATTCTAATTGTGAAAAATGGTTTGGCTTTTACAGATGACCGTGGAAGAGGCTAAAAAAGCATGTAAAATTGAGTGGATGCGAAAGGCATTAGATGTTTTAGTTCAAAGACTTGTAAAAATGCAGCATATTGAAGAGGAAATGGGTGAAGATGATGACGTTGATTTTTTGCCTTTAGCTTGTACATTGTGCTAGCTTTTACCACAGAGGCATCAACGAGAGTTAGAAGATTCTGTGGTGTATCCTGTCTCAGGAAGATTAGGCTTGAGGAAAGTGGAAATCCACAGCATTAGAAGATGTACAAGAAAAGAACAATTTGGGAGATCTACAAGTAGTTCTCCAATTGATTTTCTCGTTTAGAGGCAATTCACTAGAGAGATAGATATGTATATATGGCTCAATTCTTTCATTCATTCCAAATAAATGAATATCCCTTTATTTTCACTTGCGTTCCATCTTTATCTTCACAAAGTTGCCATTTATCAAGTTCTGTTCTGTGTGATAAAGTTATATGCATATAACAAGCAATAATTGTTTTAGGATGTTAAAAGGCTCTCTTACTCTTGAGTAAAATTCGTAAATTGGGTATCAAACTGAGAAACTTTTCCGACGGTATCATATGCATATAACCTTATTAGATGTAAAAATGCAACATATTAAGGAGGAAATAGGTGAAGTGGAAATGTTTTTTTCTTCCCCAGTTAGGCATCAACGAGAGCTAGAAGATTCTGTGGTATATCCTTCTCTCAAGAAGAATAGGCTTGAGGAAAGTGGAAATCCTGTACAAGAGAATAACAATTTGGAGTTGTACAAGAAGTTCTCCAATTGATTTCTTGTTCCGAGGAAATGTTCTCACAACATTAGGAATTTGGAATTGTTTAGAGGCAATTCATTAGAGAGATATGTATACATGGCACTGTTGATGTTGCTGATCCCAAATTCATTGGGATTTTGAGGTCTTGAAGCCATTAAGATGAAGTAAGCTCTGAATGGAGAAGAAGATTGCGTGAAGGAGGATGAATTTTTTGCGGCCTCAAGCAGCTACCGCCAAAGCAACCCTCTTGCTATCCTCCCCTGCAGCACAACATTGCAGCGGCGGTTCATCGTCATCGTTGCAGCAGTGCACGTCATGCCCTTTTCCATGTTTACGGCGTTGAATTTTAAAAAGAAAAGAAAAAAATTAATAAAAAAAATAAAATAAGAAAAAATTTTAATTTTCTCTTAATCTTATTTAGAAATTTTATTAAAGAAAAAAAAAAGGCATATGATTTATCGGGAATTAAAAAATTTTACTTTTAATTTTTAAAGGGTGAATTTAGTATATTTATGAGATAACTTTTTTTGTCTCATTTTTTTTCCTTTTCTTCCTGCTTTTAAAAAGAAATTTTTTATATTAAAAATCACTTTATTTTCTTTCTTTTTTTCTAACATAAAACTCCTAAACGAAATAAAATAAACAATTTTTTTAATGAACTTTTCTTTTCTTTTCAAATCTTTTCATTCAAACATACTATTAAAAAGCTGAAATTGAGGGAATTTTAGAATTAGGAAGCATTCATAAGATTGATGAGACCATTAATTTGAGTTTATAAATCTTCATTGTATTTGATGGAACTCTATTCAAAAAACTCAATACGAAAAGTATTCAATAACCAACATAAGACATGTGATTCAAAAGATTCAATACTCTTAAATATAAATGGATCTCTGTTGTCCTGTTCTACCGATGAAATCCATCTCCCTAAATGAGCGATGATGCCCTGATCCTCTGAAAGGATCTGTCGTATGTATTTGACAAACGTCCGATAAAATCTATTCAATCGACCCATAGAAGTATTCGACGCTGCCGAATACTCATCCAACTCTATGTTCGACTAATGACTAATAGCTTCTCAAGGGACCAATAACTTCGGTTCTTGTTGGCCAAAGACAATATTCAAACAAATCTCACGACGACTCTTGTTTTCTATCTCAACACGAAATGTATTTTACGGATAAGGAAGGAAACTTTTGAGAATCTAATCGATAAGAAAAAAATCTTTCCGTATAATCAAACTTTCTAAATGATGATGATTTCAAATTTCAGATGTTTAAACTCCGAAATTTTCAAATTTTCTCTATGGAAACTAAAGTTGTATTACTTCAAAGGTTCACAATTTTTGCGGACTCCATATCAAAGCCTTCAAAGCATTGAGGTTGGGTAAGTGCTCTTAACTTGACACTCGATACACTAGTCACAGAGAGATCCGTCATCCCTTCCTCTCTTAATTTATTTTTATTCATTTCAAAAGCCATTTTTTCTGATTTGAAAGTCAAAGTTTTCCTTACTAGAATACTTTTCAGTGATTTTTTACAAGTTTTAAATCTCTTCATTAAGTATCCATTTGAGTCATAAAAAACCGAATCCATTAAGTCAAGAACCATCTCTAATGATACTTTTTAATCATAACTGTGCATTTATACCCCCTATCTCCTAAGGTTTTCTCGTTTTATGTACGAATTTGGAGCAAACTTGACTTCAAGATTAAAAGGTAATCAACAGTAAAAGATTTTTAAATTAATATATTACATCCTATCATTTGAATTAATTGATGTAACAACTTAATTTTTTTTTTAATGATGACTAATGTTTCTCTAGTCGCTTATCCGCATAATTGCTTGAAATTTTGTGATGGAGGATCACTTTTGTCCTTTTTGGACCAAAAAGTCTTTGAACTGATATGTTTTTTTAAAATGGTATCTGCGGATAAAGTAGACATTGATATTATTTATGATTCAAGTTGTTTTTTTAAAATGGTATCTGTGGATAAAGTAGACATTGATATTATTTATGATTCAAGTTGCATCGGTGGTCGGCAGTGTTTGAGGGTGACCTTTCAATTGCCAGTTTGTGGGATAGGAACAGGACTTGTGTGTTTTGAAGTTGGGTCCATCCTCTGCTATACCCATGGGCAGGGGCAAGAATTTCTCAACTGGCAATTAGGAATCAAAGTTCTCCAATATCATACATTTCATGTGCAACCAAATTATAAACAATCTTCCTCTTATAAAATTATGACTCCCAATACCATATTTTGACTTGGTCCAGAGCCATTACCAAAAGACCATTACCAAAAACGTTTCAGTATTTAAAAGTATTCATAAATAATATAAAGAGCATTTAAACTATAAGTCATTGAGTTTACTCTTTCTCTCTCTCTCTCTCCTCAAGAGACGAGGTAAAATCCTATTTTAGGCCCAAGTCCCAAAAGCTTAAACGTGTCCAGATCTGTTGCTATCACTGCACCGATTAAAAGCCGAGAGCACTGTTGCAGCAGTACGCGTTAGAAGACAAAAGATACCACAAGACCACGATTACAATGGGGTGGGGTCGCTGGAGTGGTGCTTGACCAAGGAAGGAGCTAGCTTTAATATTCCCAAAGAATCTGGGATTAATCAACGGAGATTGCTATGATGGCTGCCGTTTTCTTATTGCAGAAATGAGCAAAGTCTTTGGATTATTGTCCTACGTACTAAACAAATGCTCAGTGACATATCACTTGAAATATTAATTAAACTAATATTTCAATTCTATTATTATTATTAATTCATATTACTTGAAATATTTCAAGTAATATATTATTATTAATTCAAATAATATATATTATTGACTAAGAACAATTACAAGATGGAAGGTTTTTGATTTTTTTTTAGTATCCAACACTTCAGTGAATTAATGGGATTAGTCTAATTTATTTAAATAATGTAATTTTTATTGGACGTGGTAAATTTGATTTTGTGAAAATCGGTTTTGAAATCAGTTCGGCGCCGAGGTCATTAGGGACGCGGAGGTCATTAGGGGTGCATACGGATTGGATATCTGATCCATAATGAGTTTTTACTATCCGAATCTGTATTTGTGGATTTTGAATTTTACTATCCGAATCCGTATCCACAATTGAGGATATCCGTTAGTGTGGATATTCATATTCAGCAGATTGAATTTGCGGATATCCTATCCGAATCTGCACTTTTTTAAACTATTTTTTATGTAATATTAATTTACAAAAATCATATTTAAAAGAGTCTAAACAACTTTCATATCTAAGAGAAGCATATCATATCCAATAGGTTTATCTTCATTACCTATTTCTCATACACAAAATGCACAATTGAAAATGGTTAGCAAAATATAATCCAAATATGTAAGGATTTTGTGAATTGGGATAGAGCCGGACAGATCATGCAAAAATCTTTTGCAGCAAGGGTGAATATTAACCATTGGTTATAAAATATTTAATATATTTTTATTGTAAATTTAAAAAGAATAATAATCAAAATAATTTATCGGTTCTGAGAAGTAAAACATTATTGTTTTGACATATTATGAAATATAATTGATTAAATTCTAAATAGTTCAATGTATACAATATTTTTTTTCTTTACTGAGTGAAGATGTGAAGGGGTAACCGATATTTTTATTATTTAAAATATAATTGAATAACTAATTTACATTAATTATTTTATAATTATGGTCATTGAAATAATTTACAAATCATGTTTCAAAAAATTGGAGGCGATGGACATTTGTGGTGTTTCTTTTCTACCGCCCCCTTGCCATCACCCTTATAGGTATGGATACAGGACACTTGTATGTGCTTCTATTTAAATGACTTGATTTAAAGATTATAATGACATAATAACACACTAAATAGCATAGAAATTTTTAGGGTATCAATGATAATGATGTCTTTAAACTGAACCAATAGTAAAAATTTTATTATTGTGTGATTGTGATCACTGGGTTACAAGTAAACTGATTAATAAAATAAAAATATAGATTATATGTTTTATTTGATAGAGCTTTTACTATTGTATCCATATTATAAAATAGTATAATGTCTTATTTGATTGAAAGGTTTAAAATTATAAAATTATTTAATTATCATTATATGTGGATAATAATCGGATATTTATGGATTTTTAAAACTTAAATCCGTATCTGTATTCGTAAATTCTAAAATTCGAATCAAATCTAAATTTGCATAATCTAATGGATCAGATATCCATATTTTATGGATCAAATTCAGATCAGATATCACGGATTATCGGATTTTTAGACCTTTTTGCGCACCCCAGAGGCCCAAAATTGCTTTTCGGCTGAAAAAATTTAACAAAATTGATTTTACAAAAAATTGATTTTAAAATTGATTTTTGAAAAATTTACTTTTAAGTTGATTTTTGACAAGTGAGAAGTAGAGAACGGGCCAATGATCAGAAGCCACGTAGGCAAGATTTTTCTATACGGGAGGGGAATGTGAGAAGTCACACTCAACACGTGTCAGGAAGGATGCGGTGGATTTTTCTCGACATCGGTGCCGTTTGCCCTTTTTCCTTTGGTTTGCTTCCTTCCAAAAAAATCTCTCGCCCATCGTGACAGTTTGGTCCCACCCTTATCTCTCTCTCTCTCTCTCGATCGATCTCTCGATCAAAGTTTAAATTAAAGGTGGGTTTGAGGGGGAGGAGGAGAGAAAGGATAAGATTTATTTTATTTAATAAAAATAAATGATTTTATTTTTTTTAATTTGATAAAGATAGAAAGAAATAAAATAGATAATATTTTTTTATTTGATTGGAATAAAAAGTAAAAAAAAATATCATTAATTTTATCATTATATCCCAATAAAATAATATTTTTAATATTTTTTATAATATTATTTTATTTTTTAATTCAAAATATTTTTTAAAAAATATAATTTTTTTAAAAAATAGTTATTTAATATATTTTTCTTATTTTTATAAATTATTTTTATTATTATTTTATATTAAATAAAATTAGAATATAAATGTAAAAAAAAAGATAAAAAAAATTAGAAAAAAAAATTTCTAAAAAAATTGATAAAAAAATTAAATTTTATTAGTTTATAATAAATAAAATTGAAAAAGAAAAAGAATGGATAATTTTGTAAATGTTAATGAAGAGTAAGGATAAGTTTATTCAAAAATCTTATTTTCTTCTATTTTTATCCACTTTAAAATGGAAATGATTTTTTAAAAGGGAGAAAAATATATTATACCCTATTTTTACTTCCCTTCCATATTTTCTTTTTTACCAATCGAGTGAAATATGTCATTTATTTTTACTTTTATTCCTTCTACCATTTACCTTCCATTTTTTATCTCAACCAAACTATTTCTAAAAGTGGTGTAGGTGTCATTGTTCAAGCACGTGATCACACCCTCCACGTGTCCCTTTTTTTCCTTCCACTTTTTTTTTGGGTGCAGTGAGGTCCATTCTATACTTTTTTTTTTTAGATCCCAATTTTTTCTTTTCTTTCTTTTTTTTTTTCTTCCAAGTTCTTTTATTCTTTTCCGTTCAAGTCCGTTCTCTCTCTTTTTTTTACCTGATTTTTTTTCATTTGAATCCTTTTTCTTTTTATTTTTAAACCCATTTTTCTATTCAGATCATTTTTCTTTTTATTTTTTTTTATCTATATATATATTTTTTATCCTTTTTTTTGTATCGAGGTCCTTCTCATATTTTTTTAAACCCTATTTTTTTTACATCTAGGTCTTTTTTTTTTTTTTCATTCAAGTTCATCCTCCTTTTTTGACCTCATTTTTTTCGTTGGTGTCTTTTTTATATATTTTTATCATATCTATATATTCTATATATTTATATATAACATAAAATAAAAACGCTCAAAGTCAAAGGTGTGGTCATCCTATATATATTTTTTTCATTCAAATCTTTTTATTTTTCATTCAAATCATTTCTTTTTTTTTAATCTTTTTTTTGTTTAGGTTCTTTCTCTTTTTATTTTTTGCCTCGTTTTATTTTTCACTTAAATTCTTTGTTTTGGGGGACATAGGTTTTTTCTTTTTTTTTTGCCCCCACTTGTCTAAATATAAAAGTAAAAGAAAGAAGGGTTTTGGTCGTCCGATATTTTCCATTCAAATCATTTCTCTTTTTTGACCTTTTTTTTATTTGAATCCTTTCACTTTTTAATTTTTTATCTGGTTTTGTTTTTCGTGTAGTTTTTTCAATTTTTTGGATTTAGGTTTTTTCTCCTTTTTTTTTTGTCTCACTTGTTGACCACAGTTTTTTTTTTCATTCATGTCATTCCTCTTTTACAAAAAAAAAAAAAAACTGTTTTTTTTTGTTTGGATCCTTTCTATTTTTATTTTTTTACCCTTTTTATTTTTTTACCCTTTTTTCATTCAGGCCATTCTCTTTTTTACATAGTTTTTTCCTTTTTTTTTTACCCCACATGTCCATGGTGCGCTAATATGGTCACCTCTTTATTTTTAAAACACAGTTTTTTTTTTTTAATTTAGGAACTTCCTTTTTTATCCAATTTTTTTCATTTAGACCTTTCATATTTTTATCTTTTTATCAGGTTTTTTCCTTAAATCTTTTGTTTTTTGAATATATATTTTTTTTCATTTTCTGAGCCCCATTTATCCATTCATGTCCTTTTTTTTTCTAACCCAGTTTTTTTTTGTTTCAATCCTTCATCTTTTATTTTTCTTTTGCCCTACGGATTATCATTTTTTTTTATTTTTATACTATGGTTTTTTTCCATTGAAGTCCTTATTCTTTTTATTTTTTACCCTTATTCTTTTTATTTTTTACTCTTTTTTTTCTTAAGTCCTTCGTTTTTAGGACATAGGTTTCTTCCCTTTTTTAGCCTCACTTGTCCATTCATGTCTTGCTCTTTTTTTTGGACCTAGACTTTTTTTTTCCCCATTTGAATCTTTCATTTTTTTTTAATATAGGTTTTTCCCCTTTTTGGCTCCGTGAATTGTCATATATTTATTTTAAACCATAGTTTTTTTTTTTTTAATTCAAGTTTTTACTCTTTTTATTTTTGACTCATTTTTTCTTAAATTATTATCTTTTTTATACAAATTTTTTCCCTTTTATTTTTTTATCCTATGAATCGTCATCTCTTTATTTCTATTACTTTTTTTTTTCACTTATTATCTTTTTTTAAGCTCATCGTTAGTTTTTTTAGAACTCCAATGCTTAGCCTCTTTTTTTCTGTCGCTAATATATGTCGTATTTTTCATTGATTTAGACAATAATTTAATTTAAATATTAATTTAATTATAAATCTAATAAGTGTTTGAACAATAAAAAATATAATTCACATCTTGTGGGCACCTTTAGATAGCTCTAAATATGAAGGAAAAAAAAAACTAATGAGTATGGTCATTATCTCATGTGACCAACATGTGATTTCTTTTTAAAAAAGTTAACAAATTGTTTGAGTTTATACACGTCTCTACTTTATATTTGTTCATCATTTCCATCTGCCATTTTACTTTTAAGATTTATATATCCCTTTGAGACTATAGTTCTGATCACGTTTAGGCAATATAAGTTTCAAAGGTAGGGGTGTGTTCACGTCAGATACCCGAATCCGAATACACTATTTTAGCTCAAACATGAGGCATCCGGGTTATATTTTTTTGTCCCGAACCCGAATCCGAATTTTTTTTATATATAAAATCCTTATTTTATCAAATACAAATTATAAACATAGTAAATAACAATTATAATATTAATTAAATTCACATTATTTAGTTTTATAACACAAATTTGAAATGAATAATAAAATTCATTTCAAATTATAGTAAACTAATATAACAAGAAAAAAACAATTTCATCATTGTTCTTTTTTTTGATTCACTAAACATAATAACAATAAGTTTAAAAATAATAATAATAAATTTAAATATGATATAATAACTGTTGGAGGTGAGTTTTGACTCCACAAATCTGATTCCTTGTGACTCGAACGAGTGCTCAATGAGGAGGCTTGTGACCTGTAAAAGACTATTTGAGAGTGTTCCGACGGGGGAGGTTTCGATATTCAAATCAGAAAGAGTGATTTTTAAAAAAGATTAACAGACAAAGAGGAAGGGAGGACGGATCTTCCTGTAACCTATGTGTGTTCTGTGTTGAGTTCGAAAAATTTACTTGGCCTGACGTATCGAGAGCTTTTATATGATATCCTGCTAGAGCCGTTTGATCTTAGGGCATCACAACCCTAGTTTCCTTATGAGACGATCCAAGGATTTCGGATCCTGATCGTCAAAATTTTAAAATTGTTATCATTTAGGAAATTGAATTCTATAATAGATCTTTCTCTTATTGATTAGATCCTCAAGAATCTCTTTCCTTATCCGATGAATACATTTCGTACTAAAATAAGAAACTTAGTCGATGTAAGATTCAGTTGAATATTACCAATTGAGAGTGGAAGTGTTTGGTTTCTTTAATATTCAGTAATCGTTGGTCGAATGTGAGAGAGAGAGAGAGTGAGAGACAACCGTTCGGTCTCACTAAATGCACTAATAGGTTGGATCATATAAATCTCATTGAGGGTCAACCGAACAACGAGTGGGAAACCATGGAGCTAGACTCTTCTGGAGGGTCGGGGCAATAAAGGCCCATTCAGAGAGATTGATCCTACCGGTGGAGCAAGGCAACATAGATCTATCTGTGCTTAAGCATATTGAACATGTCGAATTATAGGCCTCATGCTAGTTATTGAACGTGCTCTATACTATGTATTGAGCCTTTATGAAGAGAGTCACATCATTTGTCATCGACTCGTGGTGTCATTTCATGAGAAAGACACCATGAATAATAGTTTCACTAAAAATGTGTCAAACTTTTAATGCAATGAGTGTCCTTTCAATTTCCGTAAACCATCTTTAGTGGTCTTTAAAAGCCACGTGCTTAGATGTATTACGTATTGTACATTTTCGTCTACGAACAATTCTCTTGCCTGATGAAAGCTTTGCTAAAGATGCCAAAGGGTTTGTCTTCTTCTTATCAAAGTATCAATGAGGTTTGAAGCACGATGACGGAAGAGAAACTAAATGAAATATGATCAGATATGGCTTTAGGAGGTGATTTTGTATTAATAATACCCATTTACAGAAATAGGGTGATCAGAGTTGTGTTCCCATGTACAGGCAGGTTGTAAAGTATCAAGTGAAGATCGCATATATGGGCCTACTCACTGAGGTGATACATTACTAGAGGGTTTACCCCACCTTACTCATTTCTAGCGCTTGGCATTTCGTGGATGCAGTAATTTCCCTATTAGGGTTTTATCATCTTCGTTTTGATGTGGAGATCTTAGCGATCATTTTTTCGCTGACACGATATAAGGAACAGGGCTTCACCTATGGTTGGTATCGGTTGTAGACTCACCCGAACTCCCACTTGAAGTTTTACTATAGAGAGTCAAAAGACAAGTTTTGTGCACAAAAGTATTTTTTCGTGAAATTCTTGAATAGGGACTTCTGCTTGAGTTGTCGAGTACAGAGCAAGAACCATTGCTAAAAGAAAAGCATCCGCTTTCTATTTGCCATTCTCAGTTTTTCAAATCTATCAGCCATTATTGTGAGTCCACTTATAGAAACATCTGGGTGGACTCGCTGGTGGATGATCAGATGCCATTTTTGGCAGGTTTGTTGATTGATGAGAGAAGGAAAACCGTCAAGCCCATCTTGTTGTAGCAGAAGGAGAAAGAACTGGTTAATGATCTGAAGCTAGTAGAGTATTCTATCTTGGATGTAATTTTGGCAAACAAGGACGTGAGGCCGAATGCTAAGAGGCCACGTGATCGTGCTGAGAGGCCTTCTAAAAGGGGGCCATCAAAACCGAAGAAAAGAAAAATTCAGGTGCTCGAGTCTCCTGAAAAAGAGAAGCCACATAGAGGGGCTGAGGCCAACGTCTCCAATTGTGTCGAGACGTTCTGAGGAAGAAGGTAATCATAGGGAAGCCGAAGGGCATATATCTCCCATTATGTCCATAGGAATGAGGATAGAGGGAGTAAGCGTTCGATCACTCGATGTGTCTTCCTTTGTACAGGGCGCCAAAAAAGGTGTTCCGGTCGAAAATATTCTGAAGGTAGAGATACCCACGGGCGCGGCTACCTCATTGGGAGGGGATCCCTCAGTGGGATCTTATGTTCCTGTTGCGCATATGAGGGAGACATCCGCTCAGTCTTCTATAAGGCTATAGAGTCCTCATTGTGAAAAAACGAAAGAAGAGGGGTTCCCGTTGTTCATTCCTGTCAGGCCTTTCGATGTTTAAGAGGATAGGTAAAATGGAGGATCCATTGCTATCTGTATGGGGGGTCAAAGGTTCAATTGTGTTGATACCAAAGGGACGTTTTGACTGGTCGAACAGTTCGACTTTCTAGATCCCGACCTGGAACTAGCGAAGGCATCTCTCGAATGGGAGGACAAGGCCCTTCAATGTTTTTGCTTGACAGTCTTGTCCTAGCCAGAACTTAACCTATTTAGTTCTTTACTTTGATTAACTTGTGTAATTCTTCCTTAGATTGTGGCTTTGGTGGAGTTCTAGAGACAATGGAGGAAGCAATCGAAAAAGTGGACCAATCATCTGGCGAATCAAATCCTATCATTACAAGATGTCTTGGAAGAGAGGAATGCCCAAGTTGAGAGTGTCTCTAATGCCTTGCTTGCTAAAAAAAATGAGCAGATCAGGTGTCTAGGAGAGAAATTAACATCAGCCGAAAAGCGATGCGAAGAATTAGAGGCCGAACGACGCATTCACATTGGCAGCTTGATAACCGCGGAGACATTGGTACAGTTGCGAGAAGAGTCCCTTCAGGAAACTGAGCAAAAGATATCATATCTTGAAAAATCCGGTCTAACCCTTAGGCATTCCCAACACAGGCTACTAGAAAGACTGAGGTGTACTGAAATGATAGCCTGTGAAGCAGAGATGTACAAGGCCCTACCCCTTTTGGAGGGGACGACTGGTTAGACAGTGGTAAGCCAAGGTCCCGTCTCCGTAGCTCCAGATCATGCCGGGCTGACTACAGTTCGAGCGGTTGGGAAATCCTCTTCTTGAAAGGTCATGGCGCTTCCTCCTCCCTGATCCAATGTGATTTTGTATCTCCGTTCGGAAAACTTTTATCGTTTGGTGTATTTATCCTTTTGTAAAAGTTTCTTTTTCAGTAGAATACGTACTTTTCTTAGCATATTCTTGATGTGTTTTGCTGGCGATTTTTTGAATCAATTGGTCTATGGCATACTGTTGATCTATCTAGAAGTGCACTGCTTTCGTTAGAAAGTCAGTTTGATTGAAACATGATCATACTGGATATCAGATTTCATCTGTCATTTTGAAAACTCAAGTAATGGTGCTTCGACGGGGAGGAATTAACTAGTGTGACATCGATTTTCTTGGGATGGGGATCTCATCAACAATTCGGGGTGGTATAGGCCTAACCAAAGCGACACAGATTCGTTTGAATGAATAGGTTTCATCGGTAGATCGAGACGACGTGAGTTCGTTCGGGGGCGTTGATTTTTTTGAGAGAACGGAGCGTGGAAGCCCCATTTGGGAAAATAGATCCCTTCGATAGGTCCGGGCAACGGAGATCCATTCGGAGAGATAGATCCTTTCGATATGACGGGTGACAGAGGTCCGTTCGGAGAAATAGATCCCTTTGGTAGGACATTGGTGACAGAGGTCCATTCGGAGAGATAGATCCTTTCGGTAGGACGGAGCGACAGGGGTCCATTCTGGAAGATAGATCCCTTCGGTAAAACAGAGTAACAAGGGCCCATTTGGGGAGATAGATCCCTTCGATAAGATGGGCCGATAGGGGCCCATTCGGGGAGATAAATCTTTTTGGTAGGATGGGGCCACACAGGCCCATTCGGAGAGATAAATCCATTCGATAGAACAGGGTGACATGGATCTATTCGGGGAAATAGATCCTTTCAGTAGGATGAGATGATAGGTGCCCATTGTAGGAGATAGATCTCTTTGGTAGGATGGAGCAACATGGGCCTATTCGGAGAGATAGATCCCTTTAGTAAGATGAGACGACAGAGGTCGATTCGGGAAGATAAATCATTTTGGTAGGTCGGGGCAACAAAAATCCATTCGAAGAGATAGATCCCTTCGAGGAGATTCATGTTTATTCGAGGAGATAGATCCCTTTGATAGGCGATCATGTGTTTTCATGGAAAGAGATCAATATTGAATACACTGAATGTGAACACAAAGAGAGTTATATGTTAGATAAAAAATGTCCGCTAAGGAAAAGGCGTTAGAGTTTACTCAAGAGAGAAGGCAGAGAACGTCGGGTCATAGGCAGGAAAGGTGCAAGTTGGAATATAGGACTCGTGTAGGAGCTATGGGTTATCGATTTAGAAGATCAATTGATCTTGCCTATCGTGCGATAGTCTACCGACCACTGGTTCGCTCGGTTCATTTCTTCGTGCTGGGACGTGCCAATCAGGGGAAGACATGTTTTTACTTTCCATACTAATAAATCTTTGTAGCTTTCCGTTTCGGACCAAGAATTCTAACTCGTCTATAAGTCTTTTGCAGTCGTCGGTTGTATGTCCGTTGTCCCGACGGTAGTGGTAATATCTCAATTTGTCCTTTTTTGGATCATCTTCGGTGGGACGAGGCGGTCACCTTACATACGGTTTGTTTCTGATTTGAAATAAGATCTAGCTGGAGGCCTCGCTCAGAGGGGTGTAAGTACTAAACCTTCGCTGGTGTGGAGGGCTTGGTCGATTCTCTTTGGGTGTCTGCTGCTAAGACGATCAGCTATGCACTTTTCGAGATGATGGATTCTTCCGCCATTCAAATGTTTCGACATCTTCAGCCACAGCATACTTCTTAGCAACAAAGTAAAACTTTTGGATTGTGGAGGGAGGATTTTTTGTAATCGAAGTTTTCATGCCAGATGGGTGCAATCCAATAAGGAGAGCAGCCAGCACGATAGAGTGGTTCAGAGGCGGAACTTTCATCATCTCTATTTTAAACTTCTCTTAGAAGTCCCTTAGAGGTTTATTCTCCCTTTGGTGTAATGATAGTAGAGAAGTGGATTTTCTCTTTACTCCCCTACTTATCACAAAATGAGTCTCAAATTATTGTCAGAGTTGAAAGAAAGTCTTTATACTCAGCGGTAAGAGCGAATTGAACCATGTTAATGCGTTCCCCTAGAGAGTTGTAGAGAAGTATTTATACATGACGATGTCTGTCATTTCTCTTGAGATCATTACTATCATGAAGTGTGCCGTATGATCGCAAGGATCAGTCATTCCGTCATATCTTTCCATGGGAGGCAAAAGTACGTCACGGGACATCGGTTCCGACGAGACTTTTGGATCAAAAGGTGAAACATTAGTAGAGTAGAGGGGGGCTTGGTTTTCTCGAACCTTTGCCCATTTTAGTTCATCAGCAACAAGTTACTCAACTTATCTTCTTAAATCTTCAGGGTTATGGTGGGAAGTCACTAAGGGCTCGTGGCCGAGCGGTGGCATTCATTGTCGAGGGTGTATACGCCCAGACCCTCCTAAAGAAGACTGGCCCTCGGGCCTTACGACGTAACTAAGACCTTCCAACTGTTTGCTCATGTCCTAAATCCTGAATTCTAGTCTATCCATTTGGGGTTGACTGATTTGTTCTCAGGGTATTGGCAAAGAGGCTATGACTGGGAGTTTATGAGGACTGGGTTGTAGGATCTGCTCCGAGTGAGAGGGTTAATCATGAGTAGGAGGATTGTCAATAGAGCGAGTGGGCGCCACAGGGAAAGCTGCATCAGTAGGGGTAGTGGTATGGCCGTCCATGTTGGATGCAGCCTTTGATGCAGTTCTGGTTCTCCGTTTTGGAGGTATATCGGTCTGGTAATCCTGGGAACTCAATAAGGATTCTCTAGTTTATTCCCACGGACGATGTCAATCTGTTAGATGTGGATTTTGACTCCACAGATCTAACTCCTTGTGACTCGTACGGATGCTCAATGAAGAGACTTGAGACATGCAAAAGATCGTCGGAGGATACTCTGACTGGGAGGATACTCTGACTGAGAAAATTCAACGCTCAAGTCAGAAATAATGATTTTTAAAAAAGATAAACAGACAGAGAGGAAAGGAGAACGAATTTCCCTGTGACTTTTGTGTGTTATGTGTTGAATTCAGAGAATTTACTTGGTTTGATACATCGAGGGCTTTTATATGATGTCCTGCTAAAGCCATATAATCCTAATTTCCTTATGAGGTGATTCGAGAATTTCGGATCCTGATCGTCAAATATTAGAAATTATTATCATTTAAGAAATTGAATTATATAAGGAAATTCTTTCCTTTATAGATTAGATCTTCAAGGGTTTCTTTCCTTATCCGGGGGATACGTTTTATACTAAAATAAGAAGTTCAGTCGAGATGAGATTTAGTTGAATATTACTGATTGTGAGTGAAAGTATTCGGTGTCTTTAATATTCGGTAATCATTGGTCGAATGAGAGATAGAGACAATCGTTCGGTCTCACCAAATACATTGATAGGTTGGATCATATAAACTTTATTGAGGGCTAACTGAACAATGAGTGGGATACCATGGAACTAGACTTTTTTAGAGGGTTGGGATAACGAAGGCCCATTCGAGAAAATTGATCCTACTTGTGAAGCGGAGCGATATAGGCCCATCTGTGTTTAAGCGTATTGAACATGTTGAATTATGAGTCTCATGCTACCTATTGAACGTACTCTATATTATGTATTAGGTCTTTTTGAAGAGGGTCCCATCAATAACAAAACTTTTTTGGCCTAATTTCACTTTTACTCTTATAATTATAACATATTTATAGATATATTCGGGTTAATTTGGATGGATCGAATTGATTCAGATTTTTTAATTATCGACCTGAACTCGATTCTGTATAACAAAAAACTCGAATTAATCCAATTCGAACATCTCGAGTTCAGGTAGATCACAGGTTTTGATCTAGTCTAACCTAACCCTAATCAAAGGTAAGATTGATCCGAATCGTTTTGCTCTCATAATTTAAAAACTCCTAAATTTATTTAAAAAATATTTTAAAATTATCGAAATAATATATTACAATTGAAATCTTAATATTTTAGATTATACTATCCATAATTTAATAACTACATTAACTTGATTCATTATAATTATTTTTAACTATTTCTTTTTATCACACACACCGCGCAAAGTGTGGTGTGTCTGCAACCTGCTAGTTTTCTAAAAATCAATTTCATTAAATTTTTTGTATTAGAAAATAATTTGAAATCAAATTTTAAAAAATCAATTTCAAATTTAATTTTTACAAAATCAATTTTATTATTTTTAAAAATTCAAAAAAATCATAATACTTAAATAAATGAGGTTTCTAACCATAATATTTTAAAAAATAACTCAAAGAAAAGAAAAGGAATAAAAAAAAGAGAAAATGAACAAACCCGCTTTTCTAAAACCTATATTTAGCCATTTTTAGTCAATTTATCCGCTCAAATTATCAAAATTAAAAATAAATTAAAAATAAATATTTTTTTATTTTTTAATCTTTAATAAAGATTTTGTGGACATTCTCACGTATTCAAGCGTGGCGAAAATTGATTCTAGGAAAAAATATTGGGCACAAGTCCTTTATTCCCCAGCAGCGACGCTAGTTCCACTAGCAGTAATAATTATATAATTATTTTTAATATATCTCAGAAATGGTCATTAATTTTTTATATATAAATATCATTTTTATTTATTTATCAAATTTAGTCCGACTTTTCATGTTTAATTATATTTATTTACATTACTAATAGTTATATATATATATTGTCAGTTGATATATTCAAAATTTCATCCAACTATTCTTCAATCACCCCATAACCTTTTTTGGATATATTCTTCAAATCTCATATGCATGTTATTTATTTATTTATTTTTGATTATATAATGATTCGGATTTAAAATTTTTAAATTGAGAGAAAAAATCGTGATCACTAAACTGTCTACATATTATTATTTAATAACCTTTTACACTACTCTATTTGTAAAAAATAGACTTTTGTACTTAAAAATTTAGTAAAGTTAAATAATTATTAAGATAGAAATAATTTGTTAAAGGGTTTTTTTGGTACAAATAAATTTAGTAAAATTTATTATTGTTGTTCTACTAATTTTTGCATTAAAGTGCAATTTGACTCATATCATCAACCTCACAGATAACAAAATTTTACTTATTATGAGCTGTGTAAAAATGTTTTGGCTGATAATTCTTTTTAATCTAGGGTTAAGACAATAATTATTTTGGGATTAATCCTAAAAAGTTAAATAATTTTAATTTTAAAAAGGGGAAAGAAAATAAGATGGAGAAAATTTAATTTGAGGATTTGGGAGTTTAAGATAACGCTCACGAGTTTACTTCCAAACAAGCGCAAGAACTAAGAACTCTAAACTAAACCCTAATAAGTAATAACTAGAGGGTGAGCGAGAGAGACAGAATGGAGATGGAGATCGATGATCCAAAACCAGAAATCAAAGACGAAGACCTCTTCAAAGCTGCCGAGTTAGGCAATGTTTCAGTTTTCGAATCTCTTTCTCCTCAGCAGCTACTTCACGCTCTCTCTCTCAAAAACGAGGACGTTCGCTCTCTCCTCCACGTCGCCGCTTCCTCCGGTCAAACCGAGGTCTTTATATTTCTCTCTCTATCTCTCTCTCTCCATCTCTAGGGTTTGTATTATTGAAATTAAGATGCTGTTTTAACTGTCATTAGGTGGTAAGGATTTTGGCAGCTGTTGATCCTTCTATAAGTGGCATTAATAGTACTGATGAAGAAGGTTGGGTTCCATTGCATTCTGCAGCTAGCATTGGGAATTTGGAGATTGTCGAGATTTTAATCAGCAGAGGTTAGGGTTTTCTTTCATTTCTTTGCTTATAAATTTCACTTCTGCATGTGATTAATTATCCTGCTTTGAAATAGATGGATAGAGAGAGAGAGATTATGTTATAAATCTATGCCATAATTGTCCTTGAATATGTTTTCAAAGGCGTGAAAAATACAAATGAAATGAGTGAATCTATCAATTGAATTTGTGAGAAATCAAGTGAAAGCCGTATGTTGAGTTTGTGCGAAATCCAACGTAAGTGAAATTTTAACGAGATGCTGATGACATGGAGATGTAGCTAAGCTGAGTTGCATGAGGCCAGTCGAATTTCCATGTAGTGGCAATTGGGAATCCATAAAGTGCTTGTGTGCTTTTAATGTGTTTTTTGTGAGATAGTATTTCACATCTCTTACATAATCTCGGGGTAGGGAAATATCTTTTCAGTTTCTTGTTGTTAGTCAAACTCCTCATGGTAATCTTCTACAACAATTGGTATCCTAATGTTCTAAATGAGTTCGATTTTGGGGTTCTAAACTTAATCCATCCAGAGAGTTTCTGCTAATTTGTTGGTTGAGTGTGATGACTTGGCCATTTGTGGTTGCTGCGAAGCTGGGGACTATGTAGTAGGGTGTAAAGATTGACGATCGGTAAAGGCCTTTGAGGTCGTTTCAAGAGGATTTGGGTTCAAACCCCACTAGTACGAGGGTTGGTGGGTTTATGGGTGGAGGGAGAGCTACCATTGATTTTGTGGCTCGATTACTAATTGACGACAAAAATGTTGTCGATAACAAATGACAAAGTAGAAAAGACCATTGGGGAGATTTTTCCTGATTATCTGCAGAGAATATAAGAACGTTCTTTGTTATTTATTTTTCTCAGGTTGCTGATTTTATCCATAGGAATCGATGAAAAGATGGATAATATTTTATTATTATTATTATTTTTTATCGGAATAACTTTTTAGTATTTACTTGAGAAGCCAAAACATCATACTAATTTGTGCTACTTCTGGGAAGTGCTGAAGAGGATCCTGATCATGTCCATGTTAGTTACAGGGATTTTGGTTGACTATACCTGACTGAGAATATTTATGAACAGGAGCTGATGTAAAATTGAAAACTAATGGTGGTCGCACTGCCCTTCATTATGCTGCAAGCAAGGATTGGTTGAAAATTGCTGAAGTTCTAATTTCAAATGGTGCTAAGATTAATGCAATGGACAAGGTTTGTAACTTCATGAGATTGAATCAGTTGATATGCTAATATCACCTTTAGTTCATTTCTTAATTTCCTCATCAGTAGCTGAATATGCATTTCTTCAGGTTGGATGCACTCCCTTACATCGGGCCGCAAGCACCGGGAATGCTGAATTATGTGAACTCTTAATTGAGGAAGGAGCAGAGGTTGATGCTGTTGATAAGGCCGGTCAAACTCCTTTGATGAATGCTGTGATATGCCAAAACAAAGAGGTAATTGACTCTCAATTAATCTTATTTTATTTTATTTTTTTATTAAGTTATTGAATTTGCCACTGTGCAAAGATTGCTAAAGCCAGGATTTGGCTTGATGGATTGGTCGTAAAATGTCTATCTTGCTAGATTTGCTTCAATATGTATCCCGAATCTTGGAAAAGTAAAAGTGGTGATGCTGTGTTTTAACTGACAATTGGCCTATCTGTTATTTCAAACAAAAAATATAATAAAATAAAATAAAAAATAAAAAATATAATTGTCCTATTCTGCTGGACATTCATCAAACTTCCACGGTATGAAGCATTTTGACCTGGTCTGTTCAGCCGTAAGCAAATATACATGGTCAAATATTGGTTCTTAACATGGTTAGGAGTTAATATAATGCAAATGTGCTCATGTCTCATATGAGGTTGAAAATGATGGCCATTTTAGGATACTTTTAAGCTTACCATTTAGCTAAATTTTTTCTAACACCAGGATCTCTACCATGGTTTTCATTTTCTTGTTCCACATATTCTGTAGAAATACAGCATGAATGGATGGCAATCTTGAAAGATCAGTATCACATTGTTCAAAACATCTTTTTCTGTTTTTGTGGTTGAAATAAGGACTAGATCATTATAAAAAGTTCTGTTTGTTGATGATTGGTTTGCAGGTAGCTCTTCTTTTGGTTAGGCATGGGGCAGATGTTGATGTGGAGGACAAAGAAGGATACACTGTACTTGTGCATGCCCCTGATGATTTCAGATCTGTTTTAGTCGATGCCGCTAAGACAATGCTTGAAGGTTGACCATTACTAGATATGAGAACCCCTCTTAGTTTAGGGTATGACAGTCCAATAATTTTGTGGCAACAGGGCTTGTTGCAGACTAGGTTAGGGTGATAGCCAAACTTCTTGTAAGCCTCACTCCCTATACTGTGAACTTAGCTGTAAGGAAACCCCTAACAATGTAATGATCAAAAAATAATGCTTAAAGGTGTGATATACGGCATTTCCTGTTGGAAATGAAAAAGTTTTACTTGGTTATGCTCTCTATTACCAGCAGCTTTGTGCAGTGCATTATTAGAATCAGCTCTTTAGCTGATTGCCTCTTTATACCCATGTTGGGATTATATCTCTCTTTCTGTGCAATACTGAAACTCGAGACGATGTTCCTTATGAATGACCTCAGGGTGAGGCTTCATCGTATGGATTTGGTGAATATCTGAATGATTTACAAGTGCACCCGGATTGCATGCAGAGCTTGGGCATGCTATCCCAGAACCGAAGTCCTAGCAACAATTAACGAAACCAGCATGAATTTTGGGACATCCTTGGGATGAATTACAACTTCACAAACCACTTTTAGAGTTCATATGGAGTGCAACTTCTAAAGCCCCAGGAACTTGAATGTCTAGCGGCTATGTAAGTACAGTTATTAACACAAGAATGACCTAAACTAGCTCTTACTTTTCTCTGTCAAAAGAATCTTATTTGTAGACTCCACTAGAACCACAAAATCTAAGCTATCATGTGTTTAGAGAGAAGAAGAAACCCATTTTCGTGCGAAGAAAATTATGAAACTTAAGCGTATGATACAACTAAAAATAAGGAAAAAAAAAAATGAAGATTTCATGTTCAACCACACACCTAGCACTCTCAAGTAGCTTACCATCTAGGTAAGGTGTCTAAAGCCCCTAAAACAGGTTCATTTACTTCATTAACTCAATAGCAGAATTTCAAAGTCGCAACATGCTATGAGGAACTTAACAATTTAACATAGATAATAAATTCTGCCCTAAGCTCATCTCAACTTTCCAAAGCTCATATCGTGAACACAAGTGATAGGTAGAATAGATTCGCATATGTGGCAAGTTCTACACCTGATAACTGAGAACCATGCTTTATCAATATTATCGCTCGTCAGTTTCATCTTCTCTCAGTCTCTCTCTCTCTCTCAGAGGCACGGAGCGGGAAGCTGGCAGCTATGGTTTCTGCTTCACTGTGCCCCCAATCGTGCATTGCTTTTCAGGTTTCTACCGTGACCAGTAAATCCTGTGGAAGAGGAACAGATGCTAAAACTCAGAAGCTGACCAGAATCCGATTCATTGTTGAACTCGAACCTTCTACAAACTCTTGTCTTCTGTTCTTCTTCATCATCTCCTTTGCTTATTCCTCCTCAAAAATCGGTTCCCCTGGCTGCTTCAATTGCAATTCTTCTCTGGTCCACCTCAGGTACTCTCTCTCTCTCTCTCATTGAGCATGCTAACCTCACCATCTCTGACAACCTAGGCTAACGCATATGGATTTTTTTTGGGGCTACATACATTTTACTTGTTGGTTTCTCTATTTAAAATTATCTGGTTACAGGAATAATGAGTTACGCAACATTATATCCTCTTCAAGGAATTTTTGCAAATATTATCCGCAATCAAATCCAATTGTCTAGAAGTCAATGAGGCTAGTGAATTACTTATAAACCTGAAGGATGCTCGA
Organism: Dillenia turbinata; assembly: GCA_037126225.1. NCBI lineage: Eukaryota > Viridiplantae > Streptophyta > Magnoliopsida > Dilleniales > Dilleniaceae > Dillenia > Dillenia turbinata. The sequence continues at coordinate 20,198,398 of JBAMMX010000019.1, forward strand.
ACAAAAAGAAAATAGTTTGTAATTGTATGATATGATACCTTCCTCGTACACTGAGAAGAGGGTAGTTTTAATGTATTGTCACCTTTGACTTGGGTTACTTGCAAAGATTGAGGTTGTTTCTGCCAAAATCTTTTTAGTCCAAGTTACATTTAGAAAAATTGTGTTTTGACATATGTCCATGACAATAACGGGAATTTTGTACAATACCCTTGTACATCAATGCCCTCAGTAACTCGAAGGCATCCAAGGTTCAAAGAGAAAGCCTTCATATTGCACTTTTACTTGTTCGCATGACATCTGTTGAGCCCCTAGGTACATTGTGAAGGCTTTCATGTTGTATTGTACCTTTGGATCTTCACATGGTGCTCATTGGTGTGGTAGAATGATCCGTACTAGATGTTGTTGCTTTTGATTTTTGCTGCCAATGCTGGTTTTCTATCAGGATTTTCTGGAAAAGAAGTCCTCAATTGCCTGAAATTGACCTTCTTACCCATTTTAAAGGTTTTTAACTCAGACTCATCCTACTTTTATCTTTATATGCGGTTCACTGGATGAGAAAACTAATTAATAGCTTCTTCTGCAGAAGAAAACCAGAAGTTTGCAGAGTTTGACAAAAGATTTCAGACATCTCCCCTGCTCAAAGAGCTACTCAAACGTTCCAAGATGAGTAAGGAAAAGTATGTCTGCGGGTAAGCAATTGCACTTTGTCCAAATTCTTCATGGCAAGTCCTCTCTCTCTCTCTCTCTCTCGTCTTTTTTGGTTAAATTATGAGATAAACTATTTATTAGCATCATGGCTTTATCTTATGGAAGTGGCTGCCACAATCCTTCTTCCTCATAAATTGGAACATTTGGGCGCTGCCACATCTTCCCTAATTTGGTTTAGTTGGCTTTTGGTAAACTTAGACAAGGAAAGGACTATAAAAACAACCCTGATGTTTGACACAAATTGATCTGAGGTTCCTTGGCTGTAGAACTTACTGCTTCATTACACAATCTGTTGATAATGAGGTTGAAATATGATAGGAATGGGCAAGCTATTCAGGACAAGTACTGCTTACCATGGGCAGAGTGGGGCGTGGGAGATTGTTCAACAGAAGGAATGTCCACAGACGAGAGAGATAACTTCATCGCGATGCTGAAGCAGGCTGCATAACTGATTGAAGAGAAGCTATTTGTATTTCATGTCAACTGTTCCCTAGGTTAGCATGGCAATGGAAACAGGAAACTTAGAATGTGCTCTACACAGTCCACCCACAATTAGTGCCCAACTTCTTAATATTTTGGTTTATGGGAGTTGGGTATTAGTACTGTATAGATTGCCCTTGAAAAATCCAGAAATTTATATCAGATTAAGAAATACAACATGCATTGAAGATATAAATTTAAATGATAGAAATTATAATTTTAGGATTATAAACAATAAATATTTGAGTTAATTAACTTTTATGTCCAATACAATTTTCTTAAAAGTTCAGGTGGTTGCCTCCCTCTCTTCATCCGTCTGAATGTACATCAAAAGAATCTTTCTTGGCGACCTTACTGAAGAGCATTTTCTATCGTAGCTGAGGGTGGCCATGGGAAAGGCCGGGTTTGTGCATGGCAACCATAAATAACAATCCCTAGCTTGGTCCTCCGCCAGGACTTATTTAGAAGGTGTTCAGATTTCAATTAAGGGTGGGGTGGGAAAAAAAAAAATTTAGTATCTTGCCATGACCATTCAAATTTTAAAAATCAGAAATAACTTTTGATGGATCTCAAATATTTTTTCTTTTTTTAATATCATAATTAGATTTCCTCCTAAATACCTGGTCTTTCGAGCTTGGAGATTTACTTTACTCTTCTTGCCAACCAATAGGTCTAAATGCGCCACCAGCAACTGATTAAACGTACTCCTAATAGAAAGGATGTTAGAGCCATTAATCACTTGAAAATGAAAAAAAAAAAATTATGTTAAAAGAGTTTTTCTTCGTAGAAAGTTTGAAAGTAATTCAGATTGAATTAATCAAAATATAATTATGAATACCGATTGATCAAACATAAAAGGGTGCTAAGTCCTTCTGTAAATTTTTCTCCTAGTATTCGGAAAAAGAAAGCAATTAAATGAGGCCCGCCCATGTAAGAATGTCGGACTAGCACCCAATCTCGATTGGTTAGCAATTTGCATTACCCAAATCAAGGAAAGGGGCACTGCGCCCGACTGGAGGAGGTTCAAGAACATTTGATTAAAGAACATACCTAGTATTCTTATAAATTGGATTTTGAATTTTGTACAAGAATACCATCGCCAAATCTTGACCCACCTTAAAAACTACCGCAAAGCCGTTTTTGTCTAATAGGATTCTAAATAAGCAAAGTTCGACAAAACCAAGTCAAAATTCAAAACATATTTATTAAATAGCAAAATCAATTCAACCTTGATCCATTTTGATTAGTTATATAACTAACATTTAAATTTCATATATATTTTACTTCACTTAAAAGATATGATCCGGTGTTTGACTGGTTGGAAATGTCAAGTTTACATAAACTAAGAGTTTTAGTAATTTTCTACGTATAATCCTAATATTTCCTTACCATGAAAATTCTAATCTAAACTATAATTTCCATGAAAATCACTTTGCTACCGGTAGAACTTAAGCCAGAAATTGTATTTTTTAGTTAACTCTGAGAGAGAGTAAATGAATTGTCAATCAAGTTTTTCAAATTAATTTAAATCAGTCTATTTTGATTAATTTAAATAAATATATAATTGAATGAATTCAATATATTAATAATTTGATTGGATATATATCAAGATTATTATGTAAAAGTTAATTAATTTAATTTATAATTTATTTAGTTTATTTAATGTTATTAATATTAATTAAGAAAAAGACAAGTGCTATGGGTGTTGAATTCAAACCGGAAATAATGTTCCCATGTTTCCAAATCGTTAAGGTGCCGTCTCTGGGCAGAGATGCAAGTCACGGCATTTCCCCGGGGTCAAAAACGAAATTCAAACAAAATAGAGGGATAAAAGTGGGAAAACGGGTAAATAAGACCGGACCGAAACATGAACGGAATTTGTGAAGTCGTACGTGCCTCAAAAAGAAACAATTCTGGGCTAAAGCCTCCATTTCGTAAATTTGGCATCCTCTGCACAGCACCGATCAGTTGTATTTAATAATTTTAATTTTCTATTTTATTTCATTTTCCATTTCACTTTCACCAAAAACACTGCTCTGTGCCTGAGGCCTCTTCTCCGTTTCTCAGTTTCTCTCTCTGTCTCCCTCTCCCTATTCCATTTTGTTTCAGGGTTTTATTTATTTATTTTATTTTTGGCAATCTGTTGATTTTTGAGGTAATTAAAAGAAATTACATGATGGGTATTGATCGGATTTGACATAAATTTACATTGAGTTGAATTTGTTGAAAATCGCCGATTTGATTGTGTATGTTTCTCGAATTTTTCAATTGGGATGATAGGGTTTTGAATTGTTGATTTTGGGATAAAGTTGCGGTGTTTTTTTTTTTTTTTTTTGATTGGGTTGTTGGGGTTGTTCTTCCTGGTATATAATTGGATGTGTTTATAACAAGATTGCGAGTTCTCTAGTTTTTTAATTGGGTGAAAATGGTGATTGGAGTTGTTAAACTCGGGGAATTTGTGGGTATTTATGAAGCTTATGTGTTGTTGATTCTGTGACTATAATATTCCCCTCCATTAGAGAATCCATAATCTTTTTCAGGATGTTTGGAATTATGAAAAATTGTTGTTTTTTTTTTATTTTCCTTTAATGCAATGAGGAAAATATAGTGAAATTAGGGTTGTATGTTTGTCTTACAATTTGTTTGGAGATGGATTCTGAGTTGACTTGGGGTTTGTCGTTCAGGTTTTCGATTAGCCGGCCTGATTCAAACTTGGGTGAACAAGAAGGGGGAGGTAAGAGGCTTGACCTTGAGCTGTGAGTATGTACCGGCCTGTGGCTACCGCAGCCACTACTCGAGGTGGAGTTCCTACGGACGGTGGAGACAGTGTTGTAGGGCTCGATCAAGTTCCGAGATGGAGTGATGCAGAGGTTAGGACCTATGATAATGATGATCCGTCTTTTGGGAATTCATATTTCCATGATCCCCTGACATCCGGAGCCGAGAGCAGTAGCAATGGGACGGTATCTAGGTTTCCTGTTGATCATGAGATTAACTCGAAGATATACTTGTGGAGAGGAAACCCTTGGAATCTAGAGGTTGATGCTGTGGTTAATTCGACAAATGAGGTGAGTACAAAAATGTATCCTCAGTCAATTTTAACTGATGCTTTCCAATTTGTTGAGAGTTCTTTAATTTGCTTCTACTTGATGATGCTTATTTGCTGGTGTCTATACAATATGGGTTTATCAGAAAGCTTGTCTGGAAGCTGTGGCTATGTGAAGGAGGTAGGGTTTTGGAGGTGTTAATTCGGTGCAACTTGAGTCAATACAAAGTGCCAATAGAAGCATGGTAACCCTAGGCTGGAGCTTGAGATCAACTTTTCTTACTGCCCTTTTCTTTTACAATGCTATAGATGACTATGGTTTCATAAGCCTTTAGTCTATTCCTCCTTAGAACTGCATATTTACATGTGGGACCGGGTTGAAAATTGAGCCCTAGAACTTCCTTCTTAACTTCGATAAATTTCACAAAGAGATCTTGAAGCTTTAGCACTTGTGTAGATTTGAGTGGGGAATATTGACACCTAATACCCATAAGGAAATATCTATAGCACTTATCACTTCATGGTACTTAATAGGTGCTTGCATTTTCATCAGCTTTGTTGCTGCATGCTTCTGAATTATTGTAGGAGAATCTCTTTGCAATGAAAAGGTTGTGAATAGCAGCTACATCAACATAGTATGACAATGTTTGGAATTTTATTTAATTACAATAAATAAATCTAATGCACTTAAATCCACAGTATCAAGCTATAAGGCATGCTGAATTGATACAAAGATGAACGGGAGTATTTGTTCAATTCATTTACAAGGATTCTTTTTGAGGTTTTAAATAGAATATGGATGAAGCACACAGCAGCCCTGGTTTGCATGCTGCAGCTGGACCTGTTCTTGCAGAAGAATGTGCAACTCTTGTAAGTTTCCTGTGTCATATTGACTTTTGTCATTTTTTCTATCTGAAGTTATCATTCTACTGGTTCTGTTAATTTGTTCTATCTTGATGGTTAGACTAAGGAACCTGTAATGACTTTGACTCTGTAGTTGAGACTGATCACTAGAATGCCCAATAACTTTTGCAATAACACATGTGATCAATACTAGAACAAGCAGAGCACTTTTCCTTAATTTTTAGTTGATTCTCTTATTTTAAATTTTTAGAAGCTTTAAAAGCTATTCTACCATACAGTGAGAGGCCTCCCTTTTTTAAACTTTAAAATGAACTAAAAGATCCAACCTTGGCAGCCTTAAGTACAATAAAAACCATAATTGTTAGAAGCCTTGATGATTTAATACACTGTCACTTGTTTGCAGGGTGGATGCCGTACCGGAATGGCCAAAGTTACTAATGCATATGACCTCCCAGCTAGGTAGGTTTTGGAGCTATAGCTTGTCTCTGACAGTTTAATTATTTCTATTGCTCCCTTTTATGTTAAGCAACTCTATTGCTCTCTCTTATGTAACGCCGGGATAAATCATTGAAAATTTAAATATAAATTACCGTAAAGATATAATTGTCTAGGGTTTAGTTGAATAAATGATTTCAGATATGAATGAGTGGTATAGAAGAATTTGAACTAGTTAAATTAATACATTTTTATTAATATTATAAATTTTTATGGATAGTTTATTTTTATTTCTTTCTTTTCATTATTTGTTTTTTTTTTTTAGTTTTATTTTCTCTATTTTTACTTTTAAACTTTAATTTTATATTATTTTATTATCTCTCTCTCTCTCTCTCTCTCTCTCTCCCCAATATTGGTCTCTCAAATGGACAATTCCAAAATTTGAGATTAAGACCCAATTTTTTGTTGTTGTTGTTGCATATATTCAACCTTGGAACCATTACACAATGAGGTTGTCATTTTAAAGTTCATCTGCGTACAATAGTTTATACACTTGTGTTTCAGGTGGACTTAGCACCAAAAGCATTAAATATTGCAACTGTTATAAGACTACTTTTCCAAAATTTATGAAGTAGCTTAGTTATTCGTTGGATTTATGTTTTTCAGGGAGTCCTTGTTATCAGTACAACCCAGATAAATCAGTTTGCTTGTTAAAATACATTCATTCCAAATCATCCACAATCTATTCAGCTACTGCAATCACTACCACATTATAATTTTCATGTTACATTTTTCATGATAGTATGCTAGATGCTGTTGATTTCTTTTATTTGCAGAAAGTGAACTGAATCTTCCGTTTGAGTCTTTAGGTAACACTAATCTATGTTGTTAATTTCATTTTCAGGAAGGTTATTCACACTGTTGGTCCCAAGTATGCAGTGAAGTATCATACAGCTGCAGAGAATGCTCTGAGCCATTGCTACCGGTCTTGCCTTGAGCTTCTCATTGAAAATGGGCTTCAAAGGTTGGTAGGCAGCAGATAATGGATCTATCTTTCTAATTCACTATTATTTTGTCAAGATTAATGCATAGCCCTTTTTTTTTTTTTTTTTTTTTTTTTTTTTTTTTTTTTTTTTGCATTCTTGAGTGCAGCATTGCTGTAGGATGTATATATACAGAAGCTAAAAATTATCCTCGTGAACCAGCTGCACATGTAGCTATAAGTGAGATACTTCTTCCGGATTGTTTGCCCAGATTATTTTGTTCCTTGAGATATTTGGAAATTGCTTAATGTTCTTGCATATATCCCATGGTGTATGGCATGCATGATGGGTGTGTTTGGCACTTTGTGATCTTTATTGATTGATATTTGCCATTTCATTTTCTGTATTAGGGACAGTTCGTCGCTTCCTTGAGAAACAAAAGGATAAAATTAAGGCTGTTGTCTTCTGTACAACAACATCATCTGATACTGAGATATATAAGAGGTATGCCATTGTTTCTGTTTAGTTCCTCTTCATTTTTTAAGTTGAAATTGATAATTTGTGAACCTTTTGTTTTGTAAAAGCCATTGTAATGCTATGCTTTTGTTGTGACCCAATTTTTAGCTACAAAGATGTTATTTTGATACCTTAGCTTGACTATTTTCATCTGCCTTATCACATTGAAATGTAGATTGCTTCCCCTTTACTTCCCTCGGGACAAACATGAGGACGAGGTAGCCTCGTTAAAGCTTCCTGCTGATGTTGGTGATGAGAATGGTGAGACGATAATAGACGAACGTAAAATCAGAATAAAACCTTTGCCAAATGTAAAACAGACTATCCCGAAACCCTCTCAAGAGCCTGTTGATCTTCCCGTGAGTGATGTCGGACTGGCAAGAAGGTTAGTAACCTTCAATACTGACAGAAAATGTTACTTTGGTTTCATATATTTGAAGGTCTCTCTTCCTATTGTCATACATGATACAAGTGTTTAAGAACTTCAAGGTAGTAAGGATATAGCTCTATTAATCTTTGAAAAATCTATTAGCCATCGTAATTGCGCTTTCAATATGATTTGCAAAATAATATATCCGATTGGTAATCTACAATTTATTTGGATTGTTTTGGATCCTTGAAAAAGGCCTAGGTGTTGGTTATTAGTCTTTTGAAGCTAGAGTAATTTGTTAAACACAAACCTATGGATAAGTGTAAATGTCGAATTTGGAAACAAATTCCTTCAAAGAATTTCTTGAAATTCACTTCTCTAGCAAATAGCAATTTATGTCCACCTTGTTATCTTTGTAGGAACTCATCTTACCTGGATTCATATTTGGATCCTGCTTTTATGTCCTTGATAAAGGATCCTGATCAAAGACGTAAGGAGCAGTGGGAAAAAACTGCTAAAGCACAGGATGGATGGAATTGTGCTAAAATGCTTGGTTTTGGTGACCTTGGGACACCTCCATTGACCGCTGCAGAAGAGTATTCTCTCCATTCTAGATATCTTGCCAAAGCAAACTCCATCAACCTTTCTGAAATTGCGGAAATGAAAATAGTGTAAGCATTTTCTTTTATGCTCCTGAGCTTTACATTCGGAAAATCTTGTAAATACTGCTTCTTCTTTTCTCAGTCCCTTTTTTCCCTGATAGCCTTGACTTTGAGACCTCTCTTGCTTTCTAAGGAATTAGTATAGGCCAAACCAAAAGGCAACAGCTTCTTGTTCAGTAGAGGATATTAATTTGGTTTTGTTTGCAAATCCTAATAGCCCCTCTGTAGCTTCTGTATGAGGGAGGAATGCATTGTGATTTCATATGCTTGAATCATGAATGCGAAAACACCACATATGATATCAGTCATGATCTTTGTTTGGATTGCCCACTTGTGTTTTGTGCATTTGGATATGGATATGATCTAACAGCAAAGCATTAGTTTGGTTTGTTTGCAAATCCTAATAGCCCGTGTAGCTTCTGTATGAGGGAGGAATGCATTGTGATTTCATATGCTTGAATCATGAATGCGAAAACACCACATATGATATCAGTCATGATCTTTGTTTGGATTGCCCACTTGTTTTTTGTGCATTTGGATATGGATATGATCTAACAGCAAAGCATTAATTATGATGATGAAATTATTCCATGAATTTATGTCCTCAAAGCGTCCTTAGGTATATATACTTGTGTAATGTTCTGAATGCTTCATGTATTGCAATTTACTGGCAATTTCAATACATATCTGTTTCTTCTTTTTAAAAAATTGAGAATATTAGAATGCTGAGAGGAGGTTAGAAATTGTGGTTTATTTGCTTTCACTTTTGGTCTGAACAAATACATTAAGTAATCCCTACTAGTGGGGTTTTAATTCAAAATTTCATAATTCAAACATCTGAGTTGATGTTATTTTATTATTATTATTATTTTTTTAACTCTATTGAACCGTTTCTTTTTAACTACCATCACAACAGCTTCTAGTTAAATTTCATGTGATATCGCCAACAGACTTTTTTTTTTGAAATTTGTATCTGAAGCAATTACATATCCTCAGAAAGGAATTCTATAGTTGTTTTCATTTATCCGTTTGATACATTTAGACTTCATATTGCATATTCTTCTGTTTCCATTCAGCTATCGAGGTGGGGTAGATAGCGAGGGTCGTCCAGTGATGGTTGTTGTTGGGGCACATTTTCTGCTGAGATGTCTTGATCTGGAGCGCTTCATGCTTTACATAGTCAAGGTGACAAATTGCCAATCCACACAAGAAGTCCATTTTTCTTTCTCTGCATCCCCCCCCCCCCAAAAAAAAAAAAAGAAAAACACCCAAATGCAGTTAGACTTAAGGTGTTAGATCTATTGATCCATGAATCCTGCTTGTTCTTTGTTATTGAGAAAGCTAGCATTCTTCTCTTGGCAACTCTTGTCAATTCTGCTAATCTTGATTCTTTTTGATATTTGTCATTGGAAACCAAGATTGTCTGTTGATGATTGCAGGAGTTTGAGCCCTTGATACAGAAGCCATATTCTATTGTTTACTTTCACTCTGCAGCATCTCTACAAATGTAAGTATTAATTGATTGACCTAAACTGAAGTACGTGGACACCATACTTCTTGCCTATAAATTTAATTTTTCCACATCCCAAATGGTATCTAGTTTGTTCCAATCATCTCAAAATTCATGGCCATTGCTCTCTTTCTCTCGCTCTCTCTCTGTGCAACTTTCACATGAACTTAAAAAAGGATTTTGACTTGATTGACAACAGATAAATAGCTGCTCTCAGTGAGCATTAACGGACTTGGGATCATATGCTTAATATCTGACTCTGCTTTCTCAAGTGGATAGCAAAATAAATTGACGTCTTTTGTGGTGATCATTTGTTCATGTTATGAACAGGCAACCGGACTTGGGATTTATAAGGAGATTACAACAGATACTTGGTCGGAAGCATCAGCGCAACCTTCATGTAAGCTCAATTTAAACCACCAAGTGTATTTGAAATTATGAGAATCTACTTCATGAATGATCTCAATCGGCTAAATTTTATTACAGGCAATATATGTTCTTCACCCAACTTTTGGACTGAAGGCAGCAATATTTGCACTGCAGTTATTTGTCGATCCTGTGGTATGTCTTGACGCTGTCCCTCATTTTCTAAACTTCACAAAACCTAAACTAATGGATATAATGTCAAAGGTTTTTCAATTATGTTAATCGGCATTTTTATCATTAGGTTTTTCAATTATGTTAAAGGGCATTTTTATCCTTAGGTGTGGAAGAAAGTGGTATATGTAGATCGCCTTCTACAGTTGTTCAGATATGTTCCTCGGGAGCAGCTGACAATCCCAGACTTTGTGTTCCAGTTGAGTCCTTAACTCCCTTCTCAAAATCACTTTAAAATTTTGATTTACTGGTAATGATTTGGAACATTTTCCCTCATGATTGCAAGAGCTGAAGTCATGAAAGTAACTTCTTGACGTTTATATCTCTTTCCAAGAGCCAGCTCCATACTTAAATATGCCTTCATATTGCAATTCATGTACTAACTTGTCTCTATGTAGAAACTTAAGTGGGATGATAATTCTAGCTCTGATTCTTCAATTGATCTGATAAATGCAGGCACGACTTGGAAGTGAACGGCGGGAAGGGTCTGATTGTGGACCCCAGAACAAAATATGTGTATCAACGTCCTTAAAGCATCCGACTTCCATCCACCTTGATTGCAAGCAATTGAAATATCTATGTTCAGAAGTCTAAAGAGTATATGCAGTTGGGCCATTCCCTTTTGTGGTTTTATAGGCAGGTTGAGGCTTTTCGCGGTTCTTATTTTTTATTTGTGTAATAGTAAATTATTTTTATTTTTTTAATGATAAGTTGTATACCAAAGTAACATTTGTTGTATGCACGAAGATGGAAATAAAGTCTCTCAGCTTTTGTATCCCCACTGTGCTGATGAAAATGGTTTCTTGTACCTGGTGTTATTTTGGATCATCTTATCCATCAATAGTCATCCAAGCTGGTTGAGGTTGAAACTAATGATGACCTCTTTTGAACTGGTGGTAGTCTAGAATTGGTGGTGGATTAGCCAAGTGACTCAAGTTGCTGTGCCTGGAAAGTGAGAGCACTCAAGTTTGTTTGATCACTCAACCAAACATACATGAAACTTATCAAGAAAACTGCAATCAATATAATTTTAATAAATTTTTAATTAAATATTTATTTAAATTGGTCAAAATATATATTAAACATACACCCAACTTGGGATTTTTTTTTTTTTTTTTTTTTTTGTATAAGAAAATGCAAGTATCAAATTGAAGAAGGGGGAATGAAAGTAGAGATATCTTACTGCTTAAGTTGTCTCCGGTGACCCCAACTTTCTATTTCAAAACATAACTACCGGGATGTCTGCAGCTTGAATATGATTAATATATTTGCTAAAATAGGCTTACAGTTATCAAGTTTTTGTTTGGGGGCAAAGTTATAATCACGTTGCCACTTTTGAGACCTGTACCTAATTTGTTCATTTATTTTTGATCGAAAAGGGTATTTAAATCAATGAGATACCAAGAAATCAAGACCCAAGACCCAAAGAAGGAAGCTGCACCGTGCGAGTTGGGCAAACCCAACCCCTATGCATCTCATGCTCTGAGTAACTCTCATCTATACTATATATTTAAAATTAAGCTTTTGTCATAAATATTGAAATTATTATGACTTTTTTTTTTTAATTTAAATCAGATATAAAATTATAAGAAAACCCGATTTTTTTTTTTATTTTGGAAAATTGTTATATTTGATTTCTCATTTATTTGATATGTTTTTATCATAAATACTAACATCATTTATTTATGATATTTTATTTATCTTTTTTATTTTTAACATAAAAATTGTGTTTTCTTAATGACACATTCATTTTAAAACATATTATTTTTTAATTATTTTTTATATTTAATACTTTCCATGTACCTCTATTTTAATTTGTGACTTTTTATTTACCTTTTTTGCTTCCTTAACAAATAATGATACATTCCATTTAAAATATTTGACTTTTCAGATATTTTTACTTTTAACACATTCCATTTACCTTTATTTTAATTTATAACTTTGTATTTATCTTTCTAATGTTTAATATAAAAAACGTGCTTTTTTAATAAATAATGACACAATTTATTTAAAACATTTGACATTTCAGTTAGTTTTTTACGTTTAACACATTCCATTTATTTATAATTTTTTATTTATCTTTTATTTTTAACATAAAATTTATGTTGCTTAATAAATAAAGACGCCTTCCATTTAAATATACAATTAACCATCGTTAACTTTTCATTTTCTGTTCCTCATATTTCTTCTCTCAAATTATATTTCCTTTTTTCTGTACTTCCTCTCATCATGATTTATACATGAGAAGAACAATGACCAACCCACCATGCATCAGGTATAAAATTTAATTTATATATACATCTTTTTTTGCCCATTATTTATTTTCTTCCATCTCTCCGACTTGATAGAAATATAAAAAAAAATTATATAATTTATGATTAGGTTTTTTCATTATCTATAATAAAGTTATATATGGTTATTTATATATTTTCTTTCCACTATTTATTTTTTTCTATTATATACTTTTATGATTATATATTAGATATAATAAGATTACTATTATTTATTTTTACTTTATTATTTTATTTTATTATAAATATTAGATTTAAATTTGAACTAGACATTGAAGATGAGAGTAGAAAGATTATTATGGTACGTTTTGAAGATGCCACTGAATTGATAATTGGAATAAGTGTTAAAACCTTAGTTTCTACCAAAAACAAGATAAGAAAAATTTAGCACATCTAATGAATCAAGAGAGAAGAGGAGAAGATTGTTGAGGTATGTTTTTTGGTCTAATCATAATCCGATTATTTTAATTTTTTTAATTTTTTTTATATTTCTCCATAGACTACAAATAAATATTTAAAATAATCATATGTTAATTTTATGATTTAGAGTATGATTATTTAATAATAATTTTATATTTTTTAAAATAGTATTAATATAAATTTTATAATATTTTCTGACAGAAACGAAGATAATGAAAATACTTTTGATTAATTCAACTTGGTAAAAAACATCAATGGATATGTTGAAAGATAATGAACCCAATATTGGGAAAAAAATTGTAAAATTACATCCCTCAATTTAAAATGGCCAACATTTTTTCTTTTTTTAATAAATAGTTTGTTTCAATTAGTTGTATTTTTTTCATATTGTTTTAACTTTTGGACAAATATAATTTTGGTTTGTTAGACATGGTTTAATTTTTATCATTTATTTTATATTCCTATTAATATTTTTTATCATGATTTAATTTTTATCATTTATTTTATATTCATTTTAATGTTTATTTTGATCCATAGACAGATTTGTATTTTAATAGTTACATTGTAGAATAATCATAATAGCCATTAGTTCATATAAAAAATAATAACCATTAGTATAATAATGCATTTCAAATTAATATTACCTTATACTTTTAAAATATTGTTTATATATTCCGATAAACCCTATTTATTTTCTTTTGATAGCAATAATAATAGATTCAATTTATTATGCATTGAATAATCACATAAAATTAAATTAAATATTTTTACAATTTTATTATATACTTAATAATATCTAATTAAACTTAATTTAATATCTAAAAATTTTTATAGTTTTATCTCATTCATTGAAAAATATCATTTAAAAAAATAATTACATAACTTCCATATGACCTTTAATGTATTTCTAGATTAATATTATATTACACTTTTAAAATATTAGTTACACATAATCCGCTGGAATCCCATTTTTTTTTTCATTTTTAACTTAACTGAATATGAAAAATATCATTTTAAAAAAATAATTACATAATTTTCATACGACCTTTAATATATTTTTAGGTTAATATTACATTACATTTTAAAAATATTAATTACACATAATCCAATGGACTCCTTTTTTTTTTTTCATTTTTAACTTAATTGAATATGAAAAATATCATTTAAAAAAATTACATAACTTCCATGTGACATTTAATGTATTTCTAGGTTAATATTACATTACACTTTTAAAATATTAGTTATACGTAATCCGATGCAATCCCATCCCATTTTTTTCATTTTTAACTTAATTGAATATTTTAAAATTATTATAATTTTATATGTGAAAAGAATTTTTTAAATAAATTATATAACCTTAATATGATTTTTAATGTATTTCACTTAATTACAATTTTTAGGTTAATATTAAAATACACATTTAAAATATTATTTACATACAATTGGATGGACTTTTGTTTATTTCATTTAAGAAATATTAATAATGGACTCTATTTTTTTATGCATTTAATAATATTAAATAAAATTTCATTTTATAATTTTACAATTTTACTATCCACTTGATAATATCAAATTAAACTTAATTGTATATTTGAATACTATTATAAAAATTATTATAAAACTTATAAACTCTATATAACTATTAATGTATTTTTCTTAATTAATTACACATTTCAAGTTAATATTATATTACATTTTAAAAATATTGTTTACACATATTGATTACTACCTAATGGACAGCCAATAATAGATTTAATGCATTTTGCATTGAATAATATGAAATTAAATTTAGTGAAACAGATTTACAATTTAAATGTTTACTTAATTTCTTATGCAATATAAAATAAATTTTATTTAAAAATTTTTACAATTCTACTATCCATTTAATAACATTAAACTTAATTGAATATTTAAAAATTATTATAATTTTATTTCATTTATTGAAAAATATTTCTTTTAAAAATCAATTATTTATCTTAATATTTTGTCTTAATTACAATTTTTATGTTAATATTATGTTGTACTTTTAAAATATTTTTTGCAGATAGTAGAATTCAATAGACACCCATTTATATTTGTTTAATAATATTAATAATGCACTCACTTTATTATGCAAGTAATAATATCAAATAAATTTTAATTAAATATTTTTACAATTTTACTATCCTATGTTAGATTTTTTGTTTTTATTGTATTTCTTCATAAACTACAAATAAATATTTAAAATAATCATATTTTAATTTTATGATTTGGAGTATGATTATTTAATAATAATAATTCTATATCTCTAAAATTGTATTGATATAAATTTCTTAATATTTTCTAACAAAAATGAAAATAATAAGTATACTTTTAACAATATTCAGTTTAGTGAACAGTTTGTTATTGTTCTCGTCTCTTTTTTTTTATTATTTTTTTGAATTATATTTTTTAATTAATAAAAAAAACATACACAAACGCAAATGGGGAAATGGAGAGGAGATGCCACCTCGGATAGGAATAGTTTGCTACTATTCTCATCATTTTTTTTTTTTACTTTTTTTTTTTGTTTCTTCTTCCTTTTTTCTTTTTTTTTTCTTCTCTATTTTTTTCACCTTTCACCATTCTTTTTTTTTTCACCCCTCACCCCTTTGTTTACTTCTTTTTTTTTTTGGGTTCTTTTTTCATCTTATTTTCTTTTTTTACTTTTTTCTTGGATTCTTCTTTTAAAAAAAAAAAAAAAAAAAAAAAAAAAAACCACACAAGAGGGAAGTGGAGAGGGGGTGTCACGTGGGATGGAACATTTTTTCTTAACTTTTTTTTGGTTTCTTCTGTCTTTTTTTTTTTTTTTTTTTTTCACCTTTTACCCTTTTTTTCAACCCTTCACTCTTTTTTTTTTCTTTTTTCTTTTTATGGGTTTCTTTTTTTTTTCCACCCCTCACCCTTCTTTTATTTTCACTTCCTTTTTTTATTTCTTTTTTTTTTTGGATTTCACTGTTGTCCGGTTTGTTACCTTTCCTTTTTTTTTTTTTGACTTTTTTTTTTTTTGTTGGTTTTTCTTTTTTACTTCTTTTTTTTTACCCTTCACCATTTTTTTCCCCTTATTAATCTATCTGTTCTCCTCTCTCCACTTTTTTTCACTTCTTTTTTTTTGTCGGCTTCACTGTTTTTATTTTTTCTACATATATATAAAAAACTAGAAAACTTTTTTTATATTCAGTCACATATTCTTCTTGCAATATGATACGTGGTCAGTAAGATTAGAAAAAAAAATGAAGGAGAGTTAAAAAATATTTTTTATCACCTTTAAACTCAAACGACTCGATAATAACATTTTTTTTTTAATTTAATTTAATATACAATGGTTAATAAATATTGAGATAAAATAATTAGTTTTTTAATCAACCAAATTGGATATATTTTTTAATATGTATTTAATTTGTTTTTAATTTAATTTAATATATAGAAAACATATTTTTAAATTTTAATTTAACATATAGTGAGTAGCAAATATTTTCATGTTAGTAATTTTATAAAATTATCATTCAATTGTGAAAAAAATAATTTTATAAATGATATTTTTAAGTGTTTAATTTGATTTTTTAATAAATAAATAAATTTTCTTAATATAAATATTGACTTATTTTTGTAGAATTTAAATTATGATTGTTATCAAATTATATTTTGGTGATGGTTTAGAAAGGAAGAACTCGTAATTGATTAATATAAGATTTATGAATTTAGTATATGATCTGAAAGTATAAAAAACAATTAGAATGACTTTCTAAAAAATAGCAAACATTGTAAATTATTAAATTGATCGACAAGAAACAAAGTAAACAAATAAAAGCAAATCCTTACATATTTTATCTTTTGTGTTTTTTCCAGTATCGTTTAAAATACTAATCATAAGATATTCAAATATAATATTTTAAAATTATGAAATATAAATTAATTTTTTTATAGTCAAATCTATTAATTATCACTTTATTTAAGTAAAAAAACAAAAATTGAAATAAATTATAAAACCACCCGTCTATATTGTTCCTTTGATTGTATTTGTACTTGACAATGGCTAGAATAAGAGAGAAAGTGGGGTATCATTAGAGATATAGAAAATAATTATAAAAAAAATATAAAATTTATTATCTTATGGCTTCATTTGATTAAAAAAAAACTTATGTCAATAAGTTTTTTTAATTAATAATCACTGAAGTTGTGTTCTTGATTGACTCCAAATTTTGGGATATAAGACCTAAATTGTTATTGTTGTTTTACTGAAGTTGTGTTCTGCAACAATAGTAATAAAAAATAGCTATCTTTTTCCAAATGAGTTGTAAAATTTTAAAAATTTTAAATCAATATACAAATATGTATAGTCAAAACATACATCAAATAATTTTTTTCAATAAAATAATTTTGAATTCTAATTATAATTATAAATTATTTAATAATTTTATGAAAAAATTCACTTTAATTGTGTAACACAGTATCTACATAATTTGTTAATGAGTTATACTTTAACTAATACCATCTTTTTTCTTTTAAAAATTTTAAATTCGACAATCTTTTATATATTAAAAAGAAATAGTAACTATAAATTTTCGAATGAAACAAATTAAATTATAAAAAAAATCAATAAAAATAATTTAAAAATTAAGATGTATAATAAATTTATAATATTTAAATGTCAATAATTTTAATATATATATATTATTCAATTCACATATAAAAAGGAGATTAAATTTAATAAAAGGAGAGAATTATTTTTCTAGAAAAGATAAAAATATGCTTGCTATCGACAAAAGAATTTTTATAAGAATTATAACTATTATTTAATTAATATATTGTATAGAATTAATTATATTTAATAATGTATTATATAAATTTTAAATTTAATTATTCATTATATACAAATAAAAATATTAAAAACTTAGAAAAATTTTTAGGCTTTGGCCGCACAATGCGGCCAGCACCACCTAGTGTGTACACACACACACACACACACACACACTCAATATTGTATTTTATTTTAATTTTAATTTTTCTCCCATATGTGGTCTTCAAGAAATTTAAAGGGGTATTTTTGGTATTTTGGCTGGGTTCTATATTTTTTGCATATTTTTTTTTCCGACATTTTAAAATTCTTATTTATCTTTGTGAATAAATTCCTAACCCCTCACTCTCTATTTTCACGTTCGGTACTCCCTTGTGCACCTCACCATCGCCGGAGATACTCAAAATTTTCTTCTCCGGCGGAGTATCTTATCAGGTATTTACGTACCATCTCCATCCCTGTCTTCAGTAATTGTTCCTTGTGCTATTTGTCAGTTCACTGGGGAAATTTTGTCTGAGATTTTCTGGATTACAGATGATGTCTTTATGTCTAATTTTAGGTTCTGTGATTTTTGTTTGCTTTTTTTTTTTTTTCAAGTTCCAGATTGACATCCGTCTAGGGCTCTAAAATTGTGCATATCTAAATTTGGTTAATTTCACCAATTTTTTTTGGTTCTAGTGGGTTTCTAAAGAATTGAGCAAGAGAGTTCTTTATTTTGGGATATTCTGAAATGGTTTCATAGCATGATTCTTTTTTTCTTTTTTGTGGGCATGAACATGGCATGCATTTTTGATATACATTTACATTCTCGTACTTTTTGTATCTTCGGTGAGGTTCTGTAGATGGTATTGCAGGTTCTATGTATCTGAAACTTTTTGGGTCTTTTCTATTAGTAGAGGATGTAGCATGGGCTAAGAGAATCAGTGAATGATCAAAGTGATTTCGACGTAGTTTAATTGGCACAATACTATTGAAAAATTTATGTGATCCTCAATAACTGTGAATCTGCAACAGATCATGTTCGGCCAATTTTGACATTGACTCATTATTTTATCCATGCATTTTTGTTTCTTAAGGAAGTCCCGTAATTTGGAGATGTATATGAATTTTTATTGAGGAATTGCAAATTGTGCATGCAGATGCAAAGGGAGAATTTGTAGAACACTGGAAGTGTAAGCGTGGTTATTTCATTAGAGGAGCTGAAATTATCCTCCAGAAATGTCTGAGACATTGCAGAGTTTGTCTATTAACAGTTTGAAAACTGGTGGAAAAAGTGAGCTTTGTGGATCGATCCCTTCGTGGAGGAGACATATGAAGCTAATGAGAAGAACCCAGATATCAGCAGGGACAGAAAAACAACACCCTTGGCATTCTTGTGCTGTGAACTTATTCCTAACGGGTCAACCTTATATACCAAGAAAAAAATGTTTGAAGGCCAAAGCTGGTTGGCTGTTTAAAGGTGGGGAGCAGGAGTTGGATGCAAGTTCAGAGCGTAGTGAGAGTGCTAATGAGGATATATTGATCTTCTTTTTTCAGCTGGATTTGGAAACTCGAGTTCAGGTTTGATATGGATTTTTCCAGATCCTCATTACTTGTATAAGATTTAACTGAAACAGCTTAGAAAATCCTCAGATTAAGTCAGTCTTTTTGTTACTAAGGTGTACGTTGTGTCTGGTATTAATATCTGTTGGCCAAGACAATTAGTTGACAAAAGAAGGAACCATGTGGTGGTAGGTTCATAGAGTAGGATGACTCTGGTAAAATTTAATGCCTCAATTAGAATAGCTTGTGAACCCAGTGTCTGCTTTCTGGACCATTTCTCTCATCCATCTACAAACTTGCAGCATCATTATCCCAGCAAAATGAGGACAGATTAGAAAAAGGAACCTAGAAAAGGTCTAGATGGTAACACGCATGCTCGCTATATTGCTTTGATTTGGGCATGTTAAACTTATTGAACCATTTGCTCAACAATCTCAAGACTTTGCTTCCATAGAAAAATGTTGGGGCAATTTCTCACATTCATTCCCTTTAATTTAGAGGCAG
Source organism: Dillenia turbinata (assembly GCA_037126225.1). Classification (NCBI taxonomy): domain Eukaryota; kingdom Viridiplantae; phylum Streptophyta; class Magnoliopsida; order Dilleniales; family Dilleniaceae; genus Dillenia; species Dillenia turbinata. The sequence goes on from JBAMMX010000019.1 coordinate 20,218,142, forward strand.
TTTATGGATAACTGACTGTTAGGAAGCAACTAATGTTTGAAAAAGTTAACTTGATGATTTGGAGATGTTTTGGGCACAAAGGGGCTGGGGGGAGGGGTGCTTATAAAGACTAGGCATAATTCTTAAGAATTTTGTACAATCATTGGCCCAACAAAACTAGATATATCTCTATCATGAGAGTAAGAAAGGTAATGAAATAATGCAGCCTTTTTCCCCCCTTCCCCAGCCCTTTATCTTTCATAACATATTTTGCTTTTTTTGTCCACCAAACAACGTTTCTCTGTGAGCAATGACATTTAAGACATGTATTGAACTGTTCAAATTACTAACATAAGAGAGAATTTATTAAGCACCTCTACTGGTTAATGCTTGCAACTTACATTTAATTCTTTCAGATGATGTGCTTACAAGCTTTTTGAAATACGAACTGGTTATTTGGCAGTATGCTTTAAATCTGGAGCAGTATGATATTGCACAGCAACTAAGAAACAAGCTCACAGAGGTTAGATTTTTTTTTTTTTTTGGGGCACCATTTCTTCACTTACACAATTGCATCATATGACAATTATTTAATTTTATGATTTATCTGTGTGTGATAATATTCTTGGTGCTTCTTACTTTTTTCTTTTTTGACTTTGTTGCAATTAACTCTTTAATTTGAAGGATTTGTTTGCTGTAGCTATCCTCCTCTAATGTTGTCAATCCATTGTCTGTAATATTGTGCAAGTACCATGACTTCTGAGGACCATTCTTTTGGGTTTTCTTTCTTCTTGTATTCACATAATGATTAGGTCTTGTTGTATCTTGAAGGTTGAGGCAGAGGTTATCAGGCAACGAGAAGCTAAGAGAGGATCAGCATCGAAGAGTGAAGCTCAAGATAAGGCCATAAGCATATTACGTCTCCGGTTGGTGGCCATATATTTTCTTCATAGATGCTAGAAAGTTGAACTAGTCCATATTTTGTAATCGTTTTTGTAACTTTTAAGCTGATTTGGAACACTTACATTTCTTTACATGCAGTGCAGACCTGCAAAATGCAGTCGATAGTGAAGACTATGCTTTGGCAGCCGAACTACGAGACCAAATTTCCAAATTAGAGACAGAGAACCTGGCTGCATCAGCAAGAGTTCTGGCATTCGAAAATGCACAATATGCTTTCCGTTTGGGACAAAAAGTGACCCATAAGGTGTTTGGTATGTTGTTCATGGCTTCACATTCACCACATATTTTTTCCAACTTTATTGCTCTTGTTTCTGCCTAATGCCTGTTGCATATTTATTTAGAAGTCTGGTTTTGTCAAATCTTCCATGTTTTCTAACTGTTGATGAATTGATTTTTCTTTGTGTTTATATGTTCAAGACCTTTCTTCTTGATCACACATAACTTTGCACCTAGTTTGGCCACAACAGGGACTTAGGCCCCAGCCAAGGAATACCCTGTAGCATTACTAGAAAATCACTCTTGGGAAGTAGAAATGGTAACCTGTAACTGATACAGTTGGCTATGCAACACCAGCCTATACATACATGGTGGGTAGTCTCTTGATATTTGTGAGATGTGCCCCTGACTATTTCTGTAGAAATTGCTTAAGTTTCCTGATGATTAATGAGATTCATACAAGGATGGAAGGTTCTCATGAGAACTTGGGTGACTACCTTAAAAGTGCCTTCATATGTTCTTCTTCCGAAAGTAAAACAGTGACCTTGGCACAGCTACAGGAATGAGAGGGATTAAAATTCTTTCGAAGATTGTGATCGCATACTCACCTGGATGAGATCAACTCAGGAACACAATACATTGCAGGGAATCAGGAAGAAGTCCCTTTAACCATGAGATTGATGTTACACATATAGGTGTATATATAAATCAGAACAATCTAATTGGACTTTGATCATGGATTCATCTTTTGGATCATTTACTTCTTGTCATGTTCTAGAGGAATTGCTGCTTGGAATGTAATAGGAAATAAACACTGTCTGGAACCCCATGTTAATACAATATGTACGATAAAGAGTAGTTATGCTAGCTTCTCTTGTTCATGTTTCAATCGTTTTCCTTTTCCCCACCCAACCAAAAGTTTTTGAATAATGTGCAACCATCTTACGATGCACAATGTGAAGACATGGAAGGCTTTGCCTATGCTAATTGATCAGAAAATGTGCTTCATATTTTAGGTTATTTTCTTTGTTTCTATTTCCACATATCTACCGTCAATAAGTTCCTTTTGGTGATCGTGTTTGTTGTTTCAGGCTATCAAGCTGTTGTTTGTGGAATGGATCCAGTGTGCTGTGAATCAAATTCTTGGATGGAAGTTGCAAATGTGGATAAGTTGTCTCGAGGCTCAAATCAGCCATTTTATCAGGTCCAACCAGTTTTAGTACTGATTTCATGTCACAATTGAACTTGATTTCATTTAGATTCCAAGCTATGATTCTTCAATACTGATCATCTTGTTTGTTGCATAATGTGGTGTCTTCTATATCGTTCCCAAATAACATGCTTCTTCTGAAATGGGTCTGTCTGGATGTTTGTGTGTGTTCTGGGCCAGGAGCACCTTTCCTGTGCCAAAAAGATGGTCCTTTTTGCTACTACGGTTTGTAGCCTCGATTCTATGTTAGCATAGATATTTTTAGAAATGAACATATTTATGTTAAACACGGCACAATAACCACAGTAATATATTTTTATTTTTAATTTTTTAACTTTGTGCATGTTGGATCATGTCTTGTGTCCATCCTTCATAGCTAGGATCTAACATCACAATGGCAGGATGAAACTTCTCATGTAATTGACATGCATGTAAGGACATGCAAAGATAGTGCGATTCAATTTTAGAAGGATGGAGCATATTAATTCTATTGTACTTATTGTTCTCTTGATGATGAATGATGATGCTTGTCCACTTCTTTCCTTGTTGCTTTTATGAAGAAAAGTGAATTCCTACTCTTCCTAATTCTGATGGGTTAGCAATAAACTATGAGAATTGAAGCCATTGCTCATTTAGAAAAATTGCTTTTGTACATCTTTGTTTGCATATTTGTGTTATTGGCATTAAGAACCGTTGGACTCATGTTAATATACTACAATCAGTGCATTAGTTTTGGCGGTTGGACTTATTTTCTTATTGGGTTAGTGTCCTCATTGCTGTAAAGAAGTAATTTCTCTCATGCTCTGAGGAATATCTTATTTATTTATTTATTACAGGTCTTGGTTGATGTACATGCAGAACCCAATCTACTTGTAACATATGGTAAGTGAATCTCAGTCTGGTAGATTAAATTGGCTTTTGTTTATGTGGGTCTCATAGGTTCACACAAGTTAATCATCATTGTCATCCACTTGTTTCTCTTCTGAAAGTCAAGTTTCCAGCCTTATCAAACTGCAGGCTGATAGTCCTGTATCTCCATCTGCAGTCATGAACTCTCCCTTTTTCCTGGGTACAGCTAACTTTGTGAAGTATTCCCTTACACATTAAAGAAGATGTGGAACCTATTATATTCAAACTATGACCATTCAACTAATTATGTTGGAAAATCACAATGGTTTTGGGCCATGGACTATTCTTGCAACTGTTGTCTATTCTTGGTTTGCTGGGTGCATTTGATTAGTGATTTCTTCTTTAGTGCCAACATATTGCTTTATCCTCAAATTTTTGTCTGCAGTTCCTGAGGAGAATTTAATAGCCCCAGATAAGCCAGATATGGTGAGTGCCATTGCTCTCCAATTAACGCAACATGTAACTACCTACACTTACGACTGAACTTCCTGTACGTATTCCTTGTGCAGAGAAGGTTTGATCATCCTTATATTTCTTTTCTGTTCTACGGGATGGATGCAGCTGGAGACTTTATCCCCATTAAGCAGCTTCGTGAGAAGTACAATAGACCTAGACATGAGGTGCCCATGGATGGAGAAGATGAGGATGGGAAAGATGCAAAGGGTTAGTTGTCCTGTACCACATTGTGCCCTAGCAGTGAATGATGAAAATGCCAGAGATTGTGGAACCCTAATTTTGTCTGAGATTGCAGAAGCAATATGTAATTACTGAACATGTAACCTCGCCATGGGGTGTTAAAAGTACAGCTCAATCTTTTCTTCCCGACGAAAGCTGTACTCAACTTGTAGACAAGCATAATTTATGTACAAAAGTGGGGTACCCTTTGTATGATCGATATAATTGCATTTGGACCATAGAATTCCGTGGAACAAACCTGCCTTTGGTAACCTATTTCCGTGTAAAAGATCACTTAAATTATGAGGGTATTGTGCACTTGGTCTCCTAATGTTGAGCTCATAAAGAACTGTTATAACTATTTTGCGAATTGAGTCGAGTTTGAATAATAGAATTTTAAATTTGAAAATTTGTTAAATAACTCGATAATATATATTAATAAATATTATATATTTATATATGATTATAATATAAAAACATAAAATATATTAATATATTATTTAATAATTGAGTTTTCAAGTTAAATTTAAACAGTTTTATTATACAATCGAATCGAATTTGAGTCATATTATTTATTATTTGTCGAGTTCGAGTCGGGTTAAGGAAATTGAATTTGATTTAAGAACATAAATATTTGGATCGACTCAAGTTGAATATATCTTTATTCATGAGCCTTCATTTTTGTTCCAGTTGACTTTTATTTTTCATTCACTTCCTTGGTGCGAGCATGGGGGCTCTTTTAAAATTTTAATACGGTGCATTTTCATTTTTTTATGCGTGTAAGTGAATATAGAATAGAACAGTGAGAAGAATAAGAAAAGGCAAGATGCATTTTAGCTTAGAGACAAAAACACATTTATACCTTTTTTATCGGTTTTGTTACGTTGAAAATTATTGTTTTCTTAATTTTGATGATAACAAAATCTCTCATGGTATTCTAATAATTTTATTTAATGTATAACTGTTAAAATTAGTAGATAGGTTTTATTAAAGAAAAGTCATAGAATCCCATGAAATCAGTTATGAAAGCATGGCTTATTTGGACTATGGAAATAAGATTTTTTTTTTTTTTTTATTGAAAACCCAACCAACAAGATAAATATAATTTGGGTACTATACTTAACCCAAAATTAAGTCTAGATATGCTCAAATGACTTCAAAATATGAATGGACTCTACATTCCAAAATCTCCCACACTTGGAAATTTTTCTAAGTATAGAACTATGATCATTTAATCATGTTTGGACCTCCATAACTTCTTATGTGATGAAATATTTTTAATACCGAAAATTGCGATTCAAAGAGGGTATGTATAACTTCAATTTCAAGCAATTACAATACATTTATCTTGTTGGAATGGTGGAGAAAATTCAGTTAGAAATTGCTTGGTCACTCATTTTACATAGTAGAAATTTTGGTTAGAATCTGGTTTTTGATGGATATTTGGATCTCGATAACTTCACCACAGGTCAGGGACTTATGAGTTTATTTATTCAACATTATAATACTACAGTTGGACAATAGATATGAGATTTCATGGTATAATTTCTTTGAGATTTTGGTGGAGAAATAAATGGGCGAAATTAGCAAGCTGTGTTGAAATGTTCTGAGCTAGAAATGAATTTCTGGATTGATTTTTTTTATAGAGCTATTATATAGATATAATCCAACCAGCTTTTGAATATATTTGAGGGATGTTTAAACTTCAAACAAAAAATATTTACTACCAGTAAACATTATTATTCAAGGAGGATTTAGAGCCTATTTTTTAGATTGGTTAGTGGAGTTGTTGTTGTTAATTTTGGAGAGTTTTTACTGTAGGATTTTGAATTTTGAAAGAGTAGATTTTGCAGCATCAAAAGAACTTCAAAATTCAAGAGAGATAGGCACATTCAACAGCAATTTTTAGAGAAGAGAGAGTAATCGAAATTTTTGAATTCTAAACAAGGAAATCTTTGTATTCTGAACACAAAAAATCTGCTGTTGTATTTTTTATTTCCTATACTCATACTTACCTGTTTTAGTATTGGTTTGAATTGTGAGAGTATGTTGTGTGAGTGAATTATTGTATGAGTTATCTTCCATTGTTGGATGAAGGAATTTTCATGGAATTTTCATGGTATGAAGATCAGAGTCGACAAGTGGAATGTATGTTGTTAATTCGATCATAGTAGAAATTAGCTAGTGGCTAGACCCCAGCTTGTTTGGTTAGAAGAGTGGACGTAGACACAAAACCGAACCACTATAAAAAGGATTTTTTTTTATCCCTATTTTTATTTTTCGCTGTACATGCTTAGATTGATCATAAAATTAAACTAGATCTAAGTGGAGTTAGATAATTTTTTGAAAAACCGAATTTTTGACAACCAATTCAACTCCCCTTCTTGGTTGTCACTGGAACCAACAATTGGCATCAGAGTAGAGCACAGTGCTCTACTCCACTAGAAAGAACTCTCTAAAGCAAAAGATCCATGACTTCTCCTTATACATTAGGCCAATCTATAAATAGAACTCCATATTTTAATGGAGAAAATTTTTCCCATTGGAAATGTAGGATGGAGGCATTTGTTAAAGTCACAGATTATGAGGTTTGGAAGGTTATTACCTATGGAGATTTAGACGTAAAAGATCCAATAATAAGTGAAGATGATAAAAAATTAATTTCTATAAATTCTAGTGTAAAACATTTACTTCTTTGTGCTATTTCTCCCACCGAATTTAATCTCTTTTTTTCATGTTATACAACTAAAAAACTTTGAGATAAACTTTGCATTACACATGAAGGAACTAGCACCGTTAAGGAAACAAGAATTAATTTGTTGATGCAGGGATATGAGCTTTTCAGTTTTTAGCAAGGAGAGAGTGTAAAAGATATGTTTAATAGATTTTCAATAATTACTAACGAATTTGATTCATTTAGAAAAAAGATTTCAGATTCTGATCAAGTGAGGAAGGTCCTTCGAGTATTGCCGAGAATTTGGGATACTAAGAAGACTGCTATTGAGGAAACCCAAGACTTGAATAAGCTGTCCCTTAATGAATTAAGAGGGAAGTTGGTGTCCTATGAACCTGAGATATTTCATACTGCTGAATCTGAAAACAAGAGGAAAATAATTACATTCGCAGCAAATGAAGATAAAAGTTTCGAGGATGAACAAGACAATGATCAAAAGTTGTACATACTAACAAGAAAACTCAACCGTGTTCTTAAAAATATAAGTAAGAAATTTTTTAAATCTAAAAATTCTAAAAACTCACGAAAGCTTAAGTTTAGTGCAGGAAAAGACAATAAAGAAAAAAAGCGGAAGGAGGAAATAATTTGCTACGAGTGTAAGAAGCGAGTCACATAAAATACGAGTGTCCTATTTTATTAAAAAAATTACAGAAATTTCAAAAGATGGAAAATGCTAAGATGGTGACATGGAGTGATTCAGAAGATGAAAATTCAGATGAAGAAAGTTTTGACACATCAGAAAAGGTTAATCTTTGTCTTATGACAAAAGATGATGTGATCTCTGAAAACTTAATTGACATTGTTGAATCTGACAACTTGTTGTACATAATTTCATAACTGAAAAATAGATTTGTCATACTAAAAAATGAGAATGATTTGTTTAGACAAACCAAGCACTTATTAAATTCTGAAAATGAAACAATTAGAACTGAAAATGAAAACTTAAAATCTGAAAACTTAATTGACATTGCTGAATCTGACAACTTGTTGTGCATAATTTCAGAACTGAAAAATAGAGTTGTCATACTAAAAAATGAGAAGGGTTTGTTTAGACAAATCAAGCACTTGTTAAATTCAGAAAATGAAACAATAAGAGCTGAAAATGAAAACTTAAAATCTGAAAATAGTGAACTAAAAAATGAAATACATATTATGAAAAATAAAATTTCTGAACTATCAAGATCAATAGATAATACATTCCAAAAGTTTCATGAGAGTGATGAAAAATTAACCAAGTTACTTTCTATACAAAGAATGGATTCTTCCAAAAGAGATTTAGGTTATATTCATGATCATGATATGCTTTCAAGTTCTAACAAAAATGTTTTTGTCAAAACTACAGAAACACAAAAAACAAACACTTTTCAGCCTGCAGTAAATACTCACAGAAGTTTACAAAAGACTGCAGAGAAAAATAAGATTTATGCTCCAAAAATTACCTAACAAACCACACAAAATCTGTAAAAAATAGACTCACATTCTACACAATATATGCACAAAAAATTATCACAAACTGTAGAAAAATATCACAGAGTTTCACACAAAAATGCATACAGAAGCGCCCATGGAAACACTCATAAAAGGTCCGGTGAAAAACTGCATTTTTATAGAAAATTTAATTTTGAATCTAGATATATTAAATTTAGTAATATGCAAAATTATTTACCTTATAGACCTAGTTGTGCAAGAAAGAAAAATAATGTTTCATACTACATATGTCATAAATTGGGTCATTTAGCTAGGAGTTGTTTTATGAATAAATTAAGTACATCTCAAAGAAAATTTAATTATAATACAAGATTAGTTTTTAGAGAACCAAAACTTGTTTCGATACCTAAAAACAGATGATTTTTTTTAGATTTTAATTTTCTTTTAAAAAAAACATAATAATAAAATGATGCATTAGAGTTATTTAGAAAATTTGGATTGTGAGTTTGATGTTTAAAAGGAAAAATTAAGTCACTTTGTCAATAATCAAGTCAAAATACATCTAAATTGGAAATTGTTGTCCTTAAACCTTATGGCTAAAATAAAAAATTTGAAGACTTGTATGGTTATTTTCTATTTTTTTGTGTGATATTTGCTATATTTTCTTTTTGATGAAACAAAAAGGTGGAGAATATTAGAAAAAATAAAAAAATGAATACATTAAGGGGGAGAAAATTAAAAATGCACATATTGAGGGGGAGCTTTACATGTGAAACTTGCTTAATGAGTATTGAATATGTATTTACTTGTGTTATTTGAGGTATTGAATATGTATTTATTTGTGTTATTTGAAAATGTGCATATGTGATTTGAAATTGTATATTTATACATGATATTTCAATGTGCATTATGGAACACTTTTTGGATATTTATTTTTTTAAAGTTTTGTTGTCATCAAAATGGGAGAGAATGTTAGAAATTGTTGTCTCCTTAGTTTTGATGATAACAAAATCTCTCATGCTATTCTAACAATTTTATTTAGTATACAGCTGTTAAAATTAATAGATAAGTTTTATTAAAAAAAAGTCATAGAACCAGCCATAGAACCAGTCATAGAAACAAGGCTTATTTGGACCATGGAAGTAAGATTTTTTTTATTTTTGTTGAAAACCCAGCCAGCAAGATAAGTGTAATTTGGGTACTATACTTAACCCAAAATTAAGTCTAGATATGCTCAAATGACTTCAAAATATAAAGGGACTCTATATTTCAAAATCTCCCACACTTATAAAATTTTCTAAGTATGGAACTGTGATCATTTAACCATTTTTGGACCTCCATAATTTCTTATGTGATGAAGTATTTTTAATACCAAAAATTATGTTTCAAAGAGGGTATATGGAATTTCAATTTCAAGCAATTACAGTACATTTATCTTGTTGGAATGGTGGAGAAAATTCAACTAAAAGTTGCTTGGTCACTCATTTTACATAGCAGAAATTTTGGTCAGAATCTGGTTTTTGATGGATATTTGGATCTCGATAACTTAACCACAGGTCAGGGACTTATGAGTTTATTTATTCAACATTATAATACTACAGTTGGACAATATATATGAGATTTCATGGCACAATTTCTTCGAGATTTTGGTGGAGAAATAAATGGGCGAAGTTAGCAAGTTGTCTTTGAAATGCTCTGGAACCAATTTACTGGTCGATTTCAAATTTTTTTGGAGGAGCTATCATATAAATATAATCCAACCAACTTTTGAATATATTGGAGAGAGGTTTAAATTTCAAACAAAAAATATTTACTACTGGTAAACATTATTATTCAAGGAGAATTTAGAGCCTATTTTTCATGTTGGTTAGTGGAGTTGTTGCTGGTAATTTTGAAAAGTTTTTACTATAGGATTTTGAATTTTGAAAGAGTAGATTTTACAACATCAAGAGAGTTTCGAAATTTAAGAGAGATTGACATATTCAACATCAATTTTTAGAGAAGAGAGAGTGATCGAAATTTCTGAATTCTGAACAAGGAAATCTCTATATTCTGAATATAAAAAATCTGCTACTGTATTTTTGATTTCTTGCACTCTTACCTACTTGTTTTAGTATTGGTTTGAGTTGTGAGAGTGTGTTGTGTGACTAAATTATTGTATGAGTTATCTTTTATTGTTGGACGAAAGAATCTTCATGGTATGAAAATCAGAAGTTGACAAATGAAATGTATGTTATTGATTTGATCATAGTGGAAACTAGCTATTGGTTAGACCCTGACTTACTTGGCTGGAAGAATGGATACACAAGGTCGAACTATTTTAAATTGTACATTGACCATAGGATTAAATTAGATCTAAGTAGAGTTAGATAAATTTTTGAAAAATCAAACTTTTGACAATCAATTCAATCCCCATTTTTAATTCTCACTGAATCCAGCATGCTAGATGAAAAATAGTAAGGAGTAACTTATCTGGTTTGTTCATGGCAGTCCCCAGGAGAACGGGAGGGGGCGGAGGCTAGCCAGGCCTGTGAAATTAAGGAAATAAATAGTATATTTTATTATTTTAAAAATTTTCCACTTTATAATTTTAAAAGTTATAATTTATATGGAATGAAATTATAATTTTAAATATTTTGCTCCTAGCCTCCTTCCATTGGGGAGCCAACACCTGGAAAAATGAATAATTACTGGCCCTTTTTGAAGGGCTCAAGGGGATCGGAGTTCCACCTAATTTGTTATGGATTTTAATAACGAACTCAGATCCAAAACACTTAATTTAAAAAATCGATTTATTAGATTTAAATATTTTTATGATATTTTTTTGAGAGATTTTGATACCAATTTGTCATAACTCACTAAATTGTCATTGATTTATATAATTGATTCAGATTTAATAAAAGAATTTAATTTAAAAGATCAAACTTATTATATGAAAGAAACTTTTAAATTTAAATACATCTATTATTTCTTTTAAGCGGGAGAGCCTCTTGTAACATTGAGCCATGACCTAATCCCAACACCCTCGTATCACAATACTCTATGTGGAGCCATTTCGAGTCAAGAAACTGTCGATACGAACTCTTGGACTACCCAATCTTCCACGCCTCTATTGTACTGGCCAGTTATTTATTTGACGCTCTTAAGGGTGGCACATAAACTACAAGCTATATAAATGATTATAATCTCAATTTTCATGGGCGGCTTTTTTATTAGCTTAGCTTGTATTGAATCTTCGTAAAACCAAAACAAAAATGACATTGTATATGCCTCTTTTCAAATCCTGTTCCACAGTCAAAACCCTATCCCAACTTCATGCTCATCTCTTGACCACTGGCCTCCACAAAGGCACACTTGCTTCCACTAAACTCATCGAGTCTTATGCCAAAATGGGTAGTCTTGAATCTGCAAGACTAGTCTTTGAAAAGTTCCAAACACCTGATTCTTTCATGTGGGGTGTGCTAATAAAGTGCTATGTATGGAATAGGTTCTATGAAGAAGCCATTTCATTGTACCATGAAATGTCGTGCTGTTACCATGAAACCCAGTTCAGTAGTTTTATATTTCCACCAATTTTGAGAGCTTGTTCTAATATTGGTGAGGTGGGTATCGGTCAGAAGGTTCATGGAAGGATAATAAAGTATGGGTTGGATTCTGATACTGTTGTCCAGACTTCTCTGCTCTCTATGTATGGTGAAACTGCAAGTTTGAGTAATGCAAAAAAGGTATTTGATGAAATGCTTTTGAAAGATGTGGTTTCATGGTGTTCAATTATATCAAGCTATTTGCATAACGGGAAAGCAAAAGAAGGGTTAGAGTTGTTTCGTCAGATGGTGTCTGAAGGCGTTGAACCAGATTCTGTTACAATGCTAAGTGTTGCTGAAGTTTGTGGTCAGTTTGGTTCTTGGATACTGGCAAGGTCTGTGCATGGTCATGCAGTGAGAAGGGAGATTCAATGGGATGGATCATTGGGAAGTTCTCTTGTTGCAATGTATAGTAAATGTGGTGACTTGTACAGTGCAGAGAGGCTCTTCCGGTGTTCAAGTAATCATAGTGCTGCTTTATGGACAACAATGATTTCATGCTACAACCAAAGTGGGTGCTTTCAAGAGGCCATTGATATGTTTGAGGAGATGCAAGTGTCTAATGTTGAACCAAACTCAGTAACCATAATATCTGTCCTATGTTCTTGTGCCAGGATAGGCTGGCTGAAAGGAGGCAAATCAGTTCATTGCTTTGTCATTAGAAAAGCAATAGACCATGATATGGAACGTTTGGGGCCTGCCCTAATTGATCTATATGGCAATTGTGGGAAAATAAGAGACTGCCAAAACGTTTTTAATATGGTTGAAGGGGAAAATATTGTAACGTGGAATATTCTTATGTCGGTATTTGCCCGAAAGGGTAAATCAGAGGATGCTTTAACACTCTTCTCGCTTATGCACAAACAAGGACTATTACCAGACTCATTTAGCCTAGCAAGTGCACTCTCAGTCTGTGGTGATATTGGTTCGTCGGACCTCGGGCATCAGATCCATGGTTATGTTATAAAAGCTGGGATTCTGTGCGAGTTTGTCCAGAATTCTCTTATTGACATGTACTCAAAGAGTGGGTTAGTTGATTCTGCAAATCAGATATTTGAGGACATCGAGTGGAAAACCGTTGTAACATGGAATTCTATGATTTGTGGTTTTTCTCAAAATGGTAATTCAGTGGAAGCCATTAGTCTGTTTGATAAAATGTACTTGAACTGTCTAGAAATTGACAAGGTAGCTCTTTTGAGTGTAATTCAAGCTTGCTCTCACTTGGGTTATCTAGAAAAGGGTAAATGGGTTCACCACAAGCTTATTTGCAATGGGATTAAGGGTGATACCTATATTGAAACATCACTGATTGATATGTATGCAAAATGTGGGGCTCTTGAAATTGCACGGAGAGTTTTTGATAACATGGAAGAACGTAGTGTAGTTTCATGGAGTGCCATGATAGCTGGTTATGGGATGCATGGTCAAATCAATGATGCGATCTCACTCTTTTCTCAGATGGTGGAATTGGGAATAAAGCCAAATGAGATTACCTTCATGAATATTTTATCCGCTTGCAGTCATACAGGTTTTGTAGAAGAAGGCAAGGCATATTTTACCTCAATGACCAGAGATTTTGGCATAGAACCCATTTCCGACCACTATACTTGTATAGTTGACCTCCTGAGCCGAGCTGGTGACCTTTCCGGAGCATACAACATCATAAAGTCAATGTCATTCCCTGCAGGTGCCAGCATATGGGGTGCCTTTCTTAATGGATGTCGAATACACCGGGAGATGGACATGCTTAAACGCATTCCAATTAACCTTTTAGATGCAGACTATAACAGTGCAGGATACCATTCCCTATTATCTGATATTTATGCAGAAGGTGGAAAATGGGATGAATTTGGGAAGGTTAGATTGAAAATGAGAAGTGCAGGTCTTAGGAAGGTCCCCGGATGCAGTATAATCGAAATTGAGAAAAGGATATACAGATTTGGAGCTGGAGATACATCTCATTCACAAACAAAAGAGATATATAGATTTTTAGAAGATTTTGTTGACATGGCTCAGAAAGCAGGTTACACAGAAAAAGATTTATACACGACTGATACAGGTGAATTTCCAAGGGGAAACAATGTTATAAGTCATGGTGAGAGGCTAGCAATTGCTTTTGGGATCATAAACACCAGTCCAGGAACAACTCTAAGAATTTCAAAGAACCTTCGAGTTTGCAGGGACTGCCATTCCTTCACAAAGATAGTGTCTAAACTCACAGGCAGGACGATCATCATGAGAGATTTGAATCGTTTCCATCATTTCAAGGATGGGTTCTGCTCCTGTAGGGATTATTGGTGATTATTCAGTTCAGACACTTTTAAACTATTCTAGAATACAGGAAGTGTCTCATGGAATTTACCCAATGGATTGAAGTAAACAAAGATGCTAATCCATAGAAAAGAGCAGAAGATCAAGCTCAAGTGTATTTGATTGCCAAAGAAAAAGGACTTCCGATTGGATTCTGGACCTTTTAGCAATGGAATATATTGCAACATTTTTGTCTGCCCACCTTTCTGGACATTCAGCTGGTCAGACAGAAATAGGAAATGCACCTGCGAAAAACTGACCATCACTGTTGGGCCTCGAAGAATTTTCCCCATACAGTGTCCTATAGCTGTTTATACTAATCAATTTTTTTGACGGGATAATCAACGGAATACCAAATTCCATTATTATATCTTCCTTAAGTTAGATGAGAAATTTATACAAGGAAATGGATCAAGTGTACTATATATCTTGTCAAGTATTTCTACAAGCATCTCCAGTTTCACACAGAATCAAATCCAATCCCCTTCCACAGACTGAACAAGGAAACATTACACTAACAAGATAAGTTTCCACAACAAGATTGTGAACATAAGCTGAAAAACTGTTAATGGGGTTGGAAGCCAGAATCAGAACACAAATATAGAAGCCCGGAAGTTTGTCTCTTTCAATTTAGAGCCATCACGGTTTTGTGCTTCATGGGCTCATCCCCTTCCAGACTCAACAAGGAAACGTTACAAGAACAAAAGAACTTACCTCAACATGATTGTGAACAGAAGCTGAAAAAACCTGGAAGTTTGTCTCTTTCAATTTAAGGCCATCATGGTTTTGTGCTTCATGGGCTCGCAAGCCATCTCATAAGTTGTTGTCCATAACAAAATTGATGTCCCATATTGGATCCTTTCTATTGATGAGCTATTCCTTGCTGAGCTTTCTGGCAGTAACTTACAGGTATCAGAAAACATGGACATTTCCAAAACTTTGAGATTAGCCATCTGATTTTTCTGCATAATTGAGCTCTTTCAACAGGCAAACCCCCCCCCCCCCCCAATGTAGGGAATCCACTCGGGCTCAGTTCATCCCACCCATTCTGTAGCATATTCCTGTCTGGCTCCGTCCTTCAGTTAGTTGTCTGAGCACCATTAGCTTCAAAATTAATCTTTTCGCCCATTGATGGGGACTGTGATCATCCAGATCATGAAACTGATAGCCAAAACAGAAAATTACATAAGAGATACTGTTCTTGGTGAATAGAGATCTGTATCTGTTTCCATCTCCACTAAGCTATGCCCTGGAGACTTGCTCAATCTCCTTCTGATCATCAGCTCCCTTACTTGATTAGCTTCAAACCATCTTCCATCTGAAGCATACAAGTTTGACAGGAGCACATAATAACAACTTTCAGTGGGGTGCAAGTCCAACAATCTCCTCGCTGCCACCTGTCCGAGGTCCAATCTTGAATGGAGTCTGCAGCCATGGAGAAAAGCTCCGAACAAACTAAAATCTGGTGGGACTGGCATTCTTTCAATGAAGGTCCAGGCTTCCTCAAGCCTGCCCGCACGAGACAGCATATCAACCATGCATGCGTAATGCTTCATGGAAGGAACAAAACTGTAGTCCTGACACATTGCATTGAAGTGGCTCCATCCTTCTCCAACCATCCCCGTGTGGCTACAAGCTGATAAAATGGCTGTGAATATCACATCATTTGGCTCAATTTTTTCCTTCAACATGTCCTTAAAGAGCTCAAGAGACATACTACTTTCTCCCTGCATCCCATAACCACTAATCATGGAACTCCACGTGATTGTGCTCTTGTCATCCATCCCATCAAAAATTTCTCGAGCAGATTTTGCATCTCCACATTTGGCATACAAGTTTAGGAGTGCAGTTCCAACATATACATTGGCCATAAAGCCTTCCTGCACAGAGTAAGCATGGAGAGAACAGCCTGTTTGGAGAACTCCTTGGGAAGCACAAACTGACAGCACACCAACCACTGTAATTGCATCAGGAGGGTAAGAGTTAAATCTCATTCGATTGAAAAGTTTCAGGGCTTCAGAAACACATCCATTTCTAGAGTACCCAGAAATCATTGAATTCCAGGAAATCACATCTTTTTCCATTGTCTTCTCAAATACGAGCTTAGCATCTTCTATTGCAAGGCATTTCGCATACATATCAACAAGAGCATTACCTACAGCATTATCTTCTATCTCGAGCTGTATCCCAAGGGCATGCATTGATCTTCCTAAATTTAGATTCCCCAATTGTGCACATGCTGAAAGAACACTTGCAGCAGTGGTAGAATTAGGCAAGAAGCCATCACACTTGCCCTTGATAAACAGCTGCAAAGCCTCAGGAGGATGGCCACTTTGACTGTATCCAACAATCATTGCGGTCCATGAGACAAGATCAATACATGATAACTCATCAAAAACTGAACGGGCATCTTTAATGACTGCACATTTAACATACATGTCCACTAAAGCTGTTACTAAGCAAGAATTAAAATCAATTCCTCTCTTAATTGCATACCCGTGAACCCACTTGCCCTGATGCAAAGCTCCCAACTTTCCACATGCTGTCACTAAACTCCCTAAAGTATATTGATTACTCTCAACTAGCGCTTCTCTCATCCTATTGAACAAAATCAACCCTTCTTCAGAACAATCATTCTGCACATAACCAGCAATCATTGAAGTCCAAGAGACCACATTATGGTCAACAATCTCATCAAAAACCTCACGAGAACACCCAATCTTGCCACACTTAGCATACATATCGACAAGCCCTGTCAACACATAACTATCTGGACTTCCCATTTTGACTACAAGACAATGCAGCTTTCTACCCTCATCGAAATCTCGCAATTCGCAACATGCCTTCAACATGATAGAGAAAACAACATTATCATGCTCTCTGCGGCATTTCCTCATACACTTGTAAAACCTAATTATCTCCCAATGGAAATCGTTCAGAAAATACCATCTTAGCATCACTTTCCAACAATAAAAATCGGGGTCTTGAATTCGATCAAACACAAAGCGAGCATATCCGATATTCCCGTAAAGACCGTACAAACTAATTAATTTAGTACTACACAAAAGATCCTTAGTTAGGCCGTGAACAATGAGGGACCCATGAATTAATTTGAGAGAAGCTAGATTGTTGCAGATACCCAGAAGAGAATAACATGGGTTTGAAGAAATTGACCGGATTGAAGTGATAGTATGGTCGATTTCAAGTGGGTATGGAAGCCAGTCATTGTACGCTGATGTCGGCGCAGTGAGAGTCCTACATTGGAGGGCGTCAAGGTTTTTTAAGAGAGAGAATTCTCTGTTAAATTTGAAAGAAATTCTTTTCATCATCTTTTTGAAAAGATTGTCGCAATGGAATGATGAATAAGAATTCCCGCCATTTTTTTTAACTTCGTGGGTGAGGAGACGAGGGTTTGATTTGAATGAGATTCAACGCAGTCCAGGAAGAGGGAAAGGAAAAGGTACCGAAGTCGTGTGTGTGTGGTGTGAAGGGTGCTTGTCCTTTAATCATGTGTTTGAGTTTGAGAATGGGAATACTTAAAAAAAAAAAAAACACTTTTGAAAGAATTTTTTAATTAGGTTGGTTCGAATTAATCGTCGAAAATTGGATGATAATATATTAAAAAAAAAAAAGGGGGAAAGGTTTGACCGTTGATTTGGCACTATTTTTTACTGGTTATTGAAAATGTATTGAATAAAAGGAATTTTCTAGCAATTTTTTTCTTTTTGCCTTTTTTTTCCGGGGGGGCGCCTGGAGGCCCAAAATAGTGGGAAGCAAAACAGAAAGAGAACGCGAGGGCTAAAAGGCCCCGTAACCCGACAAAGAATGAAACTTTTTTTTTATTTGATGAAAAAAATTATATTGATAGAATTTTTTAAATTAATTTTTATAATATTTAAATTAAATTAATTGAAATATAATTTTAGATATTGATTGATTATATAAAAGAGAAAATTTTAACCACATTTAATTGGTTGAATATTTAGATACTGATTTTTTTAAATAAAATTTTAAATTCGAGTTTTATGTATAAAAAAAATAAATATTAATAGAATTTTATCTATGAAGAGTTTAATCCAATTAGAATTGAATTTAATGGATTCAATGGTTACCGGATATCATTAATATTTTTGTGAGCTAGAGAGAAGGGGTCCTTTGCCCGTCCCCACCATACAAAGTCCTCGTGCCCATGGGGAAGAGGGTGGAACTAGGCCTTCAACAGATTGCCCCAAGTTGGGCACAAAATCGGCACAGAAGTTGGCTTCACGAAAAATATGATCAATGGCGATTGAATCCATCTTCGCAACCCAGATTTTCATAGCTCTGACTATATTAATTTGATTAGACGCATTGTCGTTCTTCTACCTCATGTCTGCCACTGCACATTTTGATTCCATCTCAATGGCCGAGTGGGTGACATCTAAATTCCGAGCTGAAGAGAGCCCGGGAAAGAGGCCCCAAAGCTCCACTTGAATAAAAGAACAACTCTGGTATGACAATAACGCTAGACAATTTTTACCATTTAAAATTTTATTCAGAATTTGTCATAATTATTGTTTAACAATTACCATCACATCTCAGGGGGAAAAATAAATAAATAAATAAACAACTATTTCACAAATAACCCTAAATAAAACAATATAAAAACCTTGTAACAATCAAAAGGAAATCCTACGGAGCTAGAGGTTAACCATCATTAAGCCCGGTATAGGATAGGATAACACATAACCCCATCCGCGAGCCTAGTCTCATCTAAAGTCCAGGTGTCACTTGAATGGGTAGAGGAAAGGGAGCAGTCCCGGGCAATACGTTTCAAATTTTACCTATTTGAGTCTATTCACAACTTTTTCTTATTCTTTTCTTTTTTTTTTTTAATATACGAGAGAGTTTCAAGTTGGAAATCTTTAAGAAAACAGGATGAAGCAATACGAATGCTTTATCACAAAAAAGCTTGAGGGTAAAAGATTTCTCTGGAGTAATGTTGAAGGAGGTAAAAAAAACTCATCTTGTTAAGTGGGACAAAGTGTGCAAGCCTAAGATCAAGGGAGGTTTTGGGATTAGGAATTTGAGGGAAAGTAACATTGTCATATTGGCAAAGCTAGGTTGGAAGCTTTGGAAGGGGGATGGAGCCCTTTGGTGTGAAGTAATGAGGTGCAAATATCTCAAGGGAGCCAAATTCGTGGAGTACGAGAGGGGGCTAGGTGGCTCTAACCTCTGGAGGGGAATGCTTAAGTGCAGAGACTGCCTTAGAAAGGGAATGGTATGGAGGGTGGGAGACAGAAGGAACATTAATTTCTGGAGTAGTTGGTTGGGGACAGATGCTTGAGAGATGATGTTCCTACTAGTCAGAGTGCAGGTGGTTAGGAGGAGAGGTACAAATATCTCAAGGGAGCCAAATTCATGGAGTACGAGAGGGGGCTAGGTGGCTCTAACCTTTATAGAGGGGAATGCTTAAGTGCAGAGACTGCCTTAGAAAGGGAATGGTATGGAGGGTGGGAGACAGAAGGAACATTAATTTCTGGAGTAGGTTGGGGACAGATGCTTTAGAGATGATGTTCCTACTAGTCAGAGTGCAGGTGGTTAGGAGGAGAGGGTGAGCCGTTTCATCTCTGAAGAGGGTAGGTGGTGGGTTGAAGCTCTAAGGGCAGTCCTTCCTAGAGAGAAGGTAGAAGAGATCAAAGGCATTCTAGTCCCAAGGAATAAGAGGGTCTCTGACACCATTATATGGAGAGGGACCAGTGAAGGATCCTTCACTGTTGCTTCGGCCTACAGGATGCTGATGGAGGAAGAGTCAGGCTATTAAGACGGCCAAGATACAGTCAATTGGAGATGGATTTGGAGGGCTAAATGCTTAGAGAGAATTAAAGTACTCATGTGGTTAGCAAGTTCTGAGAAGCTCATGACTAATGCGGAGAGAAAGAAAAGTCATTTCTGTGAAGAGGATACATTGTACTCTCATGTACTCTCTGTAATGATGCCGTAGAATTTGTTATCCACGCTCTCAGGGACTGTAGAAAAGCCTCTCAAGTGTGGAAGATCGTTTGGCCTGGTTTGGAAAGAGAGAGGGACTTCTAGAGCCTCAACATTTCCAAAGTGGTTGGAGGCGGGAGTTAACAGGAGGGATAATTTTGGGAGCTCAAAGGCTAGCGCAGTCTTTTCCATTACAGTCTGGACCATTTGGAAGGGAAGGTGTAAAGAGGTTATGCAAAGCATTCGTCGGTCCCCTCAGGAGTTAGCTTCCATAGCTTTGAATCTGTCAAAGGAGAGCAGCCCTCTTTGGGTGGATAAAGCCGATGGCCTCATGAGGGAAGTGTTAAGAATTAAATGGCTGCTCCCCCTGTTGGTAAGATTAAACTCAACATGGATGGAGCAGTTTCTCATGGGTCCGGTCGGGCTCGTGCAGGAGGCTTGTTTAGGGATAGCAATGGTGAATGGGTTGCGGGCTTTGTTATCAACATTGGGATGGCTGGAAGTCCTGGTCGCGGAGTTATGGGGGCTGAGGGAAGGATAGCTAATGGCTCAACATGGATGGAGCAGTTTCTCATGGGTCCGGTCGGGCTCGTGTAGGAGGCTTGTTTAGGGATAGCAATGGTGAATGGGTTGCGGGCTTTGTTATCAACATTGGGATGGCTGAAGTCCTGGTCGCGGAGTTAAGGGGCTGAGGGAAAGATAGCTAATGGCTATGAGAAGAGGTTTCAAAGGTTTGGAGGTGGAGACTGATTCTGTTACTCTAGTTCGTCTTCTGGTCCATTTGCTCGAAGTTAAACATCCTTTCTTCCACATCCTGCAGGAGTGCAAGAAGGTCATGGAGCTCTTGGGAGTTACGACTGTCTAGTATATTTTTAGGGAAGCTAATTGTTGTGCAGATCATTTGGCTTCCTTTGGTCAAGTTAGCGAGACCGGAATAGTTGTGTTGGAGGTCCTCCTCCCTCAATTCTCAAGCTCATCAGCAAAGACAAAGAGGGTACCGTGAGGTTTAAAGGTGGAGGCTCCGCTGGGAGCTAGCTTTCTTCCTCTAGTTTCTGTTGCTGTGGGTTTGGTCCTCCCATTTGTTGTTGCTCTTTTTCTTCCTCATTGTATCCCCCCCCCCAAAAAAAAAAGTGCCTTTTTTAAGATTGGGCCCACCCTTATCTCGGCCCTGTCATCAAACTGGTTCGGTTTTGGATCCACCCCTTATCTTGGTCCCATGATTAGACTTGTTTCGTTTTGAGTTATATTGGATTTTACGAAATTTGACATTACCGTATCTCTTGTACCCAAAGGTACCTCATTAGAGTTCAAAATATCAAGTCCTTTGCCCCAAAATAAAGGTATCATACGAAACCCATTTTTTTTAAACTAACACTTTTGATTGTTTTGTTTTGTTTTTTATTTTTATTTTTTTAATAAAAAAATATAATTAAATGAGATCGAATTAAAAAAAATTGAATAAAAAAAACAAAAAACTCTACTACTGTTGAGCTGTCCTGAGGGATGAAATGAAAGGGTTTGTTTTGCACCAAACACTTTTGATTCAAGAGAAAAGATTGATTTTGTGAAAAACTAATTTCCTTGTCCTAACATTAAAAAGAGTATTTGATAGAATATGCATATCCTTTTATGTCATGATCGACCGAATTTCTACCGACGTTGGAGAGCAATGATCTTCAGAAGACCAACCAATCATAGATCAATTGACTTTTTTGCTTTTTCTCCAAAAATCCAAACTAAATTGAATTGAAATCAAATTAAATTGTGTATAAAAAATTATTAATATGATGATAATTGTTGTTATACTATAAGTACGTATATACTACTATAAAATCTTTTCTTTTAAATTTTAAATTATAACAAGATGTTTGATGTAGTCGACCCTTGAGCACATGATCAAATTTTCCGAAGAAGAAAAAAGAGTACAGCTTAAGTACCAAGTAAGTGCGCA
Organism: Dillenia turbinata; assembly: GCA_037126225.1. Taxonomy (NCBI): domain Eukaryota; kingdom Viridiplantae; phylum Streptophyta; class Magnoliopsida; order Dilleniales; family Dilleniaceae; genus Dillenia; species Dillenia turbinata. The sequence continues at coordinate 20,240,071 of JBAMMX010000019.1, forward strand.
CGCGTAGAGAGAGATAGGAGCGAGGGCCAGGGAAAGGGACATATAAAGTGGGAATTTAGACTTAGGAGGGAGGACAGTGACAAATGTGGGAGGGCGGGACATGCATGAGCACAAGCGAGGTTTGTCCTGATTGGTCTGTCTAGTATCTTAGAGAAAAAAAAAATGACTTTAGTACAATTTCAAATCAAGCTGTACAGCCAGGACGATAAGGTCCCATGTCTTTGCGTACACTGGCAGGGATCTTTCCTTCGTCTTTCTGTCTCTGACAAAATTACTTCTCGAATTTCTAAACTCTTTACGATGAATTCATAAATAACTTTTAAATTTTTTAAAGACTTAAATTTTAAAAAATCATAACGATAAATTAATTTTTAAATTTTTTAAAGACTTAAATTTTAAAAATCATAACACTTTAATTTTTTTCCATCGACGATATCAAACTCCATCACAAATATCGAATTGATGACTAATGTGAATATTTTAAAATTTTTAAAAGACTTAAATTTTAAAAATTATAACACTATTGGGATTTTTTTCGTGGCTATTAACAATATCAAACCCGACCGTTAAATATTAAGTTGACGACCGAGCCGGATTGATACGACCTTACCTCGATTCTCAATACTGACGGCCACAACCTGTCACCGGGAATTAATACATCAACATTAAGTACACTAACACATTGCCACATCAACAAAAACCTGTTAAAAAAAAAAAAAAAAACTACTCTCTCCTCTCCTCCTCTCCTTCTCTTCTCTCATCTAGCTGAAAAAAATAAATAAATAAAAACTTTGTTACATTACCAGGGTGCATTCAACTTCACCCATTCATACACCAAATCTTTCCATTTTCTGTCGGACAGATAATGAAACAAATAAATAAAAACAGTAATTTCGCCTTTTCATTTGCTTTCTGTGGTAGCTAATGAATTTAGGACAAGAAAATAAAACTATTTAATTTTCTTAAAATGAGAAACAGGACAAAAATTTCTCAAACCTGGACAAGTTGTCTCCAATTAGCCTTCGTATTTCATTCGATGAATGCTTTCCCAATCGATTCACATGCCTTCCTATGTCAGTTTCTTATAAGCACCCAGAAAGAAATTTAAAAAAAAAAAAAAACACTCAAATCGAATTTGTTCATTGTACAAACCTAAAGAGCTGTGAAGATTATATCCATGTCTTTCAGAGCTGTGAAGACAAATCAACCAAAAGAATCCTCTGTCTATTGTCCATAAGAAGAATAAATAACAATAAAATGAATAAGAAAAATTCTAATTACATAAAAATGATAAAAGAAAAAAATAAAAAAATAAAAACCCAAAGACCCATTCATCCACAGATCAAGTTCCTCATCCAGCACCACGATTAGTTCACAGTGAGCTTTCCTTCTCCAGCGTAATTCTCATCAGAGTCTTTTCTCTAGAAGAACTCCACTAATGATCGAATCTCTCCTCGCTACATCAATCGTTGCCTTGATCAATGCCCAGAGATCGACCCCTGTGTTTCTCAATATTGGTTTGAACTCATTCGAATCCATGTAAGAAATTATTTCCAAGATCTAAAGGAAAAACAGAGGAATCCCCATAGTACTATAGATCTATATTGTTGGGTTGAACCTATCCGACTCTTGTGTTTCTCAATGTCTGTCGTTCAACCAAATTGCTTGATCGATGTTGTTGGGTTGCATCTAAATTCGGCAGCCTTGTGCAGAGGTGGATTTTGATGTGTTTTAGTGAGAGAAGATTTATATTTTTTTAGAGGGAGAGAGAATGTGTGAGTGTGTGTATTCTTCAAACCTAGAGCTTTTTCTCTTTCTTCCAAACACAGGAACAAGGGGATTGGACCCCATTGCAGGGTCTCAAACGCAGAGTAAACATCCAAAGAATAGAGAGAGAGATGATTTTTTTTTTTTTTAATTTTTCAACAGAGTTTTTTAGAAGCTGTTATCCTACATCAACACTAATGCTAGTGCTGATATAGGCACTGTTGTTAGTGTATGATGGAAGACGTGTCACATGTTATGTTAGCAATTGATGCAGAGTTGGAAGCCGAGGGAGATAGTATCAATCCACGCTGACCGCTAACTCGAGATTTAACGATCAAGCCAATAAAAGTTAATGACGAAAGAACTAATTGTATTACTACTTTTAAAGTATAGATTACTGGCGGGAGACCGTAAAATTTATGGATTAATTTGTGAATTCGCTTATAAAGTTCAAAGACTCACTTGTAATTTCCTCTCAGCTCTCTCTCAATCGAGCGCGCCAACCACCTAAATCTCTCCGGTAGTTTAACAACACAAATGGAAAACAAGAAAAAATCTGATTCTCATATGGTCTATGATGCAAAACATGAGGTTATGACACTGGGGAAGGTCACGGTACCGTGACACCACCCTATTAAAGCTCGAGTTTGTAGATTTTGCTCGAGTTTGATTTTGCTCAACTCCAATCGAGTCAAAGCTCGACAGTTCGAAATTATATTTTAAAAAATATTTTTAATTTTTTAAATAATTTTTAATTTTTAAAGATATTTTTTATTTTTAAAAATATTTTTATTTATTAAAATAAATTATATTTTTTAAAAAATAATTTTAAAAATAAATAAGACACTCACCCGACGGATCTCCGACATACCCGACGACACTCCCGAGCCTCGAGTCCGAGAAACGCAAGCTCGACGAGCTCGAACTCATCCAAATAAACCTCGGCCGAGCTCGGTATCATGATACCCGAGCTCAGACCAAAAAATATGTAACACTTATATTACGGGACAATAACCTCGATGTCAAAACACCCCTATTGCGTGTCTCAAACGCAGAGTAAACATCCAAAGAATAGAGGGAGCGAGAGGATTTTTTTTAAAAAAAATTTCAACGAAGTTTTTACCGGCCAGAAAGTCATGCCACACGCCACTAATGCTAATGTATCAATGTTGTTAGTGTATGACGCCGTATGTGTCGTACACACGTCAAGAATTGATCTAAGAAGTCACAGTGAGATAGTATTAATCTACATTGGTGGCCAACTCGGTATTTAACGATCGGCTAGCACAATTACATGCACATGACGGAAGAACTAATGATATTACGATTTTTAAAGTTTAGATTTTTGATCGTTATATTTTAAATTTTATGGACTAATTTTATGAATTCACCGTAAAGTTCAAGTACTAGTGAAGTGTTCCTCCTCTCTCTCTCTCTCTCTCTCTCTCTCTCTCTCTCTCTTCTCTCTCTCTCTCTCTCTCTCTCTCTCTCTCTCTCTCTCTCTCTCCCCATTGTTCTCTGCCCTACCACCCCAAATCACTCCCTCTAGTTTAGGCAACACAAAAGGAAAAAATGAGAAAAATAATCTGATTCTCATATGGTTCATGATGCAAATACATGGGGTTAGGAGAGGGTTGAGAATCACCTCAAACCAGCGAGTATTTGAATGTACCTGAATTTATCGAGCATTCCAACTTACCAAAAAACTTATGCTGTATGATAACATATAAAATGTGCATTAAACATTAATGGATGAAGTATGAGCAAGATCATAAGGGCTATTTGGAGAGCATTACTCTAATTCTCTCTGGTCTAGCAGATTTGATTCTTTGAAAACATTAAAATTTGGAAAACTTTTTCATCGCATAAAACAAGCTTGGAGGTCTTATTTGATCATCCATTCTACTGTTAAAATGTTTCTTTCTTTTCTGGAGTAATATATTGAATTGTCTGATCAAAGATTTCTGACAAACTCACTCATTCTCGAATTAAAATTGAGGAGAGAGTTGCCTCTTCAAGAGTGTTTTTTTTTTTTTTCCTTTTAATCTAAATGACTAGAAGGGTTTCTCTTACTCTCGGACTAGTTGTGATTCTAAGGGCGACGAATTTCTTCCTTTCAACCAAGAGAGAGAGAGAAACTTGTTGCAGGGAAATTGACCTTAGTGAGTAAAGGGCACTAAAAACAAGGTCAAACAAACAGTGAAAAAGGAATGATATTTTCTGCAAGTTCCTTGGAACAAAGAAATATGGTTGCCAAGATGATCAATACCGAGAGAACACCCAAGAACAGTCCAAATTAGAACTGCATAAATACTTTAGAAATAATAATGTACCATTATTAGTAAATAAATAAAACAAAGAAAGTAACTAAAGGAGAGTCAAAGATACTTAAAAATTATAATGAAGAAGAGATGTACAAGAGAAAAGCTCCCTCAATGGTCGCAATAATCTGAGTCTCATAAAAGCCAAACAACCAACTCTTAGTTCCTCTAATTTTCCACTATAAAGCCGAAATTCATTAACAGAAGCATCTTATTCATTACTTCAAATGGATGGGGAGGAATATTAATACCTGCAGGGCACCTTTGTCTCCGGGGACGTCTTGTTGTCTTCCCCAACCTGTCAGGACTTCGATCCTCCAGTCCCATTTCCATACCATTAAGTTGGGTGTTGGATGAGCGGAATGCAAACTGTATCAAGAAGCCTTTACAGTTGGTGCATTGCCTATAGAGCTGCCTCTCCTCCCCGCCCACACCCATTTCTAGTGGCATTTCTTCTCGCTACACCTGAATGCCAAGAATGGCCAATGGCTCTCATTAGTCCTCCAAATGTTTGAAGATCTTCTGTAACTTCCTGCGCTTGATAAAGAAGCTAGCCCAGGAAGAATGTCCCTTTGAAAGTCCCGCCGTTGTCTCTCCTCTTTCTACCTGGACTCCTTTCGGGTCGAGTTGTTCACCATATTGGCTCCAGGATCTTCAACTCTTGGGCAACAGGAACCTGAGGCTTGGATAAGTACTCCTCCCACATTGGTTTCTTTCAGTTTCAATGTCATGGACTCAAAGTACCCACTGTTATCAGATGAATACCCCTGACAATCATTGTCATTGCTCTGCCTCTTGAATCTACCTTGAGCTTGTTTTCAAGATCATCTCCTAAAGAGGAAACTACTACATCCACAAACCATTGAAGGGGACTGACGACAGAGGATTTTGGTTGGTTGCAACTGGCATCATCCACATGATTGGGATGAGGGAATGATGAGATTGCAACTATTGCCTCTAAGGTAATTTGGGCAAGTTCGTCCTTCGCAGTATTAGCTTGGTTCTGGTGATTGCATGGATGTATCATGTTGTG